>CM056956.1:4014843-4581394 GCA_029856935.1 Cyclocarya paliurus
ACTTAAGCCAAGCCATCTACAACAAAAGAGCGTAACGAGGACGTCAAGATTTTAAGGAGGAAGGTTGTAAATACCCCTGATTGAACATAGGAGGCAGTGAATGAGATCCCACATTGTCTAGGAGGAGAAGTTTTGTTCTTTTTAATGATTCGAAGGGGCTATAATTGTAGACTTTACTAGTTCTTTTGGGATATAGGTCCAGAAGTGGCTTGGGCTTCCAATGGTTGTTACATGTCCACTGTAGCACATCACATTCTACTCAAAGCTTCCATAACAACTATGAAGAGAAGGAGCATAGAAGGACTTAATGCTGAAGAGAGCTCTTGAAGAATTCAGGTATACCATTAATCAAAACATAGAATCTCACAGCCAAATGCAGTGCAATACACTCAAACCCACATTTCAACTTTCCAACGTGTGATATTTCTATAATTTTCATATACTATTCAAGTGATCAACCAGCAGGTAAAAGTACAGAGTCTACCAATATATTTACATACTACATTATGGACCAAAAAAAACCAACCCTAGTCTCCTGATTTTTCTGCTAAACTAAAAAAGGTGAGCTTCTCGTTCAAAAGCTTCCCACTAAGCAAACAAAAAGTCAACATAAAACCTAAATAAGAGAATTATATCTGGAGAACTAAAAAAGGAATCAAACCATACTTTTTCTTCATTTCTCACTAATTGATGCAATGAGAGGGTACGTTTTAGTACTAAAAAGAAAGTGAACATTACATCCAAAATATCTTTCTCGGAGTGTTCCAGCTCTCGCCGAAGTGCGCTAAAACATGTTTCCTGCAAGTCAGAAAAGAAAAACAATTCCAAATTTCATCAATCAGGTTCAAAGTTTGTGATAGTTGCTTCATTAGGTTAGTAGAGAGAGCTCGCGAATTGGCAGTATAACAGCGCAACAGTTGTTTTGCGAACTAGGGTTTTAGGAAAAAGTACGATACGCGCGCGCATACACGGAGAGAGAGAGAGAGAGGTACGAACAATGTGGTCTTTGAAGTCTGTAGAGGTGCCGTACTCATGAGACTTGTCGCCGATTCGTAATAGAAGATTCTTCCAACTGCTCATTTCCCCCAAATTTTCCTTTCAAAGAGCGAGAAATACAGAGACTTTCAGAGAGAGAGAGAGGGATTTGCAGGGTTTTATCGTTTGTACAATTTGGTATGGAACTTCACTTGAACCCTAATCCGAGCTGCCCCGCCAGCCCGGCGGCTCGGCCCATTTGAGTTCTCTTTTCCTTTTTCTTTTCAGCTATATATTCTCTGCCGTTTATTTTCTTATTTTTTATTTGAATTTGTCTGTTTAGGCTGGGTTTGGGTGCAAGTCTCCTCAGATATTCTTAGGAGACTTTGTACGGGTAAAGTATATTTTACATCCAAATAAGTTTCGTACGGCCATAGAAGAGTTGAGATCAGAAGGATTTATCTTTCCCTCCTCTCTCTTCACACCCTTCTACATTTTTTTTTCAATAACAAATCAATCGCCAAAAAATCAGCACAAGCTCGCATGCGAATAGCACTGTGCGACGGAATGTGACGGTTGTGAGTGGTGGAGGTGTGGTGGCGTCAAGACTCGTGTGAATAACCAATTGATGGGTTATTGAGTTGTATGTAGGGCTGTAAATGAACAGGCTACTCGACAGGCAGCTCGAATTCGACTCGATTAAACTCGAATCGAATATTAAATGAGCCGTTCGTAAACATAGAATTAGGCTCGATTATTAAACGATACAAACTCGTATAAATCTCGACCGGCTCGATTAATGTTCGTGAACAAACTCGTTATAAAGCTCGGCTCGACTCGTGAGCTCGACTCGTATATATTATATATATATAATATATATATATATATATAATAGCCAAAATTTATAATATAATATTTATTCTTAAGTGTATAGACTTGTCACTTAGTCTTATAGACTTATAGTCTATTAATCCACTACATATACTATATATAAATTTATAATATTAACTTATAGTCTTATAGAACTATAAGTTATGATGAAAATATGAGTCCAATAAATATATAACATTATAAATTTACAAATTACACCATATGGTCCATATTATATATATATTCATATTAGTATATGTATATGTATGTTAGAAAGTTGGTATATTGATATTAGTAATAGTATATGTATGTTAATATGTTAGTGGTGTTAGAAACTTAGAAACATGGTGGACCGGTGGTGTTAGAAAGATAATACATTCATATACTATTACTAATGTATGGTGGTGTATGATATACTAATATGCTAATATAGTAATATTAGTATATTAGCATATTATTAATAAATGTATAGTATTGTTAATTTATTATTAGTATAGTGTACATAATATATAACATTATAAATTTACAAATTACACCATCTCCTTACCATATTAGTACAATAGTATTAGCATATAATAGAACTATAATATTATATTATGAATTTATGAGTAATAAATTATAATAATTTGATAAAATATAAAGTTTTTATAAAACAAATATATAAAGTTAGACAATGTTATCTCTATGAGGAGTATTATTATTATTATTTTATATATTTTTAAAAAAATATGAACTTGTGAGTCTGTGACTATTTACTATTATTAATCTTATTACTTTATATATGATTAATCAATAATCACTAAAATCTAGTAATATTGTATAATTTGTATTCATAAATTAATAAACTATAGTAATATACATGTTTAGTGTTAATGTCTATTATTATGTTTTTAATATACATGTTTCTAGAATACTAGACTAGTGTCTATTGAGTATTGTTGTGTAGTGACTCTAGTGACTAGTAGTCTAGTACTAGTAGTAGTAGTTTAGTATTGATTAATACATATGTATTATAAGTTATAACTGCAAGCATAAATTTTTTTATTTTATTTTATAACTACAAGCATAAATAATAGTGTTATTATATTATACTAATTAATATAACTAGAATATTATTTTATGAGTACTAAATTATAATGTTTGATAATTTATAATGTTAGACAATTTTATATAACTAAATACTATAAATAAATATAGTCTTTTTTACAACACTACTTGCTAGTTTTAAAAATTATAGTATATATAATAATATAGCAATTAATATGTATTAAAATTTATAGACTATAGTATTTTTTTAAGTAGAATAATATTTAAATTAATTTAGACATGTATTATTTAAATTTTTACTTAAGGTAAAATGGTAAGAAATGTTTTTTGACTGTGAGGCTGTAGACCGTTGGATCAACCTATAGATATCTTAGATGCCGTTGATTCGATTACCCTAGGGTTACAAACTTAAGTTTAACCTACTCTTTGCGCCGTTTCACTCTCAACTCTCAACTCTCAAGTCTCGACTCACTCACACTTTCACTCACTCCTTCAGACTTTCTCGAGAAACCCTAAACTCGCACTTCGACTCACTCCTTCCCGAATCTCTTCTCTCTTGTTTCTGGAATGATGGAATCAAGGATTCCTGAATGCTTTCTTGTTTTAGCCAGGGGTAGGGATTCACGAGGGGCCTTTTGTGATACCGTCTCGGTCCGTCTGTAACTGCGAGAAACCCTAGCAGTTGCAGATGCAGCCGGCGGCCGTATTTTAAGGGAGCCGTGGCTGTAATCTCAGCCTCTGAGATTGCAGCCGGTCCTCGAGAAATGGGTCATTAAATGCATGCATTTATGACTCCCAACCAACTGTTTCCCTGATTCTCTGGTTTGTGGTTCTCTGGTTCGTCGATTCGTCCGTCTATGAGTCGATTACCCTTGTTACTTTCTTGTTTCTAGCCATTTGGTTAGGATTTGGGAACTTGGCAGATTTGATTGGTCTCATCTAGTTTTAATTTATAAATTTATCTGAGTATTTTCGAATATTCATTCTGGTTCTATCCTAACTCTTTATACATTGTAGTATTGTTAGTTGTTAGATTTTAGATTTTGTAGATCTAGATCTAATCATCTAAGTACAAAGTACGCCAAACATGCTCTGTGCTCAGTGGTGTGACATTGTTCTACCATACGGTTTTGATAGCTTTGTGAGTCTATGACTGTCCAATGTCCATCACTCTGATTGATAAGTTTATTGAGTGTAATCTATTTTTTATATGTAATGACAGAATATGCCCTGTTAGGGATTTAGGCTGTGTTGCTAATATGCTATTGTTTACAAAACAAATATATGTTTCGAGCTTTATCCTTCATATATGAGAATTGTGGGAAAACAAAACTCTGAAAAGCTTGCCTACAGATCTGTGCTTGATTCCTTGAATCAACATTTACAGTCCACTGTGAGTTTAACTTATTCCCCCTCTTACCTGGTGCTATGTACTATTTATTTACTATAGATTTTTAATTTCTCATTTGCTTCTCTGAGTTGTCTCGGGTTATTTGTGTATATTGTTGATTGGAGTGTGGAGATTTGATTCTGGCTGTATGATCTTGCTCAGTATTTAAATATGCTTTCTTTTAAATGTTTTTAGTTGATTAATCTGACCCTATTTGGTTCTTACTTAATGCTTGTTGTTCTTGCTTGAAGTATTTAATGATGCTTTATTGTTCATGTTTGGTTATTGTCTTGAGTATTGAAAGATGCTTTATTTAACATGTCTTGGACTTGGTTGGTTAATCTTATCCAATCTGTTCTATATTTATATTCTTGCTTCAAGTCTTTAAATATGCTTTCTTGAACCTGTTTTGGTTGATTAAAAATTATAATCTATGGTTCTTACTTCAATTAATTAATTATGCCATCTTCAACATGTCATCTATGATTAATCTTTTACAATCTGTTTTGTGTTTATGTTCTTACTTCAAGTCTTTAAATATGCTTTCTTCAACCTGTTTTTGTTTGATTATAAATTATCATATATGGTTCTTGCTTCAACTATTTAATTATGCCATCTTCAACATGTCATCTATAATTAATCTTTTATAATCTGTTTTGTGTTTATGTTCTTACTTCAAGTCTTTAAATATGCTTTCTTCAACCTATTTTTGTTTGATTATAAATTATCATATATGGTTCTTGCTTCAACTATTTAATTATGTCATCTTCATCATTCTTTGGTTTATTAATCTATTTTTTACAATATGTTCTGTGTTTATATTCTTAAGGTGCCTTGCTTTTGGAGGCATATCGAGCCACCAAGGCAAGAGTCTACTAAAACTGTTTGAGTCAAAATTGTTTGACTCTTAACATGTTTTGGTTGATTATATCAACTATACCAGCCTTGCCTTTTGGAGGCACATTGAGCCATCAAGGCAAGGCTGCCAAGGCAAAACTGTCAAATGTTCTTGACTTTAACATATTTTAGTGTCCTTGCTTCTGGAGGCACCTTAAGCAATCAAGACAAAGTTGTTTTCATTTTAGTTGATTAATATAACTTGTGTCTTATATGGTCAATGTTAATATGCTTATTTTGTGTTTCTGGTTTTGTGTTTTAAAAATATTAGACCCTAACAAATGGATGATCGTATGAATTTACTGGTTGATGCGGTGGAGGACTATGAAAATGAAAACTCTATTGGGATTAGTCATGTAGACCCCATATCTGATGATGGTGGAGACACTGCAAATACTGATGCTTTAAATACTGTCTCTACCGAGGGCCTAACAGATGTTCAAACAGTAGCCAATGAAAGAAAAAGAGAAAGAGGACTTCCAATGTATGGAATGATTTTGTCGAACTTGAACGGGATGGAACTAAACAGCCTTAATGTAAGTGGTGTAAATCTTTGTTCAAAGCATCTCGATCAAGTTCTACGACTACACTACGTAGGCATTTGCTAACTTGTATGCCATATATGGGGTCTAAGAAAAAATAAAAAGTCTTAGCAGTTGAGTCTAAGGATAAAGATGGTGGCTTCACTGTCTCAAATTTTACCTATGATCGTAGTAGGGTCCGAGAGCTTGCCTCTCATATGATACTTTACCATGAATATCCATTTTCTTTAATGGAGCATGTATTATTTAATAAGTTCATGAGTGCAAACACTCCATATTGGGAAAAAATGTCTAGGGCTGCTGCAAAAAAGGAATGCATGATAACTTATAAGGCTGAAAAGACAAAGTTAAAGGTTTTGCTTAAACCTGTTAATAAAGTCCATATCACAACTGACATGTGGACTTCTTGTCAAAAACTTTCATATATGGTAGTGACATGTCATTTTATAGATACTGATTGGTATCTTCAGAGGTGTATTTTGAACTTTTGTAATGTGTCTCCCCCACATATTGGCCTTCTTATTGCTGATACTTTAGAAAAGTGTTTTCAAGATTGGGGAATTGAGAATAAAATAAGTTCAATTACTGTTGACAATGCAAGTTCTAATGATGTTGCCATTAGGATCTTGAAAGATAATTTTAGATTGAAGAAAACACTGTCTGTAGGTGGGAAATTATTTCATGTACGTTGTTGTGCACATATTACTAATTTACTGGTGCAGTATGGACTTGGGGAGATTAGGGAGATTGTTGATTGTGTGAGAGATGGTATAAAATATTTGGTAGCATCAGAGAGTAGGCTAAAACAGTTTAGTGAAATTGCAAAACAGTTGCAATTACCCTCAAAGAAACTGATTTTAGATGTGCCTACAAGATGGAACAGTACATATTTAATGTTGGATGCTGCAATTCAGTTTAAAGAAGTTTTTCCTAGATATGGTGATAGAGATAGTAGTTTTGAATGGGTTCCAACTGTTGAAGAGTGGGGGCAAGTTGAAAATGTTTGTCAACTACTTGCTATTTTCAATGAAGTAACCAATACTGTATCCGGAAGTGATTACCCAACAGCAAACTTATTCCTTTCTGAAATATGGAGAATGAAGGACATCTTAGGTAAAAAGAGTAGAGATGAGAATGAATACATGAAATCAATGGTAAGGAAAATGAGTACTAAGTTTAAGAAATATTGGGGGGAGTATAATCTATTGATGGCAATCGCTGCGGTGTTAGACCCTAGATTCAAGATGGTCCTAATCCAATTTTGTTTTCCATTAATTTATCAAGAGTCGGACGCTTCTAAGAATATTGATCATGTCTCTCAAGTGTTGCATGAGTTATATGATGAGTATGTTCGTGAATACAATTCGACTCTTGAGGCACAAAGAGAGCAGGAAAGTGCTCGAACAAATGTATCCAGTTGTTCCTCAAGTGCTGGGAGAAACATGCAGAGTGGCGAGTTTTTATTTAAATATTTTGTTAGAAGTGTTGATACCGTGCAGCCTTGTAAATCAGAACTGGACAATTATTTAGATGAAAGTATATATATCTGTGAAGAGGGTTCAGATGCAAGTTTCGATGCCTTGGAATGGTGGAAAACAAATAGTCTTAAGTTTAGAACTTTATCCAAATTGGCCGGAGATATATTGGCTACACCAATTACCACAGTTAGCTTAGAATCAACATTCAGTGCAGGAGGCAGAGTCATTGATCCTCATCGAGCTTCTTTGTCAACTGAAACTGTCCAGATGTTGTTATGTGGGTCTGATTGGGTTAGAGCATTATATGGGTTTAAAAGATCATCAACAAATTCTGTAAGTGTAATATATTTATTTTAAGTGCCTGTTTTCTATTTAACTATTTTATACTTACTATTATTAATTTATTTACAAAAATACTAATGCCCGTTTTTTTCTTGTTAATAGAAGGACGTTCCATCAGAAACTCAGATTCTCTTGCCATAGCCATAGGCCCATACAGACTTAGATTCTGTTTTTTTATCATGTTTAATCTATGGAGCATTTTCGCAGCTTTCTAGTTTTATGATTTATCTAGTCTGTATTGTTTAATCTACATAATTTGCTATCTGATATTTGGACAATTTACTATGTAATATTTAGACAGTTTGGTTCTATCTGATTTTGTTTTGGATGATATGAGTCATGACAGTTCAGGTAATTTCTAAGTTCTAACTCCTCACCATCCAGATTTCCTAAATTTCTTTAAATGGCAAATTAAATTTTGCATTGCTAACATCCCTTAACAATATTACTAAGTTATTACTTGAGTAATGATGCAAGGGAATAAAAATTATATTAATATTTTTATCTGTATCAGTGTGTCTATGTGCAGGTTGTCATGGTGATTTTCTTCAAGTTTGAGAACTTGCTGACTTCTATTATGGTTCACTCAGATTTTGTATAAGTTTGGTATTTTCCTGTCATTATGATTTTCTTGAAGTTTGGTAAGTGCAGTCTGCAGTTGGCTATCTGATTTTGTTGGCATTTGGTAAATTCTTGTGAACTTGTTTTGGTAAAAACTCAAGTTGTCTGGCTTTTATTTTCTAGCTGTTTGTGTTGAACTGTGGTAACTTGTGAACTTTTTGGTAACTGCAGTTGTCTATCTTGGTTGTCTGGCTGATTTTGTTGAACTTTGGTAACTTGTTGTGAACTTGTTACTCAACTTGTAACTTCTTTGGTAACTTTTTTGGTAACTGCCTGTGGTATTATGTATTAGTGTATGCCTATTGAGTATTGCATATTGCTACCTGCTGGTTGGCAGATTCTTATATCATATGGGCCTGTGGCTGGTAACTGCCTGTTGTATTAGTATATGCCTATTGAAGTTGTCAACTTGTCTACCTAACAGTTTGTTGTCTGGGTGATATGAGTCATGCCTATTGCTGGGTCGCTATTTTGGATCTATTTTGTGGTAATTCATTTGGACCTTTGGTAACTTAGCTGAATCCCTAGGGCCACATCTTTCTATCTGATTTTGGGAACTTGCTGACTTTTGTAACTCTGTCATTTGTTCATTTGGACCTAATTCACATATTTGTTTATGAGATTGTTTGTATTTTTGTAGTGTAATTTGTGTAACTTTTAAGATATAACATTGATTTTTTACGCAAATTAAGTTTTGCATTTTCTGTCAAACATCCATTGACAGTATTACTAAGTTAACAGTACTTGAGCAAGGGATTAAAAATCTGCCTAACTTTTTTATTGTATTAGTGTATGCAGGGCAACAATGTCAAGATTTCTAGCTCCATTTATCAACAAATGAGGGCTGATTTTGTTTACAGCCCAATTTTTTTTTTTGAAGTTTGATGTATCTTATATCATAATTTATTGTTGTAAAGTATTTTTTGATTCACTAGTTCCATTATGATGTAAAAATTAAAAATGTCATTTAATGTACCATAAGTCCATAGCCATAATACTCTTGAAGGTGATATGATGTAAATTTGTATTTAATTTATTATTTTATTGATGCATTTATTTTAATGTTATATTACAAATATTAATTTTTAAATTTAGTCTTAAACGAGCCGAGCTCGAGTCGAGCTTGGGCTCGGCTCGATAACTGAACCGAACTCGAGCTCATTTCCTCACTACACGAGCCGAGCTCGGACGATATAATGAGCTCGGCTGTAAATGAGCCGAGCTCAAGCTCGACTCAAGTAGTGAACGAGCCGAGTTCGCACACCCCAAGCTCGCTCGAGCTCGGCTTGTTTACAGCACTACGTGTATGCGACGGAGAGGGAGAGGGAGGTTCGTGGTAGCTGGGTCTGCGAGAGGTGGTCGCCAGTGTGAGGTGGTGGAGGTGCGGTGGCCTGGGTGGCCGCGTACGGCGGCGCAAGTGGAGAGAAATGGGTTTTACCCATTTCAGTTGGGTTATCGCATGGAACGTAACACTACGCGTAGGGGAGATCGGTGGTGGCTAAGGGAGTCGCCGGTGTGAGGAGGAGCTGCTGATAGTGGCAGTGAGGCTGGGCGATGCACGGCGGCGGCGGGCTGGATGGAAACCTATTTCAGGCGTGGATTTGAATCGGGTCAGAGGAGAGAGAGGGAGATAGAGACAGAGAAAAAGGGAGAAAAAAATTCATCAATATTTATCACTATTATATATAAATTAAAAATAAAATCACTATAATATATAAAAATAAAATAAAATCACTATAATATTTATCATTATTATATATAAAAATAAAATAAAATTACTATAACATTTATCACTATTATAAAATCACTATAATATTTATGGGGTCTACACCTTTTTCAATTACTTATTCAAAAGTCAACAACTTAACATATTTCATACATCCAAACAACTCAAAACACTCTCAATAGGACCCACAAACTC
Organism: Cyclocarya paliurus; assembly: GCA_029856935.1. Taxonomy (NCBI): domain Eukaryota; kingdom Viridiplantae; phylum Streptophyta; class Magnoliopsida; order Fagales; family Juglandaceae; genus Cyclocarya; species Cyclocarya paliurus. The sequence continues at coordinate 4,024,927 of CM056956.1, forward strand.
ATTTCAATCTCTACTCACAACACTTCTCAACACTTTTTGCTATCCAAACTAGGCCAAATCTTTCCCATTCATTCATTCCATTTACTGGACAAGAGATAATATATGAAATATCAAATAAACAAACAAATCCCACTCAAACAAAAAATTTAAAAAAAATTGACATTTTTTTTGGAAATATTTGAGGGTTATTATATTTTCTAAAAGAAAAAATGAGGTACATTGGAATTTTTAAAAAAATTATGGGCACTTGTCAAAAGTGATAGTTTGGAAATGATTTCAAATTGAGTAATAATTTGAGCAAATCTGGTTTATTTTTCCTTTAAAATTTCATCTTCATTTTCCATTCAAAGTTAAAACAGTAGTATAAAAATGAGAATTTCCTTACTTTTCATAAAAAAAAATAGGAGAAAAAATATACATTACCGTTAGAGTGATTATATAGGAGAGTACGTTTAACATTAAAAAAATTATCACTAAACTTTTCATTAATTTTCTACTTCAATATTTTAGAATATGTTAACTATTTTATGTACTACTTTAGGGATACAAATGGTTGGTATCAAATTAATGATATGGAAAGGGACATCACTAATTAACCAATTTGTTAACCGAAGTCGGGCTTGTAAGGTGTGAAATACAACTCTGTTCCACTGTCCTACGGCTCTGCGACTTTGTTGAGTTTTGATTTTGAGTTCACACTCTGTGTAATGTCGTGTTTCGCAGCCCGAATAGTACCATGGCAGCTAAGCCCACAGAACTTGCAACACGAAAGAAGAATGGGCTCCGGTGACATTCAGTGTCACTCCGATGCCAAAGTTAATGAAGAAAACTAAGAGAACTGGAAAATAGTAAAGGGTAGAGAGCCTTCCCGTGTGAGAGATGACTATTATTTATACCTGGTTTAGACCCAACTGCCGAGGGAGATAGTGGGGTATTAGGTTGTGCTCGGGTCCGACCCACTACCGCCCTCTTGTCGTGGGAGTGTGTCAGCATTGATAAATCCGTCTGCACAATCCATAAACTCTCTCAACGTGGTGGGGGTCTTTCATGCTCTTTTCGTCATAAATAGGTTCCTCGACCAGATTCCCCCCAGAATGGCTACTAAGGTGATCTTCTCATCTTGATTGTCAGTGGTCATGCATTTTCGATTGAACCAGAGAGATACGACTTGAGACTCTTGCCATCTCGTTGTTTAATTGTAAGGATATAAGTTGTCGGATGTCTCCTCTTCCGACTCACCATGAACTGCATCATAAAGAGGCGAGCCAGCTCGTCAAAGCTATTTACGGTCCCAGGCGACAAGGACCCGAACCTGGCCCGAGTGGCTCCTTTTAACGTCAGGGGGAAGGCTTGGCAGCCGATCTCTCCCATGAAGCCTCGCAAGGTCATATGGGCCTTGAATGTCTCTAGGGGCTCTAGTGGGTCCTTAGACCCATCGTACACTTCCATCTGGAAAATCTTGAACTTGGGCGGGAGTGGTACCGCCATAACTCCTGGGTTGTAGGGGAGGTTAGTGCTAACGAGTAGTTGGACCACGATGGATGGCGTGCTCATTCGCTAGGCCATTTCAGCATATTTGTCCCCGAGCTCTCGGAGCTCGAGGTGCATCTTGTGCCTTTCTTCCTCTATTGTAGTGTTTGCAGGAACTAGCCGCGAGTCCACATGTTCATTGCCGCTGGGTTCTCCTCCTCTTACCAGCACCTTGTTAGTCTGCCTGAGCACCGCGTTCTCCTGGCAGAGCGTCCCAATTTCGTCCGTCAGCTTCCTTATTGTCTCTTCCATTCCGGCGAGTCTCACCTCCATTGCTTCAATCTGGTTTTCCTCCTTTTGTGTAGTTTGGGACGGTGTCGTTACCGACATGCTAAGTACACTATTTTATGAAAAAAATACACAAACGGCGCCACTCTTGATGACGTGTTTTGCAACCCGAGCAATACCACGGTAGCTAAACTCACAGAACCTGCAACTCAGAGGAAGAATGGGCTCTAGTGACATATGAGGTCACTCTAATGCCAAAGTCAATGAAGAATACTTGGGTGATTAAGAAAGCTAAGAGAACTGGAAAATAGTAAAGGGTTTAGAGAGCCTTCCTATGTGAGGGATGGTTGTTATTTATACCTGGTTTGGACCCAACTGCCGAGGGAGATCATAGGGTGTCAGGTCATGCTCGAGTTAGACCTGTTGCCACCCTCCTGCTGTGACAGGGTGTCAGTTCGTAGTCTAGCCATCCTAGCAGCACGTCGTTGCGTGCTAGGTTCCTTGACACGCATTGAATGTGATATGTCTCGGGCCTAGCATGCCCACGATCAGACACACTCAGCTGTATGTGCCCAGCGGCGATAGTTTGCCATGTACCCTATGGCAGGGTTCGACAGTTCACCGAGGTCCCCGACGATCATTGACTTATGGTGGGCTTCTTGGCGTGGTCGAGCTCGGTGCCAAAGCCCTTCTAGGTGGGCTTGTGGTTGTGGGCTCATTACGCGATTTCCCGGTTTGGGCTTCTGGCCTGCTTTGGGTTTCCACTTGAGGGACCTGGGGTCTCCGTGGCTTGGTCTCTTTGAGCCTGGGCCCCTCTGAGAGAGGGGTCCCTCTCATACACTCATTGGCTACTTTCATTACAAGATTCTTCTTTTTCCTCAATTCAAATTTTGAGTACCCATTTTTTTTCTTCTTTTGTATCCCTTGTATTTCTTGTTGTTACCTTGGGTGCTTCTGATTTTTATAATGTATTTTCGTGGGGTCTCCTTTGATACAAATAACATTTTTTGGACAGATAATGCAGCTAGAACCTCAAATTGCAACCTTCCCAAGAAGGTTCAATTGGAGGAGGTTGTTAGTCCTGATTAGAATGCTCCAGTGAATGGAGAGCGTGTAAATTCAGTAGTCTCTGATATCATGTAAGATTTGCAAAGAACCTCTTTTCATTTGTTGAATGTAACTGTTTTTTTTTTATATTGTCATTGTTTGAGCCTTGGCAGGTTACATTTTGTTATTCTAAATGATCTTCTGTGATTGTTTGTTTTCGTTCATTTAATGTAGGGAAACATAAGCAGTTTTTAATTTTTACATCCACCCATATATTCTTCTACTCAATTTGGTTCCTTACGACAAGGAGTTTTGGGAAGTAATGTTATTTTTTTCCCTGATTGGCAACTGTGACATGTAACCTTAACTATTGCATTGGGTATGAATTTTTTATTTTTTTTTGCAGATAACTTAATTTGTAATGTTACTAAGAGTTTACCACATGAGATTGACATGGCACGGTGGCAAAGATGGGATTCTGTGCTTGTTAATCAGTATCTTGGTGACCTTAGAGAGGCCAAAAAACAGGGTAGGAAAGAGAGAAAGCATAAGGAAGCACAAGTCGTGCTGGCTGCTGCAACTGCTGCAGCATCCTCTAGGATTTCGTCATTTAGGAAAGATGTGTATGATGACCCAGCTCAACAGGAGGTTATTAATTTATCTCTAAAATTTTTAGCCTTTGCGTGTGAAGCAAATAACTTTTAGTGTTGTGATCTCTTTGATAATTTACATCTCTTTTTCTCCTTTTCAGAGTTCAATGATTTTGAATACCTCTAATAGTGGGAGGTCTGGCATCAGCACGCAGTTGATGCCTCGGAAAGAGATGCTTTCAAGGCTTGCTGCCCCAAGGATTTCATTAGAAAAACAAATTGATTTTGTTAATTCAACATCTGATCTTTCTAAGGTGCATCCTAGATCATGTGATGGCTATCGTCGGTCTGAGACATTATTAAATCCCATATTAGTCTGTTCGAGTTGCAAGGTTTTCTAGCCTTAGCCACAAATCACTCCTTGAAAAACTTGATGTTCTCTTTGCTCGAGTTTTAGTATATCTTTTTTTACATGTTGCTATTCACTTGAGTTGCTATCGTAGTGTTAAAGAATCTACTGGGCCATGGTACTGTGAAGAGTTATTATCATCTAGAAGCTATGGAGCACCAACTGTCAATATTTGGGAGAAGCACTTTTTTGTTGTGGAATGTGGTTTATGTCGTCGCACTACTGATGCTTTGAGGAGTAGTGAAAGAATCACATTATATATAAATTAGATTAGTAGTGTGAATGTGTGCTTCTGATTATGTTTCTTGTGTTCGAATCTTGATGAGGCTTGTTACCTATGCTTTTTCCTTAACATTTGTGCAAGTTTTAGGTGTAAGTCTGCAATATCTTTTTTTCTGACACATTACTTTTTTGTGATTAAATGCAAGGGGAAAATTTTGAAGAAGGCTGATGTTTGCTATATCTGTCATCGCGAACTTGGTGTCAGCATAAGGTTTAGCATGATCAAAATTTTTTTTGCATTCATCTTTTGTATTGGACTTCATGGACTGATAAAAAACAAATCTTCTATATTTGATTGCATAGGGCTCTTTCCAAATGAGATCATTGATAGTTAACAAATCATGATATCTTTTTCTGCAGTGTAACTACGTTCACATTCTAAAGTTAAATGCCGAATGAACACAGATCCTACAAAACCATTCACTTGTCATTCTAGAGATTTCGCTTGGTGCTTAATTATTGTCAAGTGCATTTGGTTTTTTTACTTAGAAGTTTTCCCTTTTGCTCATTTACTCATTTAGTGCATTTTTCCATAGTTTAGTACTTGTGCTTATTTTTTTTTCATTTCTTTTCAAACTACCTAGAAATTGTTGCTTGTATTCCAATATTTTCTTTTTTGTAATATATTGTTCACATTCTTTATGTATTTTAGTTATAAGACTGTGAGCCTATAATACTATTTTGTTAGTATTTTTTTTTTCCGTAAAAGACTATTTCCGATGAGAACAAATTGTCGAAAATATTTTTTTTTCATGCGGAAAAAATGAATTTCCTACCATATTTATTGTCTGAAATAGGCATTTTCGGCAACAATATATCATTCACTATAAAAAACTTTTTTCCGAGCAAGCTCCACTCGTCTGTGACATATTTTTCAAGAAAACTCTATATTTCCAACGATCATCATATGCCAGAAATAATAGTATTTTGGACAGCAATTAAATTCGCAGCTACTGACAGTATCTATTGCCAGTTATTTTTTGGGAGTCTCCTACGAGTCGAAATGGCGAAAAAAAGTCATTTCTAGCAATAATATTGACTATTTTGGACAAAAAATTTTACAGAAAAAATGCATTTTTGTTATAGTGGAAGTATACCGTCCATTCACTGCCAAGTTCTAATCACGACATGCATTATTCTATTTGATTCCTAGATTTCATATCTTCAAGATCTTGAAGATCTAATCATCCATACTTATCTAGAATTGCATGTGGGCCTCTATATGTTGGAACAGTTCTACGTATTTCTTAGACGTTTGCAAAGCTATAATTGAGTCGTCCCTTCGTTTCCACCTGTTAGTATTTTTTATTAATTTCTTATGTTTCTGTTAGAATCAATCCGTTGGCTATGTTGCCATTGGCTTCTAGCCTTTTTTTCTTCTTTGTTTAATATCTCACCGGCCTTCGGCCTTTGTTAACGTTGGTTAACGGGCTTAATTTCTTTTAGCCGTTGGTTTGCTTTTTACCAACGTACACTTGCTTTCAAGTGGCTATTTAAGATGGCCTTTGGCCTTTTTGATCTTGTGGTTGTGTAAGAAAGAAAAAATCAAGGAAGCTTACATTATAGTGTATTAAGAGTGCTTTAAGATTATTTTTGAGAATTTTCCAAACAAAAGAGAGGTGTTATTTTTGGTAGAGTTTTGAACTCAACCACTTGTGCAAAGTTACTTTCAAGTCAAGATACATTCTGCTGCACAGGTTAATTTGAGATTTTGTACACTGCAGAGGGCTTGAATCTCTTTAAAGAGAGCGATATTTTCGTGTCTCAGTCCAAACTGGTTTCGTTTGAATGCTAATTTCATTGTAATTTTTATTATATTATTGTGTTTTCACTAACAATTTTAAGGAGATTCAACATGGAGCATTCAAACGAAAAATCCACGAAAAACGTTGGAGATCTCAACAAGCCCTTCTGCTTCAAGGGAGCCAATTTCAAGAGATGGAAGTGCAATGTGCTCTTCTATCTTAGCCTTCTAAACGTCTCATATGTTCTCACTGCAAAGAATCCAAACAAGATCTCTATCGAGAACATGACTGAATCACAAGTCGAAACACATGAAGAAAAAATTGAAAAATACACAAGAGATGAGTATAAATATCGATGTTACCTTTTAAATTATCTTGCGGATCAATTTTATGATTTCTACAATACCACTTACTCCTCTACGAAGAAAATTTGGAAAGTTTTACAGAAAAAATATAATACGGAAGAAGTTGGAGCAAAGAAATATGCAGCAAGTTGCTTCTTTCGATATCAAATGGTAGATGAAAAGTCTATTGCAGAACAAGCGCAAGATTTTCAAATTATAATAGTAGAAGTTCGATACGAAGGCATTAAGATTGGAGATAATCTAATTGTTTGTGGCATCATTGACAAGCTACCACCTTCGTAGAGGGAGTTTCAAAAGTGGATGTGGCACAAGCAAAATGAGACATCCCTGGAGACCCTAATTATGCGTATTTGAATAGAGGAGAAAGCAAGAGGCCAAGATGATTTGATGGTTCAAAATGGAAACGAGAATTCCATGACCAAGGTAAATTTAATTTCTGAAAATAGTGGCTTGCCCAAATATCAAATTTCAAAAAATAGTCATTTGAAACCGCAAAGAAAAATTTTCAAAAAATTTAGTAGACCCCACAAAAAAGGTTTTTCAAGCAAAAAAGATAAGAACCAAGGACCCTCTTCACAAATTCAAGCTTGTTTTGTCTATAGCAAAAGTGGACATTATACTCGAACTTGCAAATTTTGAAAGCAATGAAATAATCCTCAAGTGAACGTAATTGAGGGGTCACTTGTGGCAATGATTACAGACATTAACATGATTCAATTTGTTGAATGGTGGTGGGAAGATTCTGGTGCTAATAGACATGTCTGCTATGATAAAAATTGGTTCAAAAAATATACTTCCTTTGAAGAAGAGAAATCTATTATGCTTGGTCATTCAAGCAAAACAAAAGTCCTTGGGAGTGGTGAGGTAGAGCTGAATTCACCTCTGGACGTATATTGACACTTAAATATGTGCTCTATACACCGTCTATGAGGAAAAATTTGATGTCAAGTTTTCTACTCAACAAAGCTGGCTTCAATCAAACTATGGAATCTGATCAATATGTTATTACTAAAAAATGAGTTTTGGTGGACAAGGGCTATGTTTCTGTTGGAATGTTTAAATTGAATGTTGAGAATAAAGTATCGAATGTTTTTGTTTACATGCTTTCTTTTTAAAATTTTTGGTATGCACGTTTATGTCATATTAATAGTAGATATGTTGCAACCATGAGTATTTTAGGATTAATTCCTGAACTAAAAAAGGATTTTCAAAAATGTGAAATTTGTAGTTAAGCAAAAATTACAAAACAGCCTCATAGAAGTGTTGAGAAAGATACCAAACTATTAGATTTAATTCACACCGATCTTTGTGAATTTGGAGGAATTTTAACTCGTGGAGGAAATAGATATTTTATCACTTTTATTGATGATTTTTCAAAATACACATATGTTTATTTATTAAAAAATAAAAGTGATGCTTTTGAAAAATTCAAAGAATTCCTCCATGAAATTGAAAATCAATTTGGTAGAAAGATTAAAAGATTTAGAAATGATAGAGGCCGAGAGTATGATTCAAATGAGTTTAATACTTTTGTTCAGTCATTGGAAATAGGCCATGGAACTACTGCACCATATTCACCTGCATCTAACAGTGTGACTGAAAGAAAAAATAGAATATTAATTGAATTAACGAATGACATGCATATTGATTCATGTGCTCCCTCAAATTTTTAGGGTGAAGCAATTTTGACTGTTTGTCACGTTGTAAATAAAGTGCCTTATAAAAATTCAAAAACTACACCTTTTGAATTATGGATAAGGTATAAGCCAAGTTTGAGATATTTTAAAGTTTGGGACTGTTTGGCATTTGTAAGGCTAACAGATCCTAAAAGGCCCAAATTGGGTGTTAGAACTACCATTTGTGCTTTCTTGGATATGCAAAAAATAGCACAGCCTATAGATTTTTTTATATTAAAAATAAAGTTATTTTTGAATTAGGCGATGCAATTTTCCATGAGGAAAATTTTCCTTTTAAATCAAAAAATAATGGAGGTCAAGAATTTAGAAAAAATAATTTTTTTTGAAGCTAGTTCTTCTATTCCTCTAGAAAGTGGAGAAATTTTTGAATTAAGAAGGAGTAAGAGAGCTAGAATTAAAAAAGATTTTGGTCCCGACTATTATATTTACAATATTGAGGAAAGTCCAAAGGATTTACAAGAAGTTTTAGCATCACCTGATTCTGTATTTTGAAAAGAGGTTGTGGGTGATGAGATGGATTCACTAATTTCTAATAAAACTTGAAAATTAGTTGAATTACTACCGGGTTGCAAATCCATGGGGTGTAAGTGGGTCCTTAGAAAAAAATTTAGAGGAGATGGAACAGTTAAAAAATTCAAGGCCAGATTAGTTACAATAGGTTTTAAACAAAAAGCCGACCTTGATTTTTTCGCCACATTTTCTCTAGTTACAAGAATAACATCTATTATATTATTAATTGCCATTGCAACAATTTATAATCTAAAAATTCATCAAATGGATGTTAAAATAGCTTTTTTTAAATGGGAATTTAGATGAAGAAATTTATATGGATCAACCCGAAGGCTTTATAGAGCCTAGCGGCCAAGAAAGCAAAGTGTGTAAGTTGATAAAATCCCTATATGGTTTAAAACAGGCCCCTAAATAATGGTATGAGAAATTTGACTCTTGTATGATCGAGAATGACTACAAGTCAAATGAAAGTGATAAATGTATTTATCATAAATTTTGAAAAAATTCACATGTTATTATTAGCCTTTATGTTGATGATTTATTAATATGTGTTCTAATTTGCATGTTATAGATGAAACAAAAAGCATATTTTGTAACCATTTTGATATGAAAGATCTTGGTGAGGCTAATTTTATTCTGGGCATAAAAATTACCAAAATATGTGATGATATTTTTCTTGATTAATTGCATTATGTAGAAAAATTATTGAAAAAATATAATTATGTTGAATGCAAGCATGTTGTTACTCCTTTTGATTCTAGTGTTAATTTATTTTCTATTGAAAATGATGATGATGTGATTAATCAAGAGGATTGGAAGTTTACGTTATGCGACTGATTGTACTAGACCTGAGATCGATTATGCGGTAGGAGTACTTAGTAGATTTACTACCAAGCATGTAAGAGACCATTGGTATGCAATGAATCAGATAATGAAATATTTATCTGGTACAAAACATTATGGCTTGTTTTATAAAAGGTATTCTACTGTACTTGAAAGTTTTAGTAATACTAATTGGAATACCTTATCAGGTGATTCTCTTTCAACTACTGGTTATATTTTCACCTTGGGTGATGGTGCTGTATGTTGGAAATCTAAAAAACAAACGAGTATTGCTAACTCAACCATGGAAGCTAAGCTTATAGCTTTAGCTTCAGCAAGTGAGGAAGCAAACTGCTTAAGAGATTTATTACATGAGATTCCCTTATGGGAAAAATCAGTTCCACCTATTTTAATTCATTGTGATAGTACTGCTACTATTGGTAGAGTACAAAACCTATACTATAACGGTAAATCCAGATCCATAAAAAGAAAACACAATACTGTGAGATCGTATTTAACTGATGGTGTTATTAATGTGGATTATATTAAATCTCGTGATAATCTTGCATATCTACTTACTAAGGCCTTGACAAGAGAAAGAGCCTGGAATACATCGAGGGGAATGAGATTAAAACTCATAAATTCATGAGCCATGTATAAGGATACCCAACCTGGGGACCAAAGATCCTGAGAACCTTGTTCAATGGGAAAAATGAATTATATGATGGTCGTAAGAAATGCACTATTTATTTTATTTCTCATTCCTATAGTGTAAGTGCATTCATTCTGTAATGATTGAGAGGATAAGTTTTTTGGAAAAACCCTTAATGAAATTCTGTAGCTCTTATGAGTAGGGTGTAAGAATTACATGAGCACTATTGACAGATTTCACTTATGTGAGTGTGAGAGTAAGGCCACTCTCTATGAGATTTGGGTTTATTCTCAAATACACTCCTGAAATCGGAATTAGCACAAGCCCTTAATGTGCTGGCTAATAAAGCTCATGTCAACACCTGGGTTATTGTGTGTGAGTAATAATTCTTTATTTCCCTTAAGTAGTCATAATTCAAGTCTGAGACTACTATTGACTCTGGAGTAAAGGTTTTTATTTTACTAAGTGAGGGTTCAATGCAAAGCATACCTTCATGATGCATAATAATTCTTTTTTGTCTGGAAGTATCTCTCTTATATATTTTTTTTATTATTCAAAAATAGCAGGGAAATGTTAATATTTTTTATTAATTTCTTATGTTTCCGTTAGAATCAATCCGTTGGCTATGTAGCCATTGGCTTTTAGCCTTTTTTCTTCTTTGTTTAATGGGTTTTGCTATTCATCATCCCCACACTCCACACTTAACACTTTTTAATATTTTTTAATATTTTTTTAAATTTTTTTTTGAAGTTTTTTTTAAACTATTTATAATTTTTTATTCACTATTCATATAAAAATATATTTGATAAAAAAAATTAAAAAAAAGATGGAGTGTGGAGTATGGTGTGAATAGTAGGAGGTTGAATAGAATTTTTGTTGTTTAATATCTCACCTTTGGCCTTTGTTAACGTTGGTTAACGGGCTTAATTTTTTTTAGCCGTTAGTTTGCTTTTTACCAACGTACACTTGCTTTCAAGTGGTTATTTAAGATGACCTTTGGCCTTTGGCCTTTGGCCTTCTTGGTCTTGTGGTTGTATAAGAAAGAAAAATTTAAAGAAGCTTACATTATAGTGTATTAGGAGTACTTTAAGATTATTTTTGAGAATTTTTCAGATAAAATAAATGTGTTATTTTTGGTTGAGTTTTGAGCTCAACCACTTGTGCAGAGCTGGTTCGAGTTATACGACGATTAGATGGACTGTTGTATCTTGTAGGAGTCAAGTCAAGAGAAATTCTGCTGTACCGGTTAATTTGAGATTTTGTACACTGCAGAGGGCTTGAATCTCCTTAAAAAGAGCGATATTCCCGTACCTCAGTCCAAACTGGTTTCATTTGAATGCTAATTTCATTATAATTTTTATTATATTATTATGTATTTCACTAACACCACCTATATATCTTATTGATTTTCTGAAAACTCCGAATTGAAATAATCACTTATCCAAGTTTGTGAAGTAGGAGACGATGGAGGTCTTCTTCAACTGTAACAATTAATCCAGAACTGGTGCATGCAACCCCATCTACAGCAGCCTTTCACAACTGCAACAGAAAATTTTGATCAAACCTCTCGAGGACTATCAAAAGAAACCATATTTATGGTTGGTAATTTTCTCTTGGATCACCATACTGCAGTTTATTGGCCAAGAGAACAATATGGAATATATGTTAGTCTTAATTTTCCCTCACTATATTTCCAATTTACACGTATTGAACTCATCAAGCTGATCAACACGTTCTTTTTGATGACGAATATTTCCAACCTAATAAAATTAATATTATAATTACCAGCGGCTGATCTCAGATAATCCACCACAAATGGAACCCTGCAACGGTGCCTCCATGGCATTTCTGTAGGAAATACGTCGCAGACACAAAAAGTTGCCAAGTATATAACATACGTAGCTGGGGGTACAACGCAAGTTAGGAGTGTAAACTCTGAAAGTCTTATAAGCCAAGTCCCCACACGTCTGGTTGACAGTGCTAATTCATGCTATTAGCGCCTGAATTGAGTGGTTTAAACGTGACTAATTTGCAACTGATTGGGGGATCAGGAGTTGATCAGCTACGTGCGGACGTACTGATCAAACTTAAAAAGAAGAAAAAAATTTCAGAAAGAGTGAAATTAATGCTGCCCCAAGCATGCATGCACGTACGTACGCTTTCCCTTTAATTTGAGGCAACTCTCAGGGCATATCTAGTTTTTGAAAAGCAAATAGGTTTTTATAAATGCATAACTTCAATAAATATAAAGCACATGAAATGCTTAAGTAGTGTAGCATTCACAATATACATTAATTTAACATCGATATGGAAAACAAAATATTACCACATATTAGGACATACCCACAATGTTCATCTATCCTCGATCATTCCTTCCCCCCACTTCTCTCTCTCTCTCTCTCTCTCTCTCTAGGACTCTGTGTATATATACACATATCTCTTGGCCATCACCACATGAAGTTGAGCAACACATTCATCAGCCATAGCAAGATTTGTGAGTGAGTGTTAGTGAGTAGTGAGATCAGATGGCAATTATTCATCATGCTAAGTACATGAATATTAGAAGAAGCTTGGGCATGGCGATATTGGTTATGGTTGCCACAACCCTAATGCGTGGGAACCATATTCAGGTGTCAGCACAATGCGGAGCAAGTATTCCTGTCCTTGTAGCTGAATGCTCTGATTTTGTTGGGAAAAATGGGCCAGAAGTTCCACCATCGCAGGATTGTTGCGCAGCGCTGAGGGGAGTTGATATTCCATGCATGTGTAAACGTTATGCTCAGCAAATCGAAAACCTTGTCAGCATTGAGAAGCTGATCTTTGTTGTTCAAACTTGTGGATTAACAGTTCCGTATGGACTGCAATGTGGAAGTAAAGTGCATTAACTCATGACTAGCTAGCTACTTTTCTGGCTGCTTCTTGATGATCATCATGAATGAACCCATATGCATATTCCTTCCTTTTTTTTCAAAAAAAAAATCATTTTATATAAGAAAAAAGAAGAAGAGAAAAGTAGTTTGGAATTAACAGAGGCATAATTAATCCTAATACTGTGATATGATTCTTTCAGGCTCTACAGTTCCCAAGGCGTGATTGCATGAGCTTGAAGTCGGGGGAATATGGATGGCTTCAGGCTGCTACGTACATGCCGCGCGCGTATCTTAAACTCTACATTATAAAATTGTCAGCATAAGCCTAAAAGGCATACATCTAATTTTCCATGTAATAATTGGGATCATGTGCTTCGACCTTTTCCAGCTAGCTTTCTAATATATTATCAAAATATCAAAATTTTCATAAGAAAAAAAAAAGAAGAGAAAAGTAGTTTGGAATTAAATAGCAGTATTATTCTGGTAAACATTTGTTCCATCCATATTATTTTAGAAAAATAAAAAATAAATAAATAATGAAACTCTAAGATTAGCTCGAGCAAATTATCCATATATTGCAGATCAATTTAAAATTGGCTATAATATATATGATCTTTCGGGATGTTTTTTTTTTTTAATTTTTTATTTTGTCATGAAAAGAATATATATTTATGCATATGAAGAATTATATGATAGCAAAACCTGTATTAATTCTACATCCAATATTAGTATGAAAATTTCTTTTAGATCTAATATTGTATCTCGCGATTGATTAGGAGCTTGTTTGGAAATAGATCTTATTCTAAAATTCTCATCTCATTTCATCAAATCTCCTTCTCAAACATATAATTCAAATACAAAATTTTTAAACTATTTTTTTTGTAAGTACAAAATTTTTAAATTATTATTACAATTTTCTCAAACTTTCAAACAAAAAATAAAAAACAATTCAACTTTTTCAAATCTCCAAATAAAAATAATATTATAAAACTATATTCTAATAATGTTTTAATTTATAATATTTTTTATTCAACTTTTTCTTTCTATTTTCTCAAAACCCAAAAAATACTCAACTCAAACTATCTCACTATTATTCACAAACTATCTTACTACTATTTACAAAATTATCATCTTATTTCACTCACTAAACACGAAGCCATTCCCAATTAAATATTTTTAATCATAATGTGTACAATAAAATAATGGCGATAATTTCAGGAATTCAACTTGGGGTTGAACTAGTATTACAATAACCAAATATATTTTTTATATAATTTTCTACAATATATAGCAAGCCATCATGTAGAAAAACATGCATGCAGTAGTATGCAGCCACGTAAAATAAAAATAAATATCATAAACATAATTCTAAATACAAAAAATATTATCAATATATCAAGTACTTATAAGGGATATAATATATATGTATATATATATGGCCTATGTTTATGGTAATAAAATATCACAAATAATGTCTTGAATAAAAGTTAAACATATTCATTGTTAACGATCGAGAGGAAGAAAGTTAAAAAGAAAGCTGAAGGGAGAACAAAGAAAATTCATGCGTAGAAAGATTAAAGATGAAGAGAACCAAAAAGAACTTGCAGATCGAGATCACTCAAAGAAGAGTAGATATATGGTATACAATATGAGTTATTTATTTATTTATTATTAAAATACATATACATAGTACTTTATTTTAAAGAAATTAGGGCCATCCTTTTATTTTTTTTGTTAGAAAATAATATTTTTAATCATTCTTAATATATATGTTTTTGACCTATAACAACTAGCTAGCTGTTATGGGCCGGGGTTATTTTAATTTTAGCAAAAGGAAAATGCTACTCCCCCATTCAAATTTCAAAGTTATTGCTCAATCTTACATGTTGATGTGTGTGTATATATATATATATATAAATATATATATATTTATATATATATATATCATATATATACTAGGTCAGAGCAACGTGCAAAGCACGTTGCCTAGTTGAGTAAAACATTTTTTTTTTTTACAAAAATAATATGGTTTTAAAAAAATGATTAATGAATAAGTTAATGAATGAAAACAAAAAGTAAATTTTAGTAAATAAAGAAACAAAAAGTCTAATACACAAATCAATGCAAAAAGTTTTAATAGAATAGTTGATTCATAAAATTGATTGTTAATTGTACATTCAACTTGTATAAATTATTTTCTTATTTATAATTGTTTTATATATCAGTCTAGCTAACAACCCATCTTGCTCACATTTAAAATTAAGGAACCCGTGGAAAGAAAAAAAGGTGCATGTATATATGTTTATCTACTTAACTAATGATTAGTATGCCATGAGTGGAGAAAGATATGCTAGGAAACACGAATCAAGATAGCTTCCGAATAGAGAATAAATAATTAAATATGCTATGGTTACCTTGCCAGTTGAGCCAAAAAGTCGGTTAATTTTTTCCTTTTGTTTTGTCTCTATATAATAATGATGTCTCCATAATCAATATTTTTGGTGTCTTATGAAATTTTTAATGATGATATCTACATGATCAAAAGAAATCTCTCATCGTCTCATATATGATCAAAAGTATGATAGATCAATAATATAAATGGTCCACCCTTAGTTAAAGGAACATTATCATCATGGCTATCATTAATTATTGGTCACCGAATCCATTGCGGGGATCCTGCCATATATATTTTTTCTCATCGTTCTCTCATCGTTTTAACCTTTTCTTTTATCATGCTCTCAAGTACTTGATTACTAAGCAAAATTTTTTTATAAGTCACATAAGAAATGAGAGCATGACCTTTTCTGATTGGATATGCTGTCAGTCTGTCAAGGAGTGGATGAAATCTTTAGGAAAAGAGCCACATTCAAAATGATGGCTAGACAAAGGGTCATGGCCTAAAAAGAATTTTGCAAATTATATTATATCCATGTCTTTGGCTCACCATCGAATGCAAATTCATATTCAGTACTTCAACAAAGCAATCAGCTTTCGCACCCTGTGAATCACGCACAGACATTGTGTACCCAATACCCAATTGACATGGAAAACAACAAGAAAAATGAGATAAAAAGGTGCGATCAGATATTGTGTTAGAATATATATACATATTTTATTATATAATTATCAAGATAGTATATTTTATTATATACATATTGTCTTGATCAATTTGTCTTCGCCGAAAGCCAAACATTTATAAGTGATTATGTATTGCAGTGCTTGGAATTTGGAATAATATAATATGATAATAAAAATCTCGATCGAGGTGATGAAAAACAATATTTTGATTTCCATTGTGATTTACGGAATGCATTAAGAATTTTTTTTTATTAAACATTATTCCTATGCACTAATGCATGGATTCCTTCTTAACGAATGAAATAAAATTTCACCTCTGAATAGAGAGAGAGAGAAAAAAAGTACAAGGAAATAAAATATAGTACAGGCGGCTCACTAAAAAATACAAAGAGAAAAAAGCAATGTAATGGAAGTTGGCTCATACGTGGGTAGATTTTTGCTTCATAGAGGTTGCAAGCTAAGTAGGGAATAAAGTATGTGACCCTTTTGAACTTTGGCTTTTCTCATGCAATAATTCAATGCATTCATGAAAAACAAAGCTTTGCGACTATGCATAGGTATCACCGACATCGACAAGGTCAACAGAAACGTTCTCTACGGCAAAAGGGAAAGCCATGATCAAACACATGATGTTCTGTTCATGTATGGGCATTTAGTTGTGGTTTTAGATGAAGTAATTACCAAGTTAAAGGTGACAGAAGAGATGAGAATGGTCTTGAAGCGCCCCAACGAGGAGTCTGTGATGAAAGCTCCAAGCACTGGAAATAGTGTTGAGACGCCAACCTAGGTGTTGACATTCTTAATTGCGGTGGCCGTAGGCTGATGGAGTTCTGTTATGAGGTAAGTGATGAGGTTTCCGGCCACGCCATAGAACGCAAATTGTTCTGCCACCTCAACTACTGCAAACAGAAAAATTAACAACTTTGACGAGGAAATCAATTCTTAACTGTGGTGGCCGTAGGTTGATATATGGAGTTCTGTTATGAGGTAAGTGATGAGGTTTGCGGCCATGCCATAGAACTTAAATTGTTCTGCCACCTCAACGACTGCAATCAGAGAAATTAACAAGTTTGAGGAAATCAATTTTTTTTTTTTAAAAAAAAGAACAAAAAGCAAAAGAAGAAGATGGTGATGATGGTGAAAGAAGCTAGCAAGAATTACATATGATGAAAATGGCAACATTCCAACCACCGCTACTGGAGGATCTTTGCTGGGTGGAAACCTTCTTTGTATCTTTGTGCTCACCATTTTCAATGATCAACTCTGGTACTACAGGGCTATCCATGGTATGCTAGGTGATGAACAAAATTTCACATCTGACAGCTTATCTCCTGCTTCATATTCGCCGTGAGACCAAAATGGCGCCAAGACCTTTGAGAACGGTTGCTGTCCAACCTGGTCTGCAGTGGCTAACCACGACAAGCCAAGCCAGGCAAAGAGAGAGGTTCTAAATTGAAAGAGAGAACTCGGGAGGGAGAGAACCGAAAATGAGAGAGGAGTTGAGGGAGCTGACACATAAAGATAAAGAGGAAAGCAAAAAGGCTGGAAAAAAAAGAAGAAGGTAAAGCTGCGACACTTGACATTGCTAAATTAAAGGACCTCGTATAAACGGATACAGAATATGAGAATAAAAGGATAGAAAAGACATAACACGCTAAACACAGATTATCTAAACGGAATATGAAAATTCACTGTTCATTCCTGTAGAAGCGCGATAGGCGCTTATTATAATAGAAAGATATGCCACATATGAAGAGATTTAAAAAAGTAAAAACAAAACTCCTCTCTCCCTCTGTACCTCCCACTCTGTCTTCCCCAGATCGACAGACCTCCCTCTCCCCTTAGCATGGGCTAAAACAAAGAAACTTGATCGATTGTCTCACAAATTCCTTTACATATTGTAAACTCCGACTCGATTTTAAATCTTTCACAAAAGCTTGGTATGTCTTTAATTAATATTGTTTAGGAGTATTCTACATCCAGCTAAAAATGGTTTGTAAACCAACCTAGCTAGTTGTAGTACTAGCTCGGGGACGGAGTGGTCAACAATGTTGTGAATTGGTGTGGGTGCCGGTGCTGTTGGACAACTTGCTTGGCGTCAGAAGGAGCAGTGCAAAGGGGTCAATTTCAAAAGGAGTAGAATTTGAAAGGAGGAAGGAGCTAGTTTGCATGTAAATAATTATTATTGTACAACATTATTCAGAACATTCACATTTCTGGAAGGAGCTTATGTAGTTTCAGAAAAGTCACACAATGGGTTACTGTACAACATGAAGATTTCTAAATGAGCAGATTTTGGAAGAAGGATTAATGAGTTGTACAGTTGTTGTGTAATTTTGCAAGTGCACAAAATCGTACCAAGTAATATAATGATAAGAAAGATGTCGAACCCACGAGAACTATTTATCTATTAACTATTGAAATTGTTCTAATTCTAAATTATTTGAAAATCAAGAAAAGTGGTGGATTTTGAATTTGAAAAACAGCAACAAATTAAAATAAATCAACAAATGAAGAATTGACCAAACACATGAAAAGAAGAAGATTTCACTCAAGAAGAAAACACTAAGGCATCCGACTCACCTAACCAATCCAATCACAAATCCTAACCATACAATCAATCAATTATCATCCAAATTAACGGCGAAATATTCTAACTTATCTAAGACCCTCTCTCGAGTAGAATTAGAATTACTCAACATACGATAACCCGCGATATGTCTATGCGAATTTAAAATCATTTGAGCACATTAAGATTAATAATATTTCACATAGAAGCCGCACAAATCACGTTGGCACATTCTTGTCTTTCGTTCAATTCATGGCATACATCATATGAAGCTAAAATACATGCATCATCTCTCAAATTAACATGCATAACAAATCATTCAACTACTGGCCAAATAATTGAAAGCATTAAACTCAATGATGTATACTCAAAATGAATGATAAAATTATGATCACATAGAAATAAGATTCGAAATTGTCATGGAGAGGTTACATCATAGTCTTAGCAATAGAAACTAGTTCATAATAGAATCAAAACAAATCCTAATAATTGTGAAATTCATAATGTAATTATACAAAGAAAATATGAAAGAGTTAAGAAGGAAACTCTATGTAGATCGAGAATCTCTATTGTTGATGGACTCCAATTCTGCAGATTTTTGACCTCCTGCTTCAAGCGCCGTTTCCTCCCTGAAGCAGTCTATTTTTCGCTTCCCCTTAAATATGAAAGTTGTAGGGTTTTATCTCTTCTTTCCGTGGATACCAATTTTACCCTTATTGGAGTTTTCTGAAAGAAGTTATGCTCCAAATACTGAAGGGTATTCCAAGAATTCGGCAGTTTTGTAACTTTTGACTTGCTGCGCCCTTTCCGCCTTCTAGATTTTCGTTTTCGGCCAAGGCTTTAACACAAAGGTTCTAGGGTTTGCTCTTGGCTTTCTGTAGATACCAAAATTACCCTTATTGGACTTGTCTAGAAAAAGTTATCTCCCAAATACCGAAGGGTACTTCAAGGATTTCGAGAAATGAACGTTTCCTATTCTCTTGATGACTCCTTCAATTTCCATGACTCCTTCAATTTATTTATTCCTAAGCAAAAATAAATAAAATAAATAAAAACTCTAATAAATAAGAAAATTAAATACAAACTAGCATAAAATTAAGAGTAAAAGTATGACAAAACTTGTATAGAAATTAAACACATCAACAGTAATAATCATAATTTCAGAAGGAGCGAATTTCTGAATAATCATAACCAACATGTTAGCCACGTCCTATGTCCGTGGCGAGTGGTGAGAGTGAACTAGCTCGATAGCAGTACCCTACATAACAATTGTTGCATATTGTCTTGAAAGTCTACAATAGTGTACTATAAGTACTGTGTTCGACAGAATAAAATTATCCTGAATGCTAGTTAATCAACAAAAATTAGAGATTGAGAAGAGATACAAAACATTTTTTTTTTTGAAAAATATTGATTAATGATAAAATTTGAAATTATTTAATGGAGCCACATACCAGGTTTAAATAGCTTCAAAATTCAAAATTATGATAATTTTTTCAAGAAGGAAGATTTTAAGTTATTGCATTAAAATTAAATATGTAAGTAAACAAGAATCCTGTCAAAAATTTGGTTAATTTTGAAATTAGAATCATTTTCAAAACTTGAAAGAAATATATTATAATGAGAATATAAAAATGAACATAAATAAAAGACTTGGGGAAAAAAACTTATATTGTCCAAATTCACTTTTCTTGCCATATTTGAACAGGTTCACCCTCTTAAAATAGTTCAACATAATTAGCATAAAATTTGAATTAGAATTCCTCAAACCAGTTTGGATTTGCATCATAATGTTGATCATATTAATAAGCCTGCAAAAGGGTGATCAACTTAATTTCAAAATGTACAATGCAACATCCCAGCTTGTAAAACTTGTTTTGATGTAAGATTTTTAACATCTTTTAATAAAACATCTTTTGCACTCTTACAATCAATGGGCCCTAAAAGTTTTTGGTTTAAATGATTAATTTGAAAGTTTAGAAATACATAATACCAAAGATTTTTTTTATTATTATTATTCAGAGTGAAAGTCTACGATTTCTTTGGTAATTTCAGTACTTTCTGCTAACTGCTAAGATTACCAAGTTATATAAATATATATATATATATATATATATATATATATATATATATATATATATACTAGGGAACGGTCCCGGGTGCATTAGTCCCGGAGTGCACCTGACATAATGATTTAAATGAATAAAAAAGTAAAAAAATTAGTAACTTATTTGTCTGGGAAAAGAAAATACAATGTTAAAGAAAGACAAAAAATAAATATTAAAAAAAATCTTAACTTCAGCAAAGTATGAGCATTGGTCTGCATCCATATTGGATTATCTATTTACTCTCTATATAATAATAAAATATTATTAATTTAATATTAAACGTCTTTTGGTAAAACATGATCATTTATTAAATTCTACAAGGGAGTTACAAGTCAAATGATTAAGAGTCTTAAGGACCTTTTAGTAAAACATGATTCTTCATTAAATTCTACAAGGGAGCTACACGTCAAATGGTCAACAGTTTCAATGGCCTTTTGGTAAAACAGAACTTAATGGACTTAACGAAAAAAAAAAAATTACTATTCACAGTTAGATAGTCACTTATTATAATAGAGTAGATATATATATATATCCATATTGATGCATTCTGATCTTCATTTCATGCACATGCAAGTTAATTGTAAAGGCTTCGATATCACACCCGGCCAATATAAGATTAATTAATTGCCTTTCATGCATGGACAACATGCATGGTTCAAATATACATACATACATATATATATATTATATCTTCATCGCAAAGATAAAATTATAGGTTAAGTATTTATGATAAAATAAACAAGAAGAACTTCTAGTTCATGAGGTGGACTGCTAGTATTACAGCACATAAATCTCTTAATTTTAGCAATCCCACCAATTTAGCTATTTGACAGTTACACAATTTAGCTATAGCTACTTTGTCTCACTTTCCACGTATAAATTTTCCACTCATATTTATATATTTGTATACGAGATCACTGAGAAATAAGAGAAATTATTCTACCAATTATTTTTTTAACTTGGTATCAGCCAAAAATTGACCATAACATACCTTTCCATAGCCTCCATGGCTTCCTCTTCCGATGCTACAAAGTGCACTTCGTCGAGCCCTCAATGCCAAAAACAAACTCTGTTTTGTTGATGGCACTCTCAAAGCTCCAGCCACTACTTCCACCAATTATGCCCAATGGAGCAGGCCATGGACCAAAGATATGGTCCTCACTTGGATTCTAAACACCATAACCCATTCCCTAGCCAATTCACTAACTATCATGATGACCCTTAAGATGTATGGCTCGATCTTGAGTCCCGATTTTGCCATGGCCGATTTTGCCATGGCAACAACGCCTGTCTCTTCCATCTTAATTGAGAAATATCAAATCTCCACCAAAATCAACTATCCATCCCTAATTACTATAACAACATCAAATAATTATGGGATGAACTCGGCAACCTTTAACCCCCCCAATGATGCCAACACCTTGGAGAAGAGAGTTGAGGATGAACGCATGTTCTAGTTTCTACTAGGACTCAACAATTCGTTCGCTGCTATTCGAACCCAAATCCTCACCACTGATCCTCTACCACCTCTCAACAAAGTCTTCTCCATCCTCTTCCAAGAAGAACAACAACGCCTTCTCCAAGTCCCTCGATTACAATCGGACAACTTTGCCCTTGTTGCTAAATCCTCTCATATCGATCGGCCACCTCTAAAATGCACTAAATGCGGCAAAGACAGTCACCTCCGCCATCGTTGTTGGCTTATCATTGGCTACCCCCCCCCCTCTAGGGGGTGTGAACCCCGTAACAATCGCAAGCCCTCTCTCCTTGGTAAGCCACCTGTTGCGGCCAATCTCGCTGGTTCCACCTCAAGTCCGGTCCCAGGCCTCTTGCTGGAAAGCTACCAGCAACTCATGACCATGTTTCATCCCCCTCCTCTAGCGGCAAATTTTGTGGGTAACTCCTCAACAATTTCTTGTTCTTTTGACTCACAGATGGACTGGATCATCGACAGTGGCGCTAGTGATCACATGAGCCATTGCCGATCCTTTTTTTCGAGCCTCCAAAGGCCATCCATGGCTCGCACAATCAGCTTACCCACGGAGAAGTTTTCGTTGTTGAAGGCATAGGCTCTGTAATATTATCTGAAACCCTTACCCTCCAAAATGTCCTTTATGTCCCTACCTTTTATTATAATCTCCTTTCTGTCCCTCAACTTACTAATCATTTATCTTGTGTAGCAATTTTCTCATCTTCTAATTGCTTTTTCCAGGACGTTCAATTGAAAAGGCTGACTGGAGCGGGTGAAGCTTGTAATAGGCTCTATATCTTTTGGTCCCAACAATCTGCTACTTTCTTAGTTCACCATCTTGATAAAAAGATACTATGTCATCAACGTCTAGGTCATCCTTCCAGCTTTACTATTCCTAATTTTTTTATAGTCCATGTACTCCTTCTCATTGTGATGTTTGTGCTCGTTATAAGCACACCTACTTGCCTTTTTCACTTCATGCTAATAAAAGTACAATTCCTTTTAATTACCTTTACTATGATATTTGGGGTGGTTATTCTACCGCTTCCATTTGCGGTGCACATTATTTTTTAACTATTGTTGATGATTTTTCACGCACCACATAGATTTATTTAATGCATTTTAAATAAAAAAAAACTTTTAGTCATTTGATACATTTCTTCGCTCTTGTTAAAAATCAATTTAACTCCACGGTTAAATTTATCCGAACCGACAATGGCCAAGAATTTCATTCTCATAACCTCCAAAATTATTCTCATGCTCAAGGCATCATTCATGAGCGTACCTATGTTGAAACTCCTCAACAAAATGGTGTTGCGGAGCATAAGCATCGACACCTTCTGAACGTTGCTCGGAGCCTTCGTTTTCAAGCACATTTACCCCTTAAATTTTGGGGAGAATGCTTTCTCACTGCTGATACCTCATCAATAGGATTCCTAGTCGCTCACTCCAGAATCAAAGTCCTTTTCAACTTCTTCTCAACTCTCCACCTGCCTACATCCATCTACGTGTGTTTGGCTGCCTTTGCTATGCTCAAACTCTTACTACTCATAATGACAAATTTTCACCCAGAGCATCACGTTGTGTCTTTCTTGGTTACCCTAGCAACTATAAAGCTTATTAGTTGTTTAACCTTGACACAGAGACAATTTTCTATTCACGTGATGTTACCTTTTATGAAGAACAATTTCCTTTCCAAAATTCTGTGTCTTCACAAACACCTAGTTCCATCATTCTTCTTTTACCCATTCCAAAATCCAACCCTCCTCCCAACCCCTCTCCGGCCATACCTCTTTCAGACCCTGCACCCACTACCACAATTTCCTCTCGTCCCCATTGCAACATTACTCGACCGGCATATCTTCTTGATTATGTTTGCCCTACCATAACCACAGAGTCCATTGCTTCTTCGATCGCTGCACAATCCTCAAGTACCTCTCACCCCTTATCTACTTTTCTGTCTTACTCTCGTTTTTCCCCCGCTCATTATTATTTCTTAACTGCCCTTACTGCATCTGTTGAATCTACATGTTACTCAAAAGCAACTCGCCACTCTCACTAGCGTGAAGCTATGGCCTATGAACTTGGGGCACTTAAACACAATTCCACTTGGACACTAGAACCTCTTCCTCCTGGTAAGAAACTCTTTGATTGCAAATGAGTTTTCAAGACCAAACTCCAAGCATATGGTACTATTGAGCGCTATAAGGCTCGACTTGTGGCCAAAGGCTACACTCAAGTGGAAGGCATATACTATCATGAAACTTTTGCTCCAGTAGCCAAGATGAGTCCGCTGTGTTCTAGTCATTGCCGCCACAAAAAATTGGATCATTCACCAAATGGATGTTCACAATGCTTTCTTACATGGCGAACTTGATGAGGAAGTTTACATGACCCCTCCACCCGACTATTATATTAAGGGGGAGACACGTGTATGCCGCCTCCAAAAATCACTCTATGGTCTCAAGCAAGCCTCCTAGAACTAGTTTTTTAAACTAACCTCTGTTCTTCTTACTGCAGGTTTCATTCAATCTCAGGTCGATCACTCTCTATTTACCTTGATCACTGCTATCAGTCTCACAATTGTTCTCATTTATGTTGATGACATCTTGGTTGTAGGCAATGATCTTTTCTCAGGTCTCTTACTTCAAGTATGTTATTTCCACTCACTTCAAAACTAAAGATCTTGGACCTTTCAAATATTTCCTTGGACTTGAAGTTGCTCGATTTCTTTCAGGCATTTTTCTTAATCAGTAAAAATATGCCGTGAAAATTCTTGCTGATAGTGGGTAACTTGGCTCCCGTCCTGCTCCATTTCTTATGGAATAGAACCTGGAGTTCTATCACATTGATGGTGACCTTCTACCTGATCCCGTCCCTTACTGACAATTGGTTGGGCGCCTCATTCATCTCACCATCACCAGACTTGATATCGTTTTTGTAATGAATATTCTCAGTCAATTCATGTATGCTCCTCGGATTCCTCACATGACAACTGTCACCCGTGTTTTTCGCTACATTAAAGGCACTCCAGGCCAAGGTCTTTTCTTTTCTTCCTCTAGTGATCTTCATTCATGTTAGTGCTTACACCAATTCTGATTGGACCAGCTGCCCCACTACTCTGCGCTCTACCACTAGTTTCTTCATCACACTTGGTTCTAGCCCTATTTCCTTGCGCACTAAGAAACAAACCATAGTTGCCCGATCTTCTACAGAAGCCAAATACTGCTCTATGACCGTCACTACATGTGAGTTAGTCTGGTTACAGTAACTCCTTATTGGCCTCGGTATTTCACACACTGTTCCCATGACTCTCTATTGTGACAATCAGTTCACTCTCTACATTGCTCACAATTCTGTTTTCTATGAGCGCAGTAAACATATTGAGATCGACTACCACATTGTCCGTGATAAACTTGTCCCGGTCTCTTCACCACTGCTCATCTTCCCTCTTTTGAGCAAATCGATGACATCTTCACCAAAGCCCTGGGTTCTGATCTCTTTCATCATTTCTTTCACAAGTTGGACATTACGGATCTTCATGCGTCAATTTGAGGGGAGTATTACAGCACATAAATCCCTTAATTTTAGCAATCCCACCAATTTAGTTATTTGACAGTTACACAATTTCTGTATGGCTAATTTGTCTCTCTTTCCATGTATAAATCATCCACTCATGTTTATATATTTGTATACAACATCAATGAGAAATAAGAGAAATTATTTTACCAATTATTTTCTTAACAACCGGAGAACTTTTGTATTATATATCAAAAAATGTAAGAGCCACGCGCATACACCCCGGCCATTTTCCGTGCCAATCAATCGAGTTAGCTAGCTGGTGGAGTACGATTTTCCTGCATGCAGAGATTCACTAATCATAATTAACATAAACGAGATCTTGAAGTTGAATTAATTATTCAATCGTGTTTCATCTGGTCAATATATATACACACACACACATTCCTATGTATGAGAGGTGGCCGAGAGACTAGAGCTAGGGTACTCCTGATCAGTTATATATATGATCAAAATGAGTTAAAAAAATGAGCCAGCCCTCCTCTTTCTGTGGCGTCAAGGCCGTGCGCCCTTTTTGGAATCGTAAGTCAAGTGTTTTGGCTTCATTTGGATGAATCGCGCACGTTTCCATATTTTGCTCAAACTTTCACATGCAAATGGGGACTTTTTCTGTAGATCGAGATGATCTTTCTCCAACCAAATCAAGACATTTCCCGAGACAATGTTCACATATAACATGGAATGAAGGGCAATGTACGTCCTCGTGATGCTAATTCTATGGTCAAATAAAATATTACAAAACCCAATACCATGTGAACCTAGGCACTCTCATTCTCATTCTATAAATCCAGTCCACTTCACGTTAATTTACAACAGAAACTGGCACACAAGTTTTAGCATTGAGCGAGAGAGAATATGGCTATTTCTATTATGTCTAAGAATTATTGCCTGACTTTGGCAATATTGATGTTAGCCGGAATATTGATCTCCGGCAATCACCAAGTCATGGCCCGAAAATGTCGGCCGATCAATAACAAGCAGCTAGCCCAACTTGTATTTCAATGCAAGCAGTATGTTAATAAAGGGAAGCCGAATGGAGTTATTAAGCCTTCGCCAGCGTGCTGTAAAGTGGTGAAAACTGTGGGGCTATGCCTGTGCCAACTTGTTACTAAGAAACTTGAAAGTCAGATTGATATGCTGAAGGTAATCAAAGTGGCACGCAAATGTACTGGCCAAAGAATTCCGCCAGGAACAAAATGTGGAAGTAAGTATACATTTTCTTGGAACTAAGTAGTTCATGATCTATCAATTACTATATAGTCTACTACAGTCCCCAAATAGGAACGACTCATGCAAGCCCATACAGTTATGCTTAAAAGAAATTTAAAATTACAATAATATCCTTTTTAAAATAATATTTTTTCTCCTTTTACCCTCATTCATTAATGGGACTACACACGCAGTCCTTCACTCAGAACTACAAATAGAAATTCTCCTGTATTATTGTTGTGTGGATTTTTCTTTTTCTTTTTGGCAAAAGGGCATGCTAATTATGTGATGTTTAATTTGCAGGTTATACTGTCCCCCGGGCATGAAAATGGGAGAAAATTAAGGAGAAAACGGCGCCTTTTATATATTATGTCTTATTGTCTGTGTAATTTGCTTGTCTTTCCCAAATAACACTCTGTTTATATATCAGAGGTGCCTCTATATATGCATGCTTTATGTATCTTTCTTTCCTTTCAGAGTCAATAATTTGAAGTACTTCCTGGTTTGGTTGTGTCAAGTGACTGGTCTGGTATACGTATTTTGAGTCTCAGGAACTTGCATGCATGCGCAGGCTGTAGCAACTGTCTATTGTGCTGCTTCTGTAATCTGTGTCCTCATATTAGTAATGTTCCTCTGCCATAAGCGAGGCTATTCATCAATAAAGTTACAGATTTTTCTTATATATATATATGTATATTGTATTATTGTATTAATACTGGTGTCTTGTGATCAAGCTTTGACTTCGATTGTGTAGTAATGAATGCACCGTACTGTCATTTTGTGTTCTTTTGTTCATAATCTCAAGACAGATTGCTGTCTCTGTGACTGCACTGTTTTATTGTGACTGCACTGTTAATTTGCCTGCAAAATAACCAGCTGGTAATGAAACTAATCAGTAATGTGAGTTCTAGACAAGCCTGATCAGTTTTATTACATGATGCAATACTTAAACTTGGTTCGCAAGCTTATCATTCAAAAAATTTCAGACAAGGCTTTCAACGAGCTGATGATCAACTTTTTAAGGATAAATACAGACTAATAAAAAAAAGAAAATAAGGAAAATGATATGCATATATATAACCATTTTCATAACCTTTTATATAACTATATTTTAAATTAATAGTACTATATTTGTAAAATAACTTATAAAAGTAACATCGTTTTACAGAAATACATACGAACATACATACCATTAATTTTGAAACATGATTGTAAAAAAGGTTGTACGTGTATCATTAATCAAAGAATAATATTCTCACTTTCCAATATAAATGTTTTTGATACTATATTCACATTCTCTATGATCTATGGAAAAAACTTATACCTAAGTTCGCTTATTGACATACCAAATTAACCAACATAAAAAAAATATTGATTTTTTTAACTGTAATAGATCTCATGATCTACCAGCCTATACACTTCTCATATCTATTCTATATCCTTGTTTGTATAATAACCAGTACATCGAAAAGCTCCAAAGGAACTTCTTGTGAGGAGGATTATTGGTGATAATTTAAAGTGTCATCTTGTTAAGTGATCATCTAAGATTAGCACCCGTTTCTCATTAAGAAGTTTGCTTGCGATCAATAAAACTCTAGAAACCTTCTCATCTAAGATCTTTTGGGGAATGGTTAGGGAGGTATGCCAATGAGAGAGAAGCGTTTGTGATGGTTGATGATAAAACCAAATGTGGTGAGAAACTTGAAATAATTAATAGAAAAGAGAGGGGAGGAGAATGAGAGAGAGAAACTTTAAGAGCTAGCTATATCTTTATTTTTTTTTTGAAGTAATGTTACAAACCATATTCTTATCCTACTTTCATTCTAGTACATAAAATGTTACGCTTTTCATCACCCTTGATCATCTTTATATTTTTAAAAAAGAGGATTTCAAAAGTTCATGAGCTATGCCATCTCATCATAATGAGATGAGAGTAGGATGACGATGTAGTTTGAAGAGATTTTTTTTTTTTTTTTTTTGAAAATTTTTAATGCCATCTTATCATAATGTGATGAAATTGAGATGAGAACGTCACACGTAAAATTTTCTTTATTTTTTCATATGGGGATGTGGAAGAGATTAATTAATTTTAAGGATCAGCTAGCTTGGGTGTGGAAAAACATCATAGAGGGTGGGGATTTTTCGTTTTATTAGGTTGGGTAAAAGGTCTAAAATAATATTTTGGAATGATAATAGGTGGGGAGACCAACCCCTTGAAAACAATATACCTGGAGCCATGTTTCGCTTATCCCTCTGTAAGGAGAATAGTTGCAACTAGATCTAAGATAACATGTTCCAGTTGTGGAATGTTACTTTTATCAAATAAACTCATGATTGGGAGATGTAGTTGTTTTCTAATTCCTTCTTCAACATTAGGCTGCATTCATTTTTAATTGACTAGGAGCTTCTTTTGGGCTTGAGTGGTTTACATCTCATAATGTGGTAACATTAGTTAGCATATTTGTGGAATCTTTTGTAAGAAGACTGGGTCAGAATTACAAGCCATAATTTTGATCAGCACTCTTTTATCGATCGTGCATGGACTACTGCTATCGGTTGCCATGAATTTCGTGCAAGATGCTGTTTGATTGAAAAATTATTAAGTAATCTCAGGATATTGATGTCGTGGTAGTCCCAACATATCACGACATGCTATGACATTAATATTCTTTGTGCAAACATTAATTTTTAATGACATAGTTTCGAAGTAACACTTGTCCGTACATCAAAATTACCTAATAATTACTACTGTCACTACAAGAAATATGGATTTTTCCCACAAATTTCTTTCCCATGACAATGAATGGTGGAAAATAGCGGTCTGATCATGCTAACTCTATTCGTGAAAAATGAATAGAGTTGTTGCAATGACATGTCCACCGATGAGGAGGATTCGGTGGAAAAACAACATTATTGCGGCAAAAAATACTCGTCGCTATAAATGAAACCCATAAAATATACTAAGTGTAAACAGTGTTGGAGAATTGGGACGATTACAGACTGTAGGTGTGGGTTTTTGTGCAAGAGTGTCTTTCTGTACATGAGTGTCCTTCTTTAACTATTTATGATATATTACTTAATTTGTTGCTTTTTAATTGAAAATAATGAAATTTGGGTATTTCTGATTGGAACAATTCATGGAGAAATAGTTGTCTCAAAACTTTATCTATAGGATGTATTAGTGAGAAAAACATTTAAAGAAGAGTTAAGGTTATGGAAATAGATACCTTCCACAATGTCAAAAAAGTATTACACACAGCATGAACTCTTGGGAAAATACTGGTTACAGACAGTTGTGTGTTCATGGGAATTATACTTATTTCAACAAAAGTAGTTCATGGGATTACCAGCACTCCATCACATCATTTCATGGAAATTAGTCTTATTTTTCACCTATACGGACGATTGGTGCTTGTGTCAAAAATATTTTTCCGACGAAAGTTGGTCATGGCAATAACTGAATTCCACCACCTCATTTCGTGGCAATTACTTTTCCTTTTCACCTATGCGGACGATTGGTGCTTATGTAAAAAAAAAAATCCGACGAAAATTGTTCATGGCAACAATTAAATTCCACCACCTCATTTCATGGCAAATGTCTTTATTTTCACGAAATCTGTTGCAGATGATGACATATTTGCGGCCAAATTTAGATGATTTTTACACCGATCTCATTGTGGGAAACAATGTTTTTTCCCCACGAGATAGCGTTTTGATGGGAACAAATATCTTATATTACCAATAATATGCCATGAGGCTCCACAGAAGAATTTGGTGAGTAAAAAAATTTTCTCACCAAGTGGTATGTAATCCGACCACTTTGACTCTTTGGAAAAGGCCATAAATGGTGGTGTATTTGGTCACACTCATCTTTGACTGCTTTGAGCAGCACCAAGCGTTTGGATCATATCCAACACAAAAGTTTTCACACAGAGAGACAGACAGACAGGGATGGCTGCTCTAGCATACACAGCTGCTTTAGCTCGGCAACCTTAACGAGATACTTGTCTTGTTGGGAGGAATTTTGGAGGTCCATGCAAGATTGCGAGCCCCATTGATGGGGCATTTCAGTTTTGATTGGGTACACAAATAGCCTGGAGAAGGACAAGCCGAAGGCAGCACCAACCCCTTTGGGCTTTGTGTTGCGTGGCACTGAGGTCCATTGGCATATCATGCCGGTCAGCATTTATTGATGTAGTCTAAAAATCTAACACAAACGCTTATAAATATTGCAAGATTCCTTTTTTATGTCATACTCAACCCTTCAAATTTGGATGAGAAGCTTTTTTTTCTCCACATTAAGGTCCACATCCATGATCTTTAATTATTGAGAAGTCATATAGCAATAAAAAGATCTTATAAAAAGTAAACACGCAGACTGACATGATTTCATATGATACGTTAGATCTATTTTACAATAAAAATAGTTTTACAATCTAACATACCACATCAAATCACGTTAATTTGTAAATATATTTTTATAGACTAAAAGCATTTCTCTTAATTGTTTAACATATTAATTATACCAAAAGTTTGCTCAAAGACTATTCCAATATCTATGGACTAGATCTTGGAATATATATGTCTCCCCAGTGCTTGCACATCTGTAATACTTCTATAACTTGTTAACTCTAAAGAAGTTTAAAAAATCAAAAGTTCAATTTTGCTGACAGCCGATTGCAAAAAGAAATGGCAATATAGGCAAAAGGTGAGCTCACGCCGGTGGCAATTTGGCCTATAGTGATCATTAATTGTTGTTAATATTATTTTTGGCTAAGGTCTAATGAGGTGTTCT
The DNA here is from genome assembly GCA_029856935.1 of Cyclocarya paliurus. Taxonomy (NCBI): domain Eukaryota; kingdom Viridiplantae; phylum Streptophyta; class Magnoliopsida; order Fagales; family Juglandaceae; genus Cyclocarya; species Cyclocarya paliurus. Next base: position 4,056,483 of record CM056956.1, read on the forward strand.
CCCATCGCCATCAATATTCATAATTTATGCGACCTAAAGTAAGTTTCTGCATATGCCATAGAAATTATTTTAAGGTTATTGATGGAAATTGTTCTAATTTTATAAATTATGTACAGGTCAATTCTAACTTTGGTTTGAATTGATGCCGTCATGATGTTTTTTTTTTTTCCATTTCCTTGGATTTGAATGGGACACCACAATTAATAAATTGATTAAAAAAATCCTAGAAAATCTCAAAGAACTTTTTTATGCGGCCCCAAGTATCCCCTTAGATTCGTTCCTATCATTAACCCCTTAAATATATAATAATATAATTGATTGTAACATAATAGTATTGTTGATGTCGTATTTCGCACGTCCTTAGACCATATTCCAGCAACTTGGATTTTTAGAATTGGGCCTTAATTGGTGATGCGTGTGAGTCCCCGACAGTGATCCAGTGCGGCCATACGGTATCGGTTTCTACGTCCATGGTGATGAACAGTATTTAAATATAAAAAATAAATAGATAAACACACAGATTTTGCGTGATTCAGCACTAGTCTTACGTCCACGAGGGTTTGGAGAGTGGAGATTCAATTATGATAAATTTATTTACAGTCTCTCGTAATCTCTCATTTCTTACTATACAACGGAAGCTGTAAAGCTATTTTATGGAGAAGAAGATCTCCTTGGAGTTCTCTGGCTGAAGAAGAAGTTTCCAAGTCCCAAGAAGTCGAAAGATCAGATCCCAAAAGTGAAAAAGTCTCAAATCCGTAGGTTTTCCTTCCTTGTATCTTCTATCCCTTACTTGCTTTAAGTCACTTCCCTCATTTTTCTCTTGACACATTACATCTTATCTTTTCTTGTTTTATGTCAAATCACCTATTTTTCTCTCGTGACATTACTTTTCCCTCATTCTCCGCTTACACCTCTATGTCTCTCATTTCTTGTCCCCCACTCTTCTTTATTATTTGATTTTTTAGTGAGTCCCTACAGTGGTTGGGCCTAGGCCAATTAGAATATATTCAGTATTATTCGAGTGGCATTAAAATTTTCATTTGTATAAACATATTTATCATTTGTTTAATAATGTTTCAATTCTGTTTTATTACCTCAATTAATAATTCCAATATTCTGCAGCTTTTGAGGTTCCTCCGGGGTGGTGAATCAATAGTGAATGTGGGGAGTACAGTCCATTGACCCTGAAATGAGCTATTCTGATGTGTATTTCTTTTCTCCGCAATTAATTTCCAAATAAAAGAGAAATATGATAGACTTACTGTAACATCTTAGATTTTAATATATTTTTATTAAAAATTTATTTTAATTAATTTAAATATTAGTTTTCTTGTTTTAAAATTAAGGAAATTTTTATATATTATTTTATAATATTTTAAGTTGTAAAAATTATTTTTTTTAAAATATACTTTCTTATTATTAATTATTGTTTACATTTAAATTAGTTTATTTATGTGTTTTAAAAGTATTGTTGTTTTATTTAAGTCTTTCACTGCGTTTGAATTATTTTATTTAGTTTATTGTTTTAAAATAATTTTAATTGGATCATTTTTTAGATTCAAGATGTGAAAATTGGATCTCATTTCTTTTCTTCCCTCTTTTCTTTTCTCTTCTTTTTCTTTTCTTTCTTTCTTTTCTCTCATTTTTTTCCTTCGATTTCCTTCTCTCCTGCTCGACCCTCTCTCTCTCCTTTCTCTCCTTCGGCCGAACTCCTCTCTCCCACTTACCACCGTCGTGCGCCGCCGTGGTTGGCACCGCCCCTTCCACCTCCTTCCCCAGCCGCAGGTGACCCTACCCCAGTGTTTTCAGCCCCTCCCTCGCCGGCAATAGCCCGCACACACCGCCTAAGTCGCACAGCCTTGTGTGCTCGCCCCGCCGTCGTCGCACCGCTACTGGCCACCATCTCTTTACCACTTCTTCATCGATCTCCTAGCAACCCAAAGGACCCAACCCTAGCTCCGATCCGTCACTGGTGAAGCCCCTTTGTTCACATCTCTAATTTGTGCATTTTTTGCCTTAAATCGCCCCTTTCGCCGCCACCCACGGCCAAAAGCTACCACCATTAGTTTCACCGACCTCCTTAGGCCCTACCCTATCAATTTCGAGTCTTGATTTGACCTCATTCAAAAGTGAGTTTTTGAGACCCACGACCACAATGTATTTTACACTGTTCTGTTGCTATTTTGTGGCTTCCAGCTCATCCGTGATCCTTCAAAAATTATTATAAAACGCTGTAAGTATTTTTTCAAACATCTTTTGAGATTTTAATATATTTTTGCGCCAACTCATTTATTATTACTGTGATTGATTGGTTGTGCCGGACTGAATCCGATGAGTTATGGGGGTCGGATGGATTGGAGGTCGAAGTTATTGTGTGTTTGGTTATTGGAATTGGTTGGTTATTGGATATTGTTGTTGGTCTGGTACATTGCATATCGCACGCATGTTCATGTTTGTAAATGAAAACTGGGTTTTCGGGTAATTGTATTCATGTTCATGTACTTATTGAAAACTGGATTTTCATGTGAGAAAAAAGGAAAAGAGACTGTAGGGATGTTGGTAAGTAGGGATGGTAGTATAGTCCCGCCTATGATTCCCGCCTACGGTGTACGCGCAGGGATGGTAGTATTGTCCCGCCTATGATGCACGCGATATGGATGGTGGTAAGCAGGGATGGTGGTAGAGTCCCGCCTATGATTCCCGCCTACAGTGCTCTAATGGGTTTTTGTTGTATGGAAAGGAACTGTAGGAATGGTGGTAAGCAGGGATGGTGGTATAGTCTCACGGGTGATTCCCGCCTATGGTGCACGCGGTAGGGATGGTGGTAAACAGGGATAGTGGTATTGTCCCGCCTGTGATTCACACCTACGGTACATTGGTAAGGATGGTGGTAGAGTCCCGCCTGTGAATCTCGCCTACAGTGTCCGATAAATGTTTTTGTATGAATCATTTTCTAGGAAAATGATAGACTATTATTTTTTGGGCCAAAATAGAATTTTTTTGGAAAATAATGATGTTTTGAGGCTAAGGTATATTTCATCATGTGCATGCATGTTGGTTGGTGGCATTAATGTATTTTTATCTTGGAGATTGTTTGGATTATTACTTACCTGCGGTACCACTTTATGGTACCGTAGATTTTGATGCAGATAAGGACGACGAATCTTAGGGATCGGCTTCGTGGAGAAGGTGGCATGTGGCTGCTTTTGTTTTAGATTGTGGGATTTGTTTCCCACTCGTGTACGTATTTGGCTTTTTGCAGTATTTTTGGATAACTGTATAACTCTTTCAGTAATACTTTTATACTGATAATTTTGTATATAAAAATTCTGGTAGTTAGTTAGCTTATTTATTTATCCACTGCGTATTTTATTGTGCACTTGTTGTATGTTGCACACACTTGAACACTTGTCGTTGGGATGCGTGACCCATATTGTCATCATCCTAATGTCACGATTTCTGAAATTTTTCGTATGCGGGAGTCGGGGTGTCACACTTGAATGAACAATTGGACATACTCATGTTTGGGCTCAGTTTCTCAGTGTTGAAAAAGAAGAAAATGCACTGAAATTCTTTGTTTTCAGTATAACTCAGAAAATCTCAACACCATTTGTCTACAATTCCTTGTTTTCGATATACGATATACAGCCATTGTTGTATGTACACAGGAGACAACTCACAGCACAGAATCTAATACAATGACCAGAAATCGATTGCTAATGCAGCACAAACTTTAAGCAATGCAATTTGAGGCTGCAACACTTAAAATATAAGCGCACATAACACAAACCAAAACGTTAGTTTAAGGTTCCATTGGTTATGAAATGAGAAGAGAAATAGACAAATTCTATATGTAGGTAATAAAAGAAAGCCTTGTTTTTGGCTGGTAAGTGAAGGGGCAATTAGAACAACCCTTAACTGCATTCATTTACAGGGAAGAGAATTCTTTCACACCAAAAAGGAAAGAAGAGGTACAAAAACCAGGGAGATCAGTATTTCAAATCTCATTTTTTACACCTCCAAGCCGATACTGAAAACAAGGTTCGTTCTTGCCGGCATATTACCACACAACCATTCTCTTCCTTGATCTTGTACCCGTCACAACCAAAACCTTGCAACAACTGTCTTGCCTGCAACATACCATAATAGCTTAAAGGCACATTCCCAAACCCGCCCAAATCAAGCCTTTGGATCCACTTCTCAAGCTTTTCATGCCTTTCTTTCCTCTCAGCTCCTTCACATGCTATAATGTTCTTAATTTCCTCCCCGAACAGCATCTTCTCCACCCTCAATCTCTCCAATGATGTTCTTGGCATGGTAGACTCCAAACAATCAAACAATGCTGCATAAGAATAAAGAGCTTCCAATAGCCTCTCCATTAGAGTTGACCCGTTGTGGTTAGAATCTTGTTCGGTTATTACCATGAGCTTTGGTGTCAAACCCCACAAGGCATTGAGAAAGCTATCCATCTTTGCCGAACCGTTTGAAGATATGGGCGATGATGAGGTTGAGTCAGGACTCTGGCTATGCCTAGCTAAATCTTTCTCAAGCAGCTCACCCAGTGTGTTTTGGTTAATTTGCTGGACTCTAGATAAGTGTATTCCATTGAGATTCTTTGTTTCCAGTGGGGATCTCTTTCTCAAGAGTTCGTCATCGGAGGCCAACAAGGAATGTAATTGAAGAACAGAGCTGATTGCTAGAGCCTCCCCAGTTTTGACACGAAGTTTTTCAAAATTAAGATCATCTAGTCTACTAACCACGGAATTGAACTGAAATGGGATATCCAGTTTTTCAGCTTCTTCACTCAGTCGATATGCCATTTGATCCAGTACCTCTTTCTGTTGATGAACCCCGGTAATTCGCAAATGTGGTGGACCTTCAGGCCGTGCACTCAAAGCTTGAATAAGAGCAACCCATTGGACAGGTTCTGCAGCGTTCAAGTCGATTATGTGAACCATTTTTTCCCCTTCCATAGCTTCAATAATAGCCTGGTTTGTGAGCACCAAGCTTACCTTCAAGAAGGGAAGCAGCTCAAAAAACAGTTTTTGAACAAGAATTTCTTCCGAAATCAATGTTATTCTGGTGGCATTGAGGGCTTTGTGAAGACCGGGCCAAGCTTTTAGGATTCTGTCAGCGAGCGCCTCAGTGAAGTATGCCGCTATACGCTGCATGGTATCACCATCAGGAGAAGAAAGCATGGAGATTTGCTCAAGGGCAATATTTGCATTCTCAAGGCTACCCGCAGCAACGTGATTTGCACAAGTAAGCAATAACTGGATCAAGTACAAACCCCGCTCTTCGGATTTAAGTTCTCTAAGCCAAGGGTATGGTGATCCTATGCTTGGAGAAAGGGACATCATGGAAAATAATTGTAGAGGTGACGAAGTAACAGAAGAAGACCCTTCTTCTTGAAACATTGGAGCCTTATAACGACCACAACAATTAGGGGAAATCGAGGAAAGAAGACAGACTGTAATTGTCAACAAAAAGAGAACCCACACTCGCCACACAAAATAATCTAAACGATGAGAGGGTCTAAGTCTTCTGAAAAAACATCAGATTGTTCAAGCAAGCGCTAGATTTGCATGAAATCTTAATTAGAGAACATGTTTACGTTCCTCTCACCACCCCTAAGAACAAAGCAAAAGAGTGCAGAATCAGAGTGCTCGGAGGACTTAGTTATAAGTCTAAGAGGGCAAAGAATCTACCAAATTAACTAGATCAAACATGCAAGGAAAGGAGAAAAGGCAAAAACTAGAAGGCTAAGAGTAGACAACAAATGGAGTCCAAATTAAAGAAATTGATCAGACATTCTATGTTCAATGAACAGGTTCAAAAGGTTATAAAAAAAAATCATGAATTTAGTTCAAAATCACAAACGAAAGCACCTAAGCAGTAACAGATGGAACAGAGAAGACAAACAGAACCAGAACTAGCCAACTAAAACTGGAACAGCCAAATCCTGACTGGGTTTCGTAATTGATCAACAACCCACGTGGAGCCCCATGAGAATTCCAGAGATTGCTTCTCCAATCTCTCTCTGTGAACACGGAGCTGTTCTTATGGGTTCCCTTTCGGATGGGGAGGAGGGGATTCCTCTGTTTATTCGACTTGGCTTGATTAAAAGTTTCCGTCTGTTTGGAAGGATTTGTTCATGGCGACTACGTTGTCGACAATGCGTGGGGGAGTCCCTTTGTCGTTACTGTTTTGTCGTCCTTCCCACTCCCAAGTGGAATATGGAATTTGTGAGAGCCTTTTTGCTTTCCATTTTCTCTCTCTCTTGAAATTGTCTCTCTTTCCTCACTCTGAAACTTCAATTTTTTCCTTTTATTTATTTTAAAGTTTGTATCTTGTCTTTACATTAGGTGACTGGGGAATCAGGTCAGAGCTTGCTTAATGACTTTCTTTTTCCCCCGAAGGATTACTTAAATCCAAACATTACAAGGACAAAACAATGCCCTCAAGCTTTGTTTCCTGGTGGGGTGTGTGTGGGAATTGCAAGAAAGTGAAGAAACCTCCCAAGAAAGTTTGATGCCTCCAAAACCCTCTTTTTTGTTTTCTTTTGAATGGGCAATGCAATGACCACACGATTGTTCTTATCCTCTTGGATTAAGACAAAGAGGCAATGAAGTTAAGCAAAAAGACAAAAAGTATATAGTACGTTTATCTCTTCTTGTGGAGTTTTAGGTCCCAATTTTTCATTTCCTGTTTTGTTATCCACGACTCAATCATTAAAAAAAAACAGAAATTCTATTTACAATCTTGGTGATGGTATGTACAAGTTCTTTCATTAAATAAAAACAATATTATTAATTTTATTTGCATGTGTAAGTCCTTCATTAAATAAAAAAAATATTATTTTGATAAAGATATTATTATAATTTTAAAAAAATTTAAAGATAAAATTAACAAAGTTTGCAATGCAATCTCCATTTAGAAATTATACGTAACATTACTCTTAAAAAAAATAAATAATATTTATAATATAAAGTGCAAACGCTACACATTTTTTTTATTTTTAAAAATGAGTAATATACAATATTTATACAACTCATAACTAATCTTATCAAACTCACCTATACGAGCCATTGGAGAGGAGGGAGGAGCCTTGACAAGAAAATCGATCTAATGCAATTATCGTGTCAATTGCTCTCTCTCTATTTGTTTTTTTTATTATTATTATTTTTCATTCCTTGTCCTTTTGTGTTCTTGATTTATTTTACAATAAAATTTCATTTCCATAACTATCATAAACCATTTATTAGAATGCCAAAAAGATATAAATTGAGAAAAAACCATGCGTTCAAAAAACTTTAATGAAAATTGGTAACTTAATTAGTTATATTATTTTACAATAATATACTTTTAACTTTAATCACATGTATTATTCAAGTTTTATTTAATGATATACATGGTGTTGCGGAAGCTGCAAAGATTCCCACATATATAAAAAATGACATATTAGTATATTATAGATATATTTTTTTTAAATTACTTAATTAATGGCCATGCCATACTCTTTGGACTTGCTTGATCATGCCACATAATGTTAATAACGTGTGAAAATCCAATCATAAACAGCCAGGTTAATTAGCAATGCTCTTATGAATTTCATGCTTGGAATACATCAAATCATACAAAGTTTAAAACTCGACAACATTGAGCATCTTTGTTCTTGAAAAAATAGATAAATGGATACCTGTTTTCTGCCTCTTTGGCCATGGTCTGTGCAAAATCACACCTATTTCCTTTGAAAACTGAGATGGATGATCAATGTGTTTATAATTAAGCATAAGACAATCTAGTTTTGTCTTTCAAATTGGAAGCTTTTGTTTTGTTTATGCTCATATCGACATGACAATTAACCATTCTTTTGTTTATAGAAACACCATCATGGTACCCATTTCTGTTAACTTTCAGTTGTCTCTTTACTATGTCTACTTTCATACATGATAGCTAGTAATGCACACTGTCCATCCCACATACATGAATTTTTTCTTTCTTATAGCATTTTGCACACAACAATTCTTGTATCTAATCAACTTTAATCCTATGAGTCACCCCAATAATGGGTGTGCCATCCACAATAAGTAAGTTGCGACCCAATAAGCTAGATTGTCTAGTCGTAAAGTGCATAAACGTCACACATTTTTTTTAAAAAAATAAAATAACTACAAGATAGGTGAAAAAATTAACTTTTAATAGCGGACCAAATTCTTTAAAAAAAAAAAATAATGCTAACACAACCCATAACTATATTTAATATAACTTTTTTATATATATATATATATATATTGCATAATGGAAAGTATATATATATTCAGATTTGCAGAAGTTTAATTATTAGGTGCATTGGACCAAACTTGGGGGAGCAGTACCAATACCTTTTTTTTTTTTTTTTTATATTTTCTGTTCTAAAATAGGATGCTTTTTAGTTATGTGGAGGAAATATTAACACCCACTCGATCTGTTTGTTGCTTTCTTGGGACCTTGAAGTGATGGATATCATTTCAACTTGTCACATGCATGTTATCGATAGAAAATATCATGAAACGTACCCTTGGTATAATCGTATACTTTATATTAGCATAATTTGGTTATAATTAATTAATGTGAATTTATGAGAGATTTAATCCCTTTGAGATGGCCAAACTCTACTAGAGCTCGTTCATAGATTTAAGGAGTATTTCATTTTATCTCATTCTTACAACTTTATCAAATTTTCACACAAAATATAATAAATAATTTAATTTTTTCAAATCTCAATTCAATTTTTTCAAATTCTAAAATAATAATAATATTAAAAAATAATATTTTAATAATATTTTATTCAACTTTCATCAGAAACTATCTTATCTCATCTCTAAATCCAAATCAGCCCTAAAAACCCATGCAATAGAATTGTTCCAATTGTGAGCTACTTATCAACTTTTTGTTCATATATTTGAATTTTGGCTAAGGAAATAAATTCTCAACTTTAGGGGTTAAAAACAGTACTTTTGAATTTTTTTGTGAACATTTTATAAAGTTGACTCAATCTTGGTTTTGACAAACTCAACTCGTATTAAACGAATATAACTTAAAAATTAAAAATTTAGATTTTTTTATCAAATAATTTCAACCCATATTAGCTTTCATTTCTATATAAAAAAATAAAAAAAAAAAACAATTTTCACTCTCTAATTAACACACGTTTCATAATATGCACTACAATCTAGCAAAACTGGCATCTCTTGTAGCCTAAACTTTCTTTCCTTTTTTTTTTTTTTTTGACAAAATTTTCTTTAAAAATTGAGTTAGAAAACACTTCCTCCAACCCATTTAAAAAATGACAAAGTTTTCCTCTAAATCCCAACAATGGATGCTAATTAGCAATCAATTTAGTTGAAAGATGTAATATTTCAATCTTGATAATTTAGTGTTTACTGTATTTTCTCATTTAGTAATTTAGAATGCCTTGCTCTTTACATTATGGCATGTTGCTACTGCAGTTCTGACATGCAATGTTTTTGACGTGGACTAGAAGGTCATTCGTTGTCTTCTGACTTGGGGGGGACATGGTGATTGGTGACGTTGAATGCCATGGGGTTGTCTTTCTTTGAATCAAGTGAAAAATGGTCATAGTTTTATAGATTATTCAAAATAAAATAAAGTCACTCATTATTGTGTAATTTACTGTACAAATTCAAGATGTGAATCTTATAATTGAGGGGTTCACATCAACTGAAGATTTGAAATTTTTAATTTGAGCCCATAATCATTACAATAATACATTATTGAAAAAGAGTCTTAAGATCGCAATGATGATTGTACAAAGCATTATAACCATAGATAAGACATAGTGAGGGCAGTGTCATAAATGTGACAAAACCGAGTAGGTCAATACCTATTGTCTTAACTTCTGTGGATTCATGTGGCAACCAACAGTGACAGGACGTGTTCCAGGCTTGGCTCTAGTAAAATTAAAAAAACACTTCTATACCCACCAATTTTTACAATTCTACTTGATCGCTTAGAAAAAAAAAATTATTTTTTTATTTTTTGACTTAATGATTAAAGAAGTTATTTTAAATATATTGATGTATTTTTTTATTTTTAAAAAATATTTAAATATATGAAAAAAATAAAAATAAAAAGTTGTAAGAGCAATTGACGTTAACAAAAAAGGGTACTATCAGGAGGCAAAGTAGTACTGCTCACAAATTTAAAGAGAAATGCTTGAAGATTTTATAAATTGACATAAATTGATATGATAAATTAAATTATAAAATTATTTTTATTATAAAATAAATATAATATATTATATTAAATTATTTGAATTTATAAATTTACATTTCTTTATAGCTGTAGAACTTCAAAAAATTGAATTGACATTATAAGGTGAGCTCCTTTCAGAAAACTCAGCAGAAGGATTTATTTATTAATTAATTTCTAATTTGAGTTTATAACTTAAAATTGAAGAATATACACTTATTAGTTCATAGCCTAAAGCATTAACATGCTTTAAACGCCTGATAACATTTATATAAGATAAGAATGTAATGGCAGTGATGAGGCTAAAAAGTTTCTACGGGAAAACATGTATACAATCTAGGATGGGAAATGCAGAATGGATCATCAGCCAAAAGGCAACAATTTGATATAGAATTTCCATACATTTAAAGGGCAACTTATGTGCATTTAAAGGTCATCAGAAACCCAAACGTAAGCCTTCTCGAATTAGTTTCCATTCCTCACAACTAAAAATAAGCAAAAGAACAAAACTCCAACTTGCCAAAGAATTGGATTTGCCCAGATCTGGTGAGAAACTTTGTGGCCTATGGCACTGACTCAAACCCACCTGTTGAAAATGAAAAATGGGCTCCTTCAGGGAGAAAACAGGTGAAATAATCATATCCAATACATCAAGGAGCCAGTCAGTACAAGTATTGACACTTGTTTTTTCTTTTGAGGAAGTTTCGCTTTGCATCCTCAAACACTATTCATCAATGAGGCTGGTTTGGATTTAGATATAAGATGAGATAGTTTTAAATAAAAGATGAAAATTGAAAAAAAATATTATTATTTGAAAAAATTGAATTGAGATTTGAAAATATTGAATTTTTTATTATATTTTGTGCAGAAATTTAGAAAAGTTGTAATAATGAGATGAAACACTTTCTGAATCCAAACGGAGCCTAAATGGTCATATCTTAACCAAAGATGCAAATGGTCAAAATTTGGTAGTTGAAGATGTCAATTGACAATCTTGATAGTTTAGTGTGCAAATTGTAAAAATAGCGGTAGTTCTAGGTGAAAAATGCAATTTGCCCTTTTCAGTTTATTTCTTTTCCTGGTGAGAGGAAGAGGGGGAGGAGCGTTGGGGGTTTGACAGGCAATAAAGTTAAGTGCTCCCTGCAATTTCTTCTCTATGTAACGAGTCTGAAGTGTCTTTCCTCACTGTAAAACGAAGAAAGAACTTGTGCCCATACTAGGACGCTAAGCACATTGTTTCTTGTGTATTTGTGTCGCCTAGAGATGATTGTGGTCCGATACTTATCCAGTCCCTTATAGAAGACCTCTATAGCTACTCATCAGGGTGCATCTAGTGGTCAAAGGGCAAGCTTGGGATAAGTAGAAGATTCATACATCTTGTGTTTGATTCTGCCTTAAGAGTTCCCCTGAATAACCTGATATACTTTTTGGCAGGTGGGCTTGTGTACCTGGGATTTACTCCTAAAGGGTAGATTAGAAGAACCATGCCTTGGTAAGGTTCCATGTCATCATAAAAGACCTCCATAACTAATAATATCTAGATCCAATTATTATGGAAAACTTGATATCCATTCCATGGACATTCTGCAACAGATAACAGAGAGAAAGTCAAGAAATAGTAGTAGTGCCACTAATCCCACGACCATGATGTTCCCGGTGTGCAGTCAAGTGTCCAACCGTGTTAGCTTTAGGTGGTGTCCCTTTTCCTCACAGGAAAATATCTTATTCCTTGGAAAAGGTTGGCCTCAATGCTTTTCAATACTCCATGTATAATCATGTTTCTGATTATAAGCAAACAGACAAAGAATAAAGAACCTACCTTTATTTCTGAGCTGGGCAAGGGCTACAGCTATCCTTGCACCGACAAGAGCATTATTCTTCACAAGTGCAATGTCTAAGCATTAGTTAAGACAGTTAAATAATAATAAAAACATATATACAGCCAAGGCATCAGTGAATGAAAAGGAAATGAATTATATTAAAAATATTCGAAATGCAGACACATGGTTGAATTCATATGCTCAAGTAATTAACTTAGAATGTTTAAATGTGAATCCTATTAATAAAATTTTCTAGAATGATACAGAAAGGATACTTGAAGCAAGTGAGGCTCCTCCAGTTAGTTCATTCACTCTGGCAAGCAGGAAAGGAGTTTCAGCATTTCCTGTTATATTCTTATCCCTAATGATCCAACGCCATATTTATCTAATTAGTACCTCAGCATAAGATAATAGGATAAAAACATGTGGGAAAGGAAAAGGTTTAACTGTTTGATGACAGGAAAGGCACATTTTACCTAGCCTCTTTAAGTGCTCTCTGTATGGCAGATTCAATTACGCTTCCAGAAGCAGAGTGTTCTTTTGGAATCGGAACAGCAATCAGAATTCCAGTATCAAGCTTTAGTTTCGTGTTTGCATCTAAAAAGAAAAAAACAAAAAAATGGAAACAGAAATCACTTAAAATATTTTGAAGGTAAATGAAGAAAAGATGAAAATGAGCTGGCTGTCACTTGCCTATTAGTCGAGCACAGTCTTCTGGGCTATCCACACGACAAGGCACCTAGATTTTTTTGTCATGATCAAAGAACTTCAGTACATTAAGCTATACCTTAAATTATCTTGAACAAAACATATGCAAGATATTTCTGTGCAAGTCTAAAAACTTAGCGTTTTAGAAATCATTCATATAATTACTTTTCTTCCGTGTAGGCTTTAATATCATTACATCTCTTAAACTTTGCAATCTTACAATAAGTTTCAACCACCAAATAAATTCTGTGTTTCTTGCAACAAGAGAGAGATATTCTGAAGCTGATCTATAAGCACTCGACAATAGAATAAAGAGATGCAAAAAATACAGAAAAAAGGACAATGGTCTGCTTGAACGTATCAGAGAGGTTAACCAATGCAATCCATTAACTACTACCTACTTAATAGTGGAGTAATAGCGGAAACTATAGTTGAGAGTTAAGACAACAATTACAATGACTATTTTAATTGAACTTAAGAGTTTTTAAAGCAGAACAATACACTGTCAACACGACTTTTCATCAAATGGAACAAAAATTCCAAGTATCAATAAAATACTGCGGTGCATTTCATGAGAAAGAAATGATCAGAACTTCAAAGATAAGGAGCCCTCACTAAAAGAACTCAGAATTTTTATTTCAGCAACTTATTTCTTTGGACAATTGCTATAGATTTCAATAGGCTTAACCTTCATGATTTTCTTGTATCTAAACTAGGTGTTTTCTCTTATACATCTTGTTTACTTGGGCAACGCCTATTTTTCTGTGTATCAATAAATAGTTATGCTATTTCTAAGTTGGTGTGTAAATGCACTATTTGTTATGAGACCCATTATAGTTATCAAAAAAAATCAAAATACCAATACTTTTTCTATTTTAGCTGATGTGGATGGCTTTAACTCAGCGGTATGCTGGGTGTATCACTAACCAAGCTAACAAATAGATTTTTTCATCAATAAAATCTCTTATAAAATAAAATTCAACTCGAAGAATAATTGCTCAGCAATAGAGTCGATGGCCAATACCTTGCAGCCACTTGTTTCAGTAAAAAATGCCGGAAACTCGTTGGTTTTGTAAGTAGCAACACAAACGCCCTGTGTTTCCTGTAATTACAATAAGAAATGCAAGGAAACAGAGAGGTAAGAAACTATAAGTTATACTTCTTCATCTGAAGCTCTGTTACTTCTAATGATATTGGAGATAAATTGGTTGGTACCAAATATTCCAGGGTCCTGGGAATATCTAACATTGATTTTACTCCGGCAGAGATAACCGTTACTGGAGTCCTTCCAAGCTCAGTAAGATCAGATGATATGTCCATTGCTGCAAAGGAAAAATGACCAAAATGTATACCAACATAAATACTAAGGTTATTTCATTCCTATAAATGAACATAAAATTTGAAAATTTATCAGCGATCAGCAGCTCATTTTTAACAACACATTAGAGACTTGTCCTTCTTACTAAATTGCAGAACAATTAAATACAAATGATATATTCAACCATGATAAGCCTTGTCTTGGTCTCTTACAGACAAGGTCAATTCATGCTCCAAACCGGACCATCAAATGGACTATAAACCCCACAATATATAACATACACGTCGGTTGGCTTGTCAAATAAACAGAACACCCAACATAAAAGAGTTTGCATCAGTTACAACAGAAAGGACAAGATTCCCTCTACCTAGGTCTTTCTATTGTATACACCATGTACACTAGGATAGCGTCTCTGCTCATTAATGAAATTATCTTGCTTGTTAAAAACTCTAAGGACGACATTCCATGAAATACGGCTCTGCAACCCCCAAAATAGCAAGTCCATCATGCATATAATTAGAGATACACTTACTGTGCTCGCCATGTCTATGTACTCCTCCAATCCCTCCAGTGACAAATATAGGGATGCCAACCTGATAAGGTTTACAGTGAAATATTAGCAAAACCTAATTAAGGATATCAGAAGTGAAAAAAAAAAAAGGCCACAGTGCAGCTGAATATGAAAAACCAGAAGGCAATGAGAAAACTGAGAATATGGCGGTCACCATTGAAGCAAAGAACATTGTTGCAGAAACAGTAGTTGCACCATTACCTCTGGTAGCCACCTAAAAAGAGCACAACTTAGCATGTAAAATCAGCAGCAAAAATATTGAACAGCCAAAAACAGGAGTTGTAGTTGTTAAGAAGGGATTTCTTCAGTCAAAACCTTACTATATGATACAATAACAAGTATAAGAAACACAATAAGTCCTCTGAACATGCAGACTCAAGTATTAAGACATCACGGTGTTCTTTTTCTTTTTTAAATCGAAACTGCTCATACAGGCTCTAAATATTTCGTGGCAGAAACCTTTTCAATAGTAGTGAAGTGTAAATTACTCAAGGCATGTAATATCTCCAGATATCATGAGTCCTGTTGGTCATTACACCTCATATATTGGAGATGATTTGTTGATGATATTACTCGATTCATTTCATATCAATACTTTCCAAATTATTTTGTATCTTCTATGTAGTGTATCCTGACCTTCTATATCATCAGCCAAGCCAGCTAGTTTTCCTGTTAGTCCTTTTAACAAATTACTTCTGTTTCAATCATTTAAAACCATCTCTGAAGCTTCTTACCATAACAATATTTGGTTTTGGGAGCTCTTTCTCATACCAGCAGATATCAATATCATTTTCATCTGTTATATAAGCCATTGGGACCCCCAATCTTGGTGTTACCTACCTCATGGTACTAGCAACTAAATAGGTCAACACAGGAGGGCAACTTCCACTATGTATTCAAGTGAAATCTGAATATCTAATTGGCAGCAAGCCGACATGCCCTAAAGGAAATACTTGATTTTATAGGAAAAAAATACAGTTTACAGAGGAACAACATCAACAATACGAGTCAAGTCTTAAGTACCCATAGCACATAGGGTGTTTGACCAAAAACTCCTATTAATTAGGACACATCATAATTATGCAAGAATTCTTATCCATATGTTTTAATGTTCCTCTTGATTTCAAGATAAATGTCTTATAGGACTATATGATAATTACTTTGGAAGTATAGGACGATATGATAAATAAAGATACCATTGGAGAATTTAACAAATATTCAATAATATTTTGAGTTTTCAGCATATCCTTACGAACTCAATGGAACAAAAAAAATTCCTCTTCTGATCCAAGCGGGAAATCCAAAAAAATCCGTTTATAGTAAACACAATAAGTCACAAATGATATACTGCATGCACTTGGTGGCTAATCTAAGAGCTACTCACAACATGCACAATGTCCCTCCTAGCTGTCTTCTGAGCTCTTGTTCCCAAAATTGCAAGTCTTTTCAACTCTTCCATACTCAAGCCTACACAGACATATATTCACATTATGGAATAAGAATTAAAATAGATAATCCCAAGAAGTAGACAAGGTCTGTAATCCGCATTCCACCTCAACACGACACACACACACATAAATCCCTTGACAATCTTGACAAGTATTCAGTAGTTTTACTAATATTTCGGGTGATAACTTTCATAATGAGGCCCAATCATATATGGTCAAGTGATCAACAAAGTTGAAGACAAATATTCCACCAAGCACATAAACTAGAGAAAATATGATTATTTGATGAACTCGAGCCATTATTTTATACTTATCTCTCCAAAGTCCAAAGAACATTCTGAATCTCAAAATGTGAAGCCTCACTGAGGCTGATTTATGGAAAACTAGATCTAATCAACATATGAAACCAAGTGCAGACTCCAACCTTTTATACTGAGTCATAATAATGAACCATCTCTTTATGGTTGCTCACTATTGTTTATCCCGTGGGCCCTGTGATAGTTGCAGTTGAAACATTTCTCAACATCAATATGTACAATGTAGGAACATACACATATAAGTCCTAACAAATACATACTGTTTAAGCAAATGGCAGCTGTGACAGTATGTGTGATCCCACTCCAACAAGTACATAAAAAAAACACCATAACTAAATAGTGGAAATTCATCGAATATGCTTATGGTTTTCAGAAATTCCCCAAAAAGTATGGCAGATCAAAGCACAGTTCAAATTGGGTGCTTCAATCATTTGATCAAGCTCTTACACTAGATTACTTCATTGAACCTTTTCAATGGTCAATTCTCCAGGTGCACATTTATGCATACATGTATGGTAAAAGAATAAGTTTAATATAAACACCTACGCATGGTATGCCATCTAAAATTGCAACAGTGGCCGGAACAGCTCCGTTTGTCTTAACAATTGCCTCCAGCTCCTTTGCAGTTTCCAAATTTTGAGGATATGGCATTCCTGAATTTGTATAGAACATGATTCAAAGTCTGCACCATTTTGTATTTATCATGCAGTATACATAGGAAGCATTTATGAACAAAAATTGCATACGATTTTGCTTCTAAAGGATCAAGAAAACAATTCCTTACAATACAAAAAATGTATATTCTGGATCATAATCAATCAAATTGTTATGTCAGTCATATTAGGTTCAATTTAAGAGTTAATCTGGCACATAGTATGGTTTCCAACTCAGAAGAATGCCAAAGGGAACCCAAAAAATATTCTCGGTAGTCCAAAAAAGTCAACACAACTATTTCGATGGGAACCATTACACCTGAATAAATCATTGCCACACATAAATTTAGGTACAAAGAAATACTACCATCAATGAAGAAATTTTAGCATGGGTAGTGCCTAGAAGGGTGGTTGACCTTTTTGCAAACTGGAGAGGATCATGTGTCAATCTTCAAGTCACAGCAGTGTGGAAGATGGTACCCATATGCTTACTGTGGTGTATTTGGACGAAAAGAAGTTATTGGAATTTCGAAGATCGAAAACGGTCATTTGATGAACTTAGACGTCTCTTCATCAATACTTGTATATATGTGAAATAGTTATAGATTTCAATGGGCTAAAGTCTCCATAATTTCCTTGTACTGTTCCTGTTTTTAATCCTCAGCTAAGTTCTTTCTCTTGTATAAGTCCAGTGTACTTAGGCTAAGCCTATTTATTATTTATCAATAAATTTTTTGTTCACCTTAAAAAAAAATTTGAGACATTACGAAAGTTTTTCCAAGCATCGCTACAAAGTATCTTACAAATAAATAGCCTTATGAAACCTTCAGGTATCTTCCCCGTATAGAAAACAAAGACAAAAAGATACCATCAAATACGTGAACAATTCTCCAAGAACTAAGATCCTCTAAACGCAAAGCAATCAAGCTACCAAGAACAAGTTAACCCCAAAACTAAAATTATTACCATGGGAAATAATGGTGGATTCAAGAGCCACCACCGCACGCCCACAAGACAATGCTTCCGAAACCTCTGGAGAAATCTTGATTAACCTTCCATCGAGACCATCACTGCCACGCTATATATAAAAAGTAAAAATAATAACTTTTTGATAGGTAAAAAATAAAAATAATAACAAAAATAGAAAGATATTTAAAACTGATCATGGTCGAAGAAAAGGAAGCAGCCATTGATCAATAACCACACTTTGAATAAGAGTAACTTGAGCATTAGTTTAATCAGTTTAAGCATTGCCTTGAAAACCTAGAAGTGATAACTGTGGTAAGGGGCAAAAGGAAGGACCTTGTCGTATTTTGAGTCAGTGGGGTGGAAGTGTCCTCGCAGATTGGAAAGTCGAGAGAGCGCTGAAGAAGACATTTCTCGACACCGAGGAGACCAGCCAGTGCACGAAGCCCACCCGATCAACTTCTCTCTCGCTCTCTTGCCTTTATATTTTAGTGGGGAAGATCAAAACGGCTTTACCTGAATTCTTTAGGGCTACTTTAGGAACTACATTGATGTTTTTTTTTTCTACAAACAGAAACTATCATTCATAAAAATTAACAATTTTATTAATTTATAAAAATTAATTTATTGGATTTAATATAAAATTATTTTTATTACAGAATAAATCTAAGGTTACCATATCAAATCTTATTGTCGGCTCATAATCAGAGTGAATGAGTTATAATCATTAGGAGTTGCTACCAACTGTTACGTGTCAAACACTTTGGAAAGTCTTCAATCAAGGGGCAAGGGGAACTTTATCTGATGTTGGATAAAATTAGTAATGCTACATATAATTATGAATTGTGGAGCGTCATGTATTTTTTTGAAAAAGATATTTGAAAAAGAATAAGATTCGTTATTAAAAATTTAATTTTTTTATAAAATTCTTATATTTACTCTAAAATTATCCAAGTATCCCTATGAATTCACGAAATTGCTTATCAATTTACTTGAACAAATTTGTTAAATCTCAATCTTATGATTATATAATAAATCAAATACTTAACGTAAATAAATAAACTTGCATGATACAATGATTTGTTACAAAAGAAAACCCTTTTAAAAACTCTTTAAAGGTAAAATCTTACGAGACAGTCAAACTCAGGAAATTTAATTTTATTATTTGAAAATCAATTACAAATATTTATTAATTACAAAATCTTTACAACTTGACTCTCTTAGTTGCCCAAACAAGCGACCCATTTGTATTCTACCGCGGTAGCAGTCAGAATCTCTAGCGATTTTTAAATATTATCTTTTATCCTGGAATTCCAATGGTTGAAATCCAATCAACGATCATCCACACTTGAAGCACGATCACACTCAAAGAGAGATCACAAATATGAAAATTCACTAAAGAATTTTCTCACCAAAA
The DNA here is from genome assembly GCA_029856935.1 of Cyclocarya paliurus. NCBI lineage: Eukaryota > Viridiplantae > Streptophyta > Magnoliopsida > Fagales > Juglandaceae > Cyclocarya > Cyclocarya paliurus. The sequence continues at coordinate 4,075,955 of CM056956.1, forward strand.
TATGAACTAGAAAGTGGTCTAAAAAATACGTAGAATCCCTCAAATAAAGAATCTGAAAGAGTTCCAGTTTCAATAGGATTCTACTGACAGATAGAATTTGTCGCGAAGACATCTCCTGACGGATTGCTGACATGTCGCGATAACTCTTCTCTGCAGAAATTGATTTCTATTCAGCTTCTGTTCTAGATAAGTGCAAATCATTTTGGACTCGAATTTTATATAGATGACTTATCTAAACAACTTCTAAGAGTTCTAAATAAACTCAATGTTGTTATAGATAAAATCAATAATTATTTTACATTCATCCATAATTACAAACACAATAATAGGATACACCTTCTCATTTTAGTCACTTAGCCATATCCAAACTCATCAACTAAGTCACCTAGTCCTAACTAAATTTTTACATTTACAATCTCTCTCTTGGTGGATTGGTGACAAACTCTTACATCTACATACTCATTTTTTAAAAAGAAGTACACGACACTTATACATTGTATGACTGTAAATAGCATTTCTTATTCCGAAGTGTTGTGTTATTAACCTTTTTATAAACTCACACTATCTAATTGCAAACTAAATTGCAGTACTATTATCCTTGAGGCAGTTGAGGAATATTTATTTTATATTGGTACGTTTTTCTCTAAAAAATTATAATTTCCCTTAAATAATATAATAGTATAGGAAGCCTATATACATACATATTAAAAATTTTATTGATTTAAAGTTTTTAATTAATTAAAAACTTATATTATTATGTTTTACTTATGAACTTATTATTTATTGTCACATCATGATTTATAGGATGATAAGAAAAATGATGATGAATAGATTTATTATATATATTATAATATATATACATGTAGGCCGGATTAGGAAGGTTGATCCATGCATGCATATGCAGGCTTAGACTCTTAACAAATTATAATTAATTGTTCCTACGGCCCATAGAATAATAAGTTCACGACGCATGACAAAATAAATATTGATCATCGATTCATCAGTCATCTTCGCTTGTCATGTGCACGCGTGTTCAATGATTTATAATTTATTCACAAGTCTCTTGTTAAATTTTTTATTTCCACAGGGAAAAAAAATTCCAGAATCCCAAAGAGCCCGACCCATTACACTATTTTTTGAGAAAAATTAAAATATATATATATTATACACTCCTGGAGTACTACTGTATAAACCTGACCACACATGACTGATCAATTTAAAAAAAAAAATATGAGATGTGCATAAAAAAATAATAATAATAATTTTTTCTTATTGAACGCCGGTCTTTTTTAAGAGAATACACAAGATTTGTACACTTTAAAATTATATATAGCTAGCATCACTCTATAAAAAAATACCATTATTTTTCTAGAAACACATAATTAACTATATATTATTTACTGAAAGTAAACTTATAGCTATCTTAAATATATATATATATATATATATATATATATATATTAATGGTGCGTGCATGTAATAGCTTCATTTTTATCAGTTGAAAATTACAATAACAACTATAAAAATAACAGATTATAAGTCGGTGACAGTTGGAATAATAGAGTTTAGAAATTAGGTCAAAATTTATAATATAAGCAAGCTGCATGCACAATGCAGCATGCATGCCTGTGTATATTATATTTATCATATATGTTTTATTAATTGGGTGGATTGGGTTGAACAAATTAGTCGCGTTGGAGTCACCAAATTATAAATTTCATCGAAACTAAAATACATAAAATAGCAGGCATGCAGCAGCTTGAGTCAGTAAGCTAGTCACTACAATAAAACTAAGCATTTATAATGAGTCATTTGTGATAAAAATGACTATTTATAATGAGAATAGACTCATTTTAATAGAAAATAGTTATTTTAATAAAAAAAATTAATAACAAATAAACAATTTTCTTGTAACGTCATCCATCGTTTTGCTGCCTGCATGCCTTTGCATGCACATACTTCGATCACCAGTACACGTATCAATATATATATATATATATATATATATATATATATATATATATATATATATATATATACATATATATGTGTGTGTGTAAAAGATTGTAAATGGAATAATAAAAGAAGACGTCAGACATGAGAAACAACCGAAATGTCGGTTTTTTGGCGTTGAATTTTATTATATATTATTTCTAGCTAGCTACTTCGATCACATTGTAATTAAAATTTTAAAATTAAAAGAAGACAGACATGAACAAACTCATTCGAAAATAATGAAAAGGAGATTATATGGCCTTAATCAGAGAATTTCCAATTACAGCTAGGGCGCCAAGGCAAAAGCATATAATATGATTATATCAATCATCTTGCTGTATTTAATACAAAAATGAAAAAGAAAAAGAACAAAACAACAAAAACAACACAACGAGGAGACGAGGACAAGGAAGGTGGACGATGGCAACAAAGCCAGCTTAAACCATCCATAATTCTTCTTCCTGAAACCTAGAAAGTGACAATAGCGTACCCTTGTGACATAGAACTTCTGTGTCGTCATGATGACTGAACCCTGGAATATGAATGTACCTTAGCCCATCAGTCTTTGGGTCATAGGAAAGAAAACTTCCAACATATCTAATTAGTATTTCTCCCTCTTCCCATATCCCTATAACTTCAATCCATGTATTGTCCACCGCTCCAATTGGTGCTTTTAGACCTATCTCATATTCTTTTACCCACTTTTTGCTCTTCCCATATTCCTTCAGTACCCAAATCTCAATCTGTCTGTCGGATGAACAATCCACAACAGCCAAGTCTCCTCTTAGATCAAGCAAATGACATGACAGAAATAATTTGGGTGTAGAAATAAAGCCAAATTCCTCCTTTGAAATGTCAAAAGAAACAATCTTATTGCCTGCTTCTAGATTATTATTATTATTATTATGATCATCTGGTGTTGCAATTGAAAGCCAATGAAGAGCCCCACAAGCAAATATAGGCCTTCCGAATAGAGGACAATGATCAGGACCTTTGCCAATGGCTGATCTCCATGATGAGGAGGAGCTTGAACGACCAAGTGTGAATACTTCTGCGCATAAAGTACTATTGCGTTGGTTTTCAAAGACTCGAACAATCTTGTACGTGTTTTTTGAGCAGTCAAAGCCCAACCCATATTTTCTCTTGCGCAGAGGAGGATCTGATGTCGGGGCTGTAGAATATGGCCGTGACTGAAGTGCTAGAACTTCTTGCCTCAGAGGGTTAAACAAAAACACAAGGCTATCGTCGCAGCTTTTTGTGAAGCAAACCAAACCATTGCAGCAGCCCTCAAAAAAGTATGCTTTCAGAGTTGCAAACTGCGTGACTAAACTCAGACTAGCCTTCAAGAAGCCCCCATATTGATCTTCTCTAAACGTCACGGCCGGCTTGTGCTTGGGATGATCGAGAAGTAAGACTTTAGATTCTTCAGCAAATCGGGTTCGATGCACGTAAGCGAGGCATGGATCGTCGATGATGTTGCGCCAGAATGGAGAGACGCACCTGAAGCGCAGAAGAGATTTGATGGGCAGGCGCAAGAAGATGTCGAAGAGGATATCTGAAGGGAAGTCGCTCATGGTTGTTTGTTTGCAGCTTGGAGAGGCTTGGCTAGGGTGTTTAATTTGATGGCGCCTATGCTTGATCAATAAATATATATATATATATATATATAGAGAGAGAGAGAGAGAGCTTTCAAAAGGCGATCGAGATAGAGTTTAATAAGGAAACAAATATTCGGAATGCAGCTTCCTGAGACACAGAACTTTGCTACAATAATAAGTTAAAAACTCTTGGTGGCAAAGTTATTTCAATATACATTTGCCTGAGAGAACGGTCTCAGCTGCGTTAGTTTTGAGGTATACTTCATATAATGATTTAAATAAAAATAAAATAAAAAATTTAGTAGTTTATTTATCTAAAAAAATATATAAAATTAAAAAAAATAAAAAATAAGATTAAAAAAAATCTAAATTTCAACAAAATATCTAACTGTAAGACTATAATTATAGGCCTTTTGATAAAATATAATCTTTTATTAAATTTTACAAAAAAACTACACGTCAAAAAATCAAAAAATTTAAAGATTTTTGATAAAATAAAATTTAACGGACTTAACGAAAAAATAATAAAATTGCTAGCCACTTACGATAGAGTAGATATTCAAAATAAAATGAGCTCGAAAACAAAATAAAGGGAAGATTAAAATTCTAGATTTCCTCAACATTTTTTATGTTTGTATTTTAATTCTTTTAATAAGCTGTCATCTGACATATTGTGGTGCCACATTAAATAAACAAATTGAGTGATATAAATTAAGAGAGACGAAAACAAGAAGAGTCGGAATAAAGATTCTCTCCCTACGTAGTTGGTGGTTATATTACGATGAGTACGTGGGGGCCAAGAAAAATAAACAAAGAAATATATCAGTAGTTAAATTGGACTTATACATGATCTACAGGCGTGTAGATATATATAAAAGTACCTCTTCACAAGTCAATAAAAATATATATATTTATATATATAAATAATATTTATAGTTATAAAATATCGTATACTTATTTTTTAAAAAATAAATAAATATAAGATGTACATGAAGAAATTAATTTTTTAATAGTTTGCATCACTTATTTTTAAAAGAAATGAATATCGCTTGTATAACCCATAATTGTATCTAGTATTACTTATATATATATATATATATATATATTATATTACTTGGTTGGATTTTTTTTTTTTTATCTTAAGCAAGCTCGATATATTATAATTAAGAAATACAAAAATACATGAGTAGAGGGGATAGAGAGATCTCGACAAACACCATTTCTTAATTAGTGTTGCATTATATAAAAAGAAAAAGAAATTGGCACTGAAAATAAATAAATATTTCCCACCCTTCTCTGCTAAGAGAGAGCTGTACAAAGTAGCGATTTTTAAACAATCCAATAGTAGAATTGTAGTTCCATAACCGTCGGGCTATGGTAATTGTAATGATTACATTTTATCTTGAAGTGACTGTTAGAAAAATCCAGTGTCTTGTTTTCATAATCATGTCGCCAAATAGGACAACCCTTATAATATAATGCCAAATAAAAAATTTGAACTCCATCGTATTATACATCGTCACAAAACTCCAAACTCTCCCAAAGAAGCACATGGGATTCTCTACGTTCATTGTTCAATTTGTATGATATTGAAGTGTACTACTTGGCATTTACCACCAAAAATAAAATAAAAAATAAAAGAAGACAGAAAGTGGTGGCCCAAAAAATCAATAGACAATTAAGTTTGGTTATAATTATTAATAATTAAATTTTGACATTATTAGACCACCTCGATCTGGTTAAATAATTATATTAATAATTTAATATCAGACACGTAAAATAATTAAAATAATCATCTTATATTAAATAAATACTATTCATTTCATTGAAATGAACTTAAGGGATAAAACTCACAACTTATATTTAAAATTGGACTCAATTAGCAAGCAACGGGATATTCTCCCATTGAAACTTGACCCGACCATAGATAATGATCCGCTAGGGAAATTGCTCTCAGTACACTGACCCTGTTTTATCTGTTGTTCATGATAAATTAATACATAGAAAATACAGCCAAAAAAACAAAGATCTTAACAACAACAAAGCCTGGGGAAAAAAGAGCAAAAATGGAAGGAAGGAACTGATGGGAAAACACATACTATTTAGAATGGTCACCAATGAAGTTCCCCTTTGTATCCCAAGGACGATTCTCAAAAGACTTTCCCATGACGCTGCGCTTCTCATTTATTGTCCCATCCTCGCGGCGGTACTCTGGGAAGTAATCAAGGAAAGTTCTGCTCCCTAACTCATCAATTCCATTAAACAGGAAGTTCCTCAGCACGTCCTGTGCATTGCAAGAGTAGTAGTTGCAGTGTTAATTGGAGGAGAAACATTATTTACTTGACTAATTCATGGAATAAATACCTTTGCCATTGTCTCCCCAATGAACTTTTTCAGAACTCCATGACCTGGATCCTGCTTTCCAATTTTCCATGAACCAAATAAGTCAGCAAAGCAACAGATGGGGTTTAAGACTGCGGATCTCAACATCTATAAGAACCTGGCTTGAATCGATGTATAAAGATAGTTACACAGCTCAGCTTTCAATAATCTTTTACCAGTTAATCAAGTTTGGCATCTGGCTTCATTCTCAACTCCTCACCCCTCTATCTATGGCCAATTGTATTGGTTTTTCTACACATTAAAATTGATCCAGGAACATGACTATATCGATATGTGAATGATGGGACTACATATGAACATTAACGATGATAGCATTCTGGTCCAGCTGTACTACTAACGATCAGAAGCTAAATAATTGACCATGGAACTTTCAAAGACAAATGTGAAATGGGATCTTTTTATACCCATACGCATTCTAACACTTGTTTTGTGCCTTTGATGAAAGCAAAAACAATTCTGCGGTGTGCTATGACCACACACACCACATACGAAGCATGACAGTCTGATAAAGTATTTGTGAAATATAATCCCACACTACCCTGAACTTCGTATTTCAGATGCTCCTCGTCTTTAAGATGCCTGAATATTGCCAAGGATACAACTTGGATATTGTTGAGGCAATTGCGCATTCTTCTATTAATCATTTGAAAATTTCAAAAAGATGAAAGGAGTGAATGAGCAACATAAGAAAATAAGTCCTTTGTTTGAAAACCCACTATGGTAATGCCCAAAAAACACACCCAAATAGATGACCAAGAGATAGTTTCTGTCCCTTAGATATATAGTCAATCACAATTGTTTAGTATAGATGTGATGCGATGCATGAAAGACAAACTGGGAAAGAAGATTAACCACCTTCTCAGCTCTCCAAGTTAAATATCTATGCTGTGCTTCACGATTGCACATAATTTGGGACGCATCTGTCTCTGCTACTGCTCGGTTTATCAGCTCCAGCCAAGCCTGCAAACGCAATAGAAAGTTGTGACGCAATACACTTTCCAAGTATTTAGTTACCCATGGAAATAGGAACTGACATTTTTTTTTTTATATAATTAATAAGAGATTTTATTACCAAGAATAGCAAAATGGAAATAGGAACTGACATATAAATGTTAATTCTCTTCCAACTAGCAAAATAGAGTTAAAATATTAGCACAAGCACGCCATAAATAAGGCCATGGAATTCATTATCTATACCTCGTAATAATCCATGAATGCAGAATATAAAACCTCATATTTGTCTTGGCTTGGAGTAAATCTGGTCCATATCACAATTGGTGAGAAAAATTTTAAGGACTCGCCTGTAAGCTTGCCTCCCCAGGGTAAAAGCTGCATGAAATCTGTGTTCAGTCATGTGATAAATCTTAGAAAGGATTAGCAATAAATAAAAAATGAAAGATTTTACAAGATCTGAATTTATTTAATATTCAAGTACTGAGCAATGCATTTACCTCAGAATACTTGAGACCAAGAGGCATTAAGCTTTTATAGTATCTTTCCTTATAATCTGCTCGACTAATAACATCATGCAAAGGGTTAAGGTCCCTATGAATGGAAATTAAAAGTGAGTTTCTGTATCCCAAGTCCTCTCCATATAAAATGCTTCCAGCTCGCATCAATAAATTAAAACGTCATTTGGCATGACATGCAAAAAAAGTAGACTTCGTACATGCAGCATGCCTAGCATAGGGCCACGAAAGTAAATGAAAAACATATGCTCTCAAATGAAATGAGATAGTGAAACGGCATCAATTTTCTTCAAGTGTAGAATGAACTCATAGTCATGCAATCTCAAGATCTCAGTAAAGTCCAGTATCAAATTGTTTAAACAAGCATAATCATGCATGTCAACCCCACGCCCTCAGCCTTTTGTCACAAAGAGAAGAGTGGGAGGGGGAAGCTAAAGAAATCAAGAGAATTCCATATTGGTCTACATCACTAACTAAGCTGGTTCACCTGCTAAAGGATGAGTCCAAGAAAGGTCTTTAGTCTAAGTACCAGTTTCCAAGAAGTGAAAGTACGAAATAGAAAAATTCCCTTCCTAGGATCAGGACATAGGTCCATCCAAAGAAAGAAGGGAGAAAGAAGAAATAATCAGGACGACCACTGGAGAAGTCTTGCACAACATGTAAAAGTGACATCAAATGATACAGTATTAGCTGCCTTTCCACATTTTATCAAGATTTTAAATGTACATATCAACCAAGAGCCTAGTTATTTAAGATTGAGACTTTGAAATCTGAACTTATGTTGCTTTTCAAAAAGAAATCTGAACTGACTGTTGAAATACCAGAAACATGCTATAATGTTCTGATTGATTGCTGGACAACAATGAAAGACTTGGATTACTCTCATCACCCATGACTTCTTGGCAAATTGCAAGGCATAAATGAGGGCCGAAAAGAAAGTAAACAAAAATAAAGAAACAATCAACCAGAAGGCACTAATATTTAATGTCAAAGAAGATGGTCCAAACTCCAAAAAAAAATCTTAAGTTTAGCCAGAGTTGGTCCAGGATGATTGTTCTTGTCATAGACTCTCACTCTTCCTAACTATTGGCCCTTTTAGATAAGCATTACCTCTCGCCCTTTATAAGGGTAGGTCTTGGGTTCAAGTGAAAAAAATCTACTTAGGAAGAATTCATCTCTTGAGGGATCGGTATGCTTGATGAGAGACTTGATTTACCTTTACTAAGTACAATTAGGAATCTCAAAGTTTTGCTGGTAACCTGGTAAGGTGGGCTACACTGATGAAAATATTAGGCCAGACACAAATGAGAATGCATGTGTCCAGATCTACATATACTAAGTGACCTTTCTAATGCATATCCATACATACTCTAACGGTCAGGGAGCCATATGTAAAAGGTTTCACTTAATGCGTTGTCAAACCAATGAAAAACCTCGTATCACATTCTGGAAATTTTATGAATAGGAAACAGTTGCATTGCTCAAGGATTTCCAATGAAAAGAATGTTGACTGGGAATGAGTTTTGCTTGACTTCAAAAGAGATTTATCAATCCTTCAAAGAACAGGTACATTGGAAGGTATCTTCACAGTTCAAGCAGAAAAGAATCAGGAGAAAAGTTTCAGAATGTAAATTTTGTAATTTCGTTTACTAGTAAACAAGCAGCATTCTTCTTATCAAAGGTTGAAAATTAAAGAAAGGAAAAAGCTTACAAGACCATTATGTTTGTGTTGGTGGTGGCAAAAAAGTTGGCACAAAATATGGGCACATCAAATTCTGGTTCTGGAAAGACAGCGAAGTCCAAAACCTGCATTTGAGTTTTGAGAACAAAGTTACTAAATAGAAAGGCATAAATTGGCATAAATTACTTCACACATGAAAAGATGATATATTGAAAGTACAAAGTTTGAAGAAAAATCCTGCAGCTTGAGGTTTCTTAACCTCCTTTAGTTGTTTATATGGAACTGCATGTGAGGACAGAAATCAAACCAGCCAAGTTCAGGTGAGGGAAAGAAGGTTTGTCTTGTTTAATTTTTCTTTAAAAAATTTATTCTTTCTTCTGCATCAACTTGTTCCATTCATTTTTCTTCCTGGCTAATTCATCCTAAACCAGAATTCTAGCAATGATTTTGGGCAAGTCTCCCAGTTACCAGCAAGTTCTATAGCAATACTGTTTTTCCAAGTATTTACATTTCAAACTAATCTTCATCTGGTATTTTTACTGGAAATAGTGGTTTTGGAGGAGCATATCAAGCCCAACACTACATTTTTCAAGCCAACAACACATTTTTCAGATGAGAAATAAATAAACCTATTAACAACTAGTTTGTATCAGAAAGGGTTCATTTGCCAACATATACTTCCTTTTAATGGTATCTTACACATACACTTAATAGGTCTTGAACCAAAGATATTGGCTCCTTTCTTATTCTTACAAGAAGAAGAGGTTCCCCTTCTTTTTTAGAGTTCATCTCTATCTTCTATTGTTGAAATAATTTGTGATATTTAATGAACTTCCATAGTGTCAAGAATGTAACAAACTCCAGCGGTATGTCAAGGCCAACTTTTTTTTCATTGGCACCGGGTGTCCAGGAATAGCATCCCGACTAATCCCGGAATGTCAAGGTCAAGTTAACAATGAAGCTAGTCAGAAAAGCACAGCAGATGAGAAAGAAATGATGGCTCTAGTCAGGGCATTTGCATATGTATGACTCAACGAAGTTGCAGCCATGCCATGCATTTGCCATACATTAAATGTATCCAGACAACAAAGAAGATCATAAATCATTACCAGGAATTGAGGATGATTTAAATTTGGCAAAACCACACTTCATCTCCTAAAACTGCCACTTTTGCAATATGATTAGTGGCCTCCCAATTTAAAACATAAGTTGAAATTTAACCCCTCATTAAAGATCTTACCATGGGATGGATGGAAATAGACGACGTGCCAAAAGAAAATAGGTGACATCCCACGTGATTGGAGATTAGAGGAAAAGGCAATTCGCAAAAAAGAGTAGTAGTTTGGGGTAAAGTGAAAGCTTTGATAATTTAGTGTCCATATTGAAAAAGGAATGGTAGTTTGAGGGGGGGAATGTAATTTTACCTTTAAAAATTGTGTTGAAGAACTCTGGATTCCAAGTAGGTTTTTTTTTTTTTTTTCTTTCCTTTTACTAAGATAAGTTAGAGTCCTGAAGTGGATGATCACTAACAGCAACGCCACAGGATACGCTTGTACTGAGTGGCAATAAGAGCTTAAAAGAAGCCCAGAAGAGGACAAGCTCTATTAGTCACCATAAATAGTTCATAAGAATTAGTCATAAATGACTATGAGCTATTTGATAGCCTACAATATTGTAACAACCCGACCCTAATATTAGGCTATAGATACATTTTATGTATTTTCTTATAGATATAATAATAATATTATTATTATTATTATCATCAGATTTTACATTTGTTCTTTTAATAAGATTATTATCATTTTATTTTTATTATTTTATTATGACCCGATTTTTACAATAGCCTAGAGTTTTATTTGAATTTAAACATTATTTCTCTCTATCTCCACCCATAAGCCTCATCCTTATCCTCTAATTAATAACTCCAAATCCTATTAGGAAACCAAACTCTCAACTCCAAATCCTATTAGGAAACCAAACTCTCAACTCCAAATCCTATTAGGAAACCAAACTCTCAACTCCAAATCCTATTAGGAAACCAAACTCTTTACTCCAAATCCTATTAGGAAACCAAACTCTCAACTCCAAATCCTAGTAGGAAACCAAACTCTCAACTCCAAATCCTATCCCATCTCCTTATGGTCACAATACCCTTTTCCTTACCTATAAAACCCACCCCTGGCCGAGACCTCCAGAAGAACACATAAGAAACCACAACCACCGAAGCAAGCCGTAGCAGACCGAGAACCCACCTCTCTCGTTCATCTCGGCTTCTCTTAAGCTTTCGGGCTTGCCCCAGCCACCCAGAGCCACCGTCGTCTCGTCCAGCCAATCCCCCATCGCGTACCCTTCTCGGTAACGAGTTACAACTTGAGATTCAAGAAGAAGCGCAGCAAGATAAGTTATTTGATCACAAAATTAGGATCATCACAGTTTAGTTTATATATAAGTATCATTCAGGCCAGTTATTTGACAGCCATTTTTATGTACCACTCATGTCATATAACATAGCATACGATCATGTCATTCCGCATCATGTTCAGATTCAGAAATTATAATTATGTATGTATTATGTCATGCATCTCATGGTCATAAGACACGTAAGCTATCTTAAGTTCAAGTGCAAGATAAAATCAGTTCAGTTATGGCCATTCAGATGCATGGTATCAATGCAGTTCAGTTCAGGGTAATGTGCAAGCCACGAACTCAGTCGTGGTCCACCATAGTATGCTAGAATACTATCAGCGGTTCCCCTCGCGGCCGAGGGATGTGGGGCCGGTGCACAACCTCGCACACAGGGTTAAGTGTGTTGGTTAGTCAATTCAGTCAGTAATCAGAACAGTCAGTTAAATCAGAACAGTCAGTTAATTCAGATAAATCAGTCATACATAGTATAGACATCAGTATGAACAGTCATGAATTTTAAGTTCTCAGCGTGAAAAACTTTTATGAAAACCTTACGTTTAGTATGTTAACGTTGTGATGGATTTCTTACTGAGTATTCGACTCATTTTAGTTTGTTTTCATGTTTTTTAACCACCCAGGTGAGGATGATGATTACGAGCAGACAGGCCAGAATTAGAAGGAGCAGTTATTTTAATTTTCAGACCTTTTAGAAATAAATTTATTTTATTGCTTTTATGACATGACTTTTATTCAGTTTATTCATTCAAGTTTTCTGAAGATATTTTTATCAGACAAAGTTTTATGAAATAAATCCTAAATTATTTTATTAAATATGAGATCTCTTGCCAAGTTTATTTTATGAAAAACACGTGACACTCTTAGCCTACGGGAAGGGGGTGTTACAAATATCGAAGTAAATAAATTGAAAATATAACAGAGAATTGTACCTGCATGGCTTCAGTCTCAATGCTCAAACTTCGTAGAAGTCTAATCTTAGAAGCTTGGAATGATAACATTTGAAGCTCTGCTTTACCATCCATGGAATTTACTGTATTAAATTTCACCTGAGCACATAAAAAATCAATGTTTTCAGAATAGCAAGAAGGACGTGATATAATGAAATCTATTAGCTCCTCTAATGTTCACAATACCAGTACTTGCAAAACTCTTGTTCTTTGAAAACTTTGAGATCTCATAGGGTGCTTGAAGCAACTAAACTGTGACACACACACACACATACACACACATATATATTAATGTAGAAGCAGTAATCACTTAGAGCAGCTACAATTATTAGTTTTTGTATTATAACAAATGATCAGTTGAAGATGGCTATCATGGAGTTGCAAGTATCCTAATAAAAATTTTAAACATTCACAAAATCCAACTACCTCATTACAAACAATTTTTTAATATATATAAGTTAAAATTATATTAATGAACAAAAGGTGTTGCTCTAGTACACAAGGTGTATATATGAGAAACACCTAGTAAGAGAATGAAAAAGGAGCTGAAAGGTCCTGGAAACTAGAAATCAAGCAACCAGAATGAGCAAAGAACGAATAATAATGGGTTCTGAAAAAGCAATGCTTAAATCCACTGCCGTCTTTTCCTTATCCATAAAGCACAATCGATCTTTTCTCTCCAAATACACCCCAAGAATCAACTCAGAATAATCTTCCGCAATGCTTCACTCTGTGAAAAACTGAACCTCCATTTCCAACATGCCAACATTTCCACAACATTGTAAGGAATAACCCAATCTAGGCTGAAGAAACTAAAGATGACATTCCAAATAGTGCTAGCCACCTCACAATGCAAAAATAGAGGCTCTATCATTTCTTCAATTCTCCTACACATGCAACATCAATCCGTCACTATAACATTACTATTCCCTGAAATTTAGATCATCTAGCGTAAGAACCTTTCCTAAAGCAGTTGCACAAACAAAGAAAGCTACTAATGGAGGAGCCCTGTTCTGCTAGATAGACTTCCAAGGGAAATGGGTTGCTACCAGTATGAGATAGCATATAAAAATAAGATTTCACATTCAGTACCCCACGCTATCAAAAGGCCTGACAGAACTTGTCCTCACAACTCTTTCTCAATCACAAAGAATACAATGGATCCAAAAATGAGGTGAGAATCTCCACCTCACAATCTTGTCCCCCTCTAATGAACTCCACATCCCCCTAAGGAGTATCACTAGAAAACTGTAAATGCAACTAGGGCTTCCTTTTTTTAATAAGTAAATGCAACTAAGGCTTTCTCAAAGCCAGCAAGATTGTATAACTCCAAGAAAGATGCCTTAAGAGACTGATCCCCACCATATATCATGCAAAAACTTTGAACCATCACCCAGTACATGTCGAGTATGAGGAGCAAATCCCCCCAACTCCTCCAGATATTTTTCTATTGATCCACCCCATACAACCCATTAACCTCATTAAAACTCGAGCCTCCCCACAAGCTATATGATATTTTGCATCCACCAACCAATTTCCAGACACTATGATACACATTTGCTTGATGCCAAAGCCATTTCTCCACGGGAACACAATTTAAGAACCTTGAGACCTCCCTTTGAGACTGATGGGCATACTTTAACACTTTACTAGGTGAAATAAAACTCCTCTCCCCCACCCTACAAAAAGTCCCTTCATAATTTCTCCAAATGATTTGCTATGCCTGCAGGAAGTAGGAAGGAGAAAAAACAAGTAGGGAAACTCGCTATAGTCTTGATCAAGGAAAACTTACCCCCCATTCGATGTGTGTGTGGGTGTGTGTGTGTGTGTGTGTGTGTGTGTGTGTGTAGCCACTTCCAACCAGCTAGGCAACACTCTATCTTGTCAAGAATGTCCCAAACAAACTGTTTTTTTAAAGAAGCTCCCAAACAAAGACCCAAATAGGTCATAGGTATACCGGCAACCATACATCCAAGAATACTCATCAAACTTTCCACATTCTCGGCATCTCCAATTGGGAGCAATTCAAATTTAGCGAGATTCATCTTTAGGTCAGAAACTGATGAGAGCAAATGAATAAGCCTCGTATAAACCCAGATGGCTGGGATATGCCTCGCAGAAAACCAAGGCAGCATCTGCAAATGACAGATGTACAACTCACAAACCATTACTGGACCCCATAGAGAAGACAAACAAAAAACTGTCATTGGGTTGTAGCATAAAACAGCTTGCTAAGCGTCTCCATGACAAAGAAAATTAAGAGTGGGGAAAAAAATCCACCTAATGAAGTCCCTGAAAGTTGTTGAAGAATCGCTATGAGAGTACCATCCACTAAACTGAGAACTGCATTGTAAAAATACAGCGGACAATCAAACAACACAATTTCTTCCCAAAACCGCACCTCCTCAACATGTACAAGAAAGAATTCCAATTCACATGGTTGTAGACGTTTTCTACATCGAGCTTACAGAAACACTCATGACTATCTTGTGCTAATTCTAGCATCAAGACATTCATTCGAAATCAGCCCATAATCCAAAATCTTTCTTCCCCAGATAAAAGCATTCTAAGACTGCGGAGTTATTTTCACCAAATCCGTCGAACGCCAATTCGCTTGAACTTTTGCCGTAATTTTATTAACGCCACTCAGTAGTCTGATGGATTGGAATCCCCTGATCTCAACTGGCCCTAGCTTCTTAGGAATGAGTGCTATAAACGTAGCATTAAGACTTCTAACAAACTTATGCCCAACATTAAAGTCCTGAAACACTTCTATAATATCCTACTTCGACACATCCCAAAAAGCTTGGAAGAAGCCAACTATGAGGAAATTCTTAGAACTTATCCTATAGTACCTTAGTACAGTGGCCACTAGTTGCAGGTTATTAGAAAGCGTAAATTCCACAAATAACCCAGCATCAAAGCAGCAACAAGTTGAAGAAAAAATAGAAGTTACCGTTCGAAACTAAAGTTTAAAATTGAACAAATAAGCTAAAATTAAAGTAACCCAGGTCAGCTTAGTGACAAGACTAAGCATACATACCTGTAAAGGAGAAGGAACCAATTGGGTTTGGCGCTTCGTTTCGTTTAGAGCGAATTGGATGAACTTCTGGAAAGAAATTGCAGAGACTTGAAACAAAGCTCTCTTCCTCCTCCAACTGCTATGAGTTCCGAATGAGACTCCAACACCATTTAGTAGTCGAGGCTTTACTGTTACGCAAAGGCCTCTTAACGAAGAACAGGAGTCCATTGAGAACGAAAGAGGGAGAGAAAAAGTTCCACTAGAGCAACCCAACCACCATTAATAGCATAGCTGTTGGTCTCTCCAGACTCTCCCCCTCTCCGTTGTGGGTTCCACTATCTCGGGTTTTGCAATTACCGGTCTTCCAGAAATAACCAGGTTCCAGACCATGACGATCTTGTCTATCATTGTCTGACCACGTCAGCAGGAGCTTACATGCGAATAGGCAAAAGTAGGATGGCTCTACAATAACTTCTCCCACTCCCGCTGAGTCGCCGTTAATTATAAATTTTCTTTTTTTGCTTTTTAATATATATATTTTTTAACACTTTTAAATATTTTTTAAAAAAATATAATATTATTAAAAAATATTTTTTTAATTACTAAGTACAAAAATTAAAAAATAAAATAACACACAACGATAAAATTGAACGGTAAAATAAAACTATAAGAGTAGTATTTTACAACAAAAATAAGTTTTAACAAATACAACAGATACATTACTCGTAATTATACGTTATCATTTGTGTAAGTGTGGCATAAATTTATGTGAAAAAATTATTTTTATTATTTAAAAAAATTATTTTAATTTATATTTACTTAATTTTTTTAAAATGAATTTGTGATATTTCTATACTTTACGATTATAAATATCATTTATTTTACTCATGGATGAAAGTATGTAATTTTTTCTATAAAAAAAAACAGAATTTTAAAAGTTAATTTTGGGAATTTGAAATAACTTATAATTTCTTAACTTATAGTTTTATTTCTAAGGAAGAGTTTAAGGTCCGTTTGGATTATAAGATCATTTTATTTATCTCATTTTATATTATCTCAATATCCAAACAGCATAAATATAAATATTATTTAGTTTTAATTTTTTAATTTTTTCATCTAATCATTACTAATTTTTTCAAACTTTTAAATAAATAAAAAAATCAACTTTTTTCAAATTTAAAAACAAAAATTATATTATAATAATATTTTAAATTTATAATATTTTTATTCATTTTTTTTTCTTGTTTTTTCCAAAACTCCATAAAGCATCGTAACAAATTATTTCACTACTCTAAACAAATAATTTCACTATTATTTCCAAATTATCTCATGTGCTACCTAAACGAGGCCTAGTGGTTCTTATAGAAAGTGTCCCTTCAAATGGAATGATCAACTATTTATAAAGTCAAGAATATGATTTGTACAAGTTTAAAATATGTAAATCTCTACAAATATTTTGAATAAAATGAGATCAGCTAAAAAACTCAATTTTATATAATAGATTTTTTTTTCAAATATATTATTATGTATTTGTACTATTGTACACTGAACACATATATCTATCGTTATTCTTAAATTTATACCATCTACTCTCCATGAGTAGAAAACGATCCATTTAGAGTTTGTTTAGATGGTAAGATGAAATGATTTTAGATGAATTGAATAAAATATAATTAGAATATTATTTTTTAATATTATTATTATTTTGAGATTTGAAATTTTTAAATTGTTTATTATATTTTATGTAAAAATTTAAAAAAATTATAATGATGAGATGAGATGATTTCTATATCCAAATCAGATTAAAAAGCTGTCTATCACCCTTTATTTAGCGATGGAATTAGCGGGCCTCTTAGACCGTACAGATTTCCCCATGCAAGGCTTCCAAAATGTTCTATTCTCCCGTTGGAGTGCTTGTGCACATCCTTCTCTGCCCCTGGATCTTTCAAGCCTTCTATTTGATTATGGACTTGTTAGTATATTAAGAATATTTTAGAATATTTATAAATAATAATAAAATAGTTTATAAATAATAGTAAAATAATTTGAGAATATCTGAAAACAATTGTATTTCTAAATGAGCTTTAAGTGAATTCCATTTGATGATCTTTCAAATTGTCGAGGATTTGGATTAAAGAAAACTACTACAAACACAGAGATTATATAAAAGTAACTCAAAAATCAACGTGATTTCATATAATCTGTTAGATCTACTTTACAATAAAAATATATTTATAATATGATGTCTCACATCAAGCCATATCAATTTGTGGTTTATTTTTATATAATCATTTTGTCGCTAAAGTATTTTCTACAGAAATATTATATTTCTTGAAATAAAGTAATTATGGCTTTGCTAGAGATTTTTATCATCCAAATTATATTGTCATAATATAATTGGAAATGTGTATAATGCATATAATTTATACTTGAAAAGCATATATATATTTATATTAGTGACAAAAATTGTTAATTGAGTCACGATATCCTTTATCAAATTTTTTATTTTGTCATAATATAATGGGAAACATGTATAATTAATGTAATTTATTCTTAAAAAATATATTTCTCATGAGTAATTTATGCTTAGAAATATGAAATTTGTTAATTATGTTAGATAAAATATTATAAAGGGTTGAAACTTCTCCCCCATACAATGTGAAACCCAATTCACCATTTTCCACACAATTCAATTTGAAATATCACATTACTAAAATGAGTCAGGTTTAAACTGACTCGTATAATATACATTTATAATTTGACACGATACAAATTTAATTTTAAATATACAAACCACCTACTGTAAATATTTCACAAGAATACCTTTATAGGTGCCCGCTATCCCTTATTATCAATTAGCCCCAAAAAAAGGGGTTTAAGGAACTGGCGGAGGTAGAGAGAATAGTTGGTCCAGTAATAATAAAAAAAATGATATTTGCAGTCGTAGAGTGCACAAACATCATATAATAATAGAGCTTAAATAATAAAAAAAAAGAGCTAGGTTTTTAATTGTTAGACATACATATATATGATAAGTATGCTTCTAAGGTTGGGCGAGAATCTGGTTGGGTACATTGACCAAATCTAGTATGTTAAGAAATCATCATCCTGATTCATCCCGGCCTCTTTCCAAAACGGCCCTGCCTCTTTCAAAATGCAGCAACCAAATAAACTTTATAAGAACCACTTTCTAACTCAACCTAGTCGCATTACCAAATTCAAAAGCACCAAATTTTCGTTCAAACTGGTGCTTCCTTTTTTGTTTTCTTTTCTAAATGTAATGTGGCGTCCTTATTTCAATCAGTTCTTCTTATAAGAGTAAACGAGTCAAGCTCAATTTATGATCGAACTATATTTAATGTTTACAAATAGCTCATTTATTGTTCGAGTGAACTTAATCTTCGTTCACAAGCTGTTTAATTTTTCAAAATAAATTATTTATGTTTTATATTAAAACGTTATCTATAAATTTTAATAAAGAAGTTTTGAATGTTTGTGAATATCTTTATATAATTAATAGATACATACGTTAATGACTATATTCATAAAAGTGTAACTCCTAAAGATTGGCTCAAGCATTAAGAGGCCGAAAGGGTCTTGGTTTTAGTGATATACTCCCTTGCGGTCCAAAGTTCTAATCCATGGGTGCAAATAATTTATAAAGGTAAATAAGTTGTTGAACTATTTCAAAAGCGTAAACAATTTAGTGATATGCTCCAACAGTCCAAGGTTCAAATATTTGGTTGAACTTGTTGAATTTTTCATAGATTCGAGTCTAATAAACTTTATAAGGGAATATCCAATAGAGTTGATTTCAAAGTGAATAAGTTGGATGAAGAGTGGATCAATGGATTTTAGCGAAAAGCTTGGGCAATAGAGCATTTCTCTTGGTTACTGATTGTATTGATTCAATTTTTGGAGATGTCAGCAACGTGCTTAAATCACATGCAACCAGAAGAGAAAACTTGGAAAACCCAATAGGGATACTTTTGATACTTAAGTTGATGAGGAATGAACCTTTCTTGGTGACTAATGAATGAATGACCATCTAGCACACGCTTGGTAGGCTATTTATAGGGATTAAGATGTTCTATCATTGTCTAAGTCATTTGGAAGCAAGATTCTTGGTGCTTAGTTTGGTATATTACCTTCTAGAGCAAAATTATGCCATTGATAGTGTCCATGTGATGCGGGTATGTCGCTTAAACTTATCATTGTAGATTCTAATGAGTTGGGATACGGTTAGTTGGGTTTCTATGTTAAGTGTAACGTCTTTCTAGGGCTTATCTCTGGGCTCGTACAGTACATTTTGTGTAGTTATATCTTTTAATCGTCTTCTATCATGTGAACCCAATGTGATTATGCCTTTGCCCAACCTTTGCTCACCATCTAATCTTTCCTCACCTGTCACATATGTGAATGCAACAATTACCTCGTAAATTTCTGCTACATGTGTTGGCAGGAATTTCCTTTCTTCCCACATCCCCCATTTTGAATCAGTTGCATTTCCCTAGACATGCGCCCTTTCTTTATTGCATACGGTCTATATCGTTGGGTGCTCCTTCTATTTGACGGTTCACCTGACACACTTTCATTCACCTTATCATACAATGTGATATCTGACAACTCGTCTGACAAATATAGTGCAATATGAAATGTGGGATTTGTTTGGCGTGGGTTCCTTCTCTCCTCCTCGTGGTGTTCTCCTATTTCCTCATGGCTTGCATTCTTGTACTTCTCCATCTCTCTATAACTACCATTCTTTTTATTCTTCTTTCATTATTTCTCATTCTTTGCATTTCGTATTCCCTTAGTTCTTGTTTTCTTTTGCCTTCAAACTCTTTCGTCTAGAGAGTTTCATACTTCTCCCACTATAATGGCTCACAAAAACCCTTTGTGTAACATTTCCCAATCTTCTTGTCCGCATCAATCACCAAAATGATTCCAATCGAGTTGACTCCTCATGGTCTATCGCTTTCGAGGGTAGTCATTGGACTGCTACTACCACCTAGGTAGAATTGGACCCTGTGAGGGAGTGGTATGACATCCCTGAGTTGATTAGGACGAACCTTCCCGGCTCTCGTTGTGGCATTATCCACTTAGAAGGGGTCACCGAACATGTTGGACTTTACATCAACATGTTCTCAATGGAGTTGAGGCTCCCTTTTTGTCACCCAATTCTTGATATTTTGGACTACTTAGGCATGGCTCTAGCCCAATTCTCACCCAACACCTCAAGGATCCTACTATCTTGTTGTATCATTTAGAGGAAAGCCTTAGAAGCAGCGGAGGAAGAAAACCCTACCTCACTGCTCGTGAATTCTTCCATGTTCATGGTGTAAGATGACATGACCGGAAGTAGTGTAGTTTCCATTCATGAACTGGCTTTTGTGTCATATACCTGAAATTCCGCTTTTCCCATGTTAAAAATTGGGATCAAAGGTTCTTTTTTGTCTCTAGAGTCAATTGGGAGTTTCTCATTGGCGAAGCTAGCCATCATGAGTTTCCTTTCGAGGCCTCTTGACGGTCATAACTTCCAAGTTGCTCCCACCAGGAGGGAGATGGAGTGTTTGGATCTTATCTTCTAATGAGTTAGGAAAAATCTTAAATTTGTTA
Source organism: Cyclocarya paliurus (assembly GCA_029856935.1). NCBI lineage: Eukaryota > Viridiplantae > Streptophyta > Magnoliopsida > Fagales > Juglandaceae > Cyclocarya > Cyclocarya paliurus. The sequence goes on from CM056956.1 coordinate 4,097,110, forward strand.
GTTCAAAGGTTGTCCTTACTCTGGAGAATGTCGATCGTTCCTTGGTTATACCAGATTGATTATGTGTTGTGGGCCATCATATTCCAAGTTTGGCGTGTCCAATGTGCACTTGTGGGCACAAGAGGTCTGCCCTACTTCATCGGATTCCAAAGGACAGAGACCCAATACTGAGGGAGATGGAATTCGTGGTGGGTCAAGCACTTGTCGTGACCCCGCTTGTCTAGAGGAGACCATAGAGTGTCCTCGACCTCATATTGTCTCTTATTATAGGAAGTGTCAGGAGGCTTGATGTTCATCTTCACTATTATGCACTAATTGCTAGGGGTGTAAATTTAAACCAGAAAATCGGTCCGAACCAGACTGGACCGGACTGGTTTTACCGATTTTGAATTGGTCCAGTTCAGAATCGGTTCTTATATTTCATAAACCGGCTGGAACCGGTCCGGTTCTAGTTTTGGAATTTTTTGGACCGGTTGATCAAATATATATAAAAAATAATATTTTATATATAAGTTTTATACAAAATTAAAATTATACAAAATATTATATATATTAATATATAATTTATATATATAATTTATAATTATATGTGAAATATATATATAATATAATTATATATCATATATGAAATAATTTCATATTATAATTTATAAATTATAACATAAAATGTTAATTTTAAATATAAACATTTGTAATTTGTTTGATCATATGCTATTAATATAATTATATATAAGATAATGTTATTATAAAATAGAAGTTTAATCTTAAAAATGAAAATGTAATTGATCATGTATTATATAGTTATACTAATATATAGTTTATAACTAATACTAATATATACTAATATATAGCTATACTAATAGTCTAATATTATACTAATGTCAAATTTACATTTTAAAAAAATCGAAAAATCAGACCGAAAACAGATAAAACTGGAAGTACCGGTCTAAGAGGGTAACTGGTACTTAATCGATTTTGAAAAATACAAAACCGGTCATACGGGTTTGGTCCAAAATTTTGTCTAAAATCTGACCGAACCGGTTACACCCCTACTGATTGTCTAATTGTCACGTTGATGTGATGGACCAAAGGGCCTAGGATCTGGACTTGTTGTTGGGTTCCACATTTTTCGACATGATTCCTAACGTCTTCTAGGGTTCTTTTCCCTATACATTGTACAAGAAGTTTGAATCCTCATTATCTTTTTGGCTTCAAGCACATCTATTGAAGTGCTGGAAGTTGCTGGCGAAAACCTCACTCAAAACATTTTCAAGATAGTTATGGGGAATGCCAAAGTTGCTATTGATCCACTTGCATTTGCTGGATAAGTCGTTGTTCCGAGAGAGGAAACCTTTCTGCCATTGATGAAATTGTTGTTAAGGTGGCAATCTCCCTCAAGGGTGCACCTTTGCCCATCGCTGTTTTCAGGGAATAAGTCCCTTTGGATGTTATTGTTGCTAGCTCGGCCAACGTCTCGAGAGTTAACGGGGATGATGATACTTCCACTGACCTTCTGGAGAATTAGCATGCGGTTTTTTTGTTGAGTATAGGAACATCTTCAACCAAGGCTAGTCCTACAATTGCATCATCAATGGCTCTTGTCGAGCAAGCTAACCTTCCTTTACCCAAGGTAGCCTTTTCATGATCTTGGCTTTTGTTTAGAGGCTTTTGGTTCCTCCCAAGTTCTGCCCGCCCTGTCTATGCCATTGGCAAACCTCTGCACCCCTATTCTTCAACTTTTGCACATAGTATTCGCATGCCAACACTTGCTGACCGGCTTCTATCAAAAACTTCATCTTTAGGTGGTAAGTTGGGGTAATAACCCTCATCTAATTCAAAGTTGGGTGGACAATGATGGCATTGTATGACAAGTGGACTTTTACCACCAAAACGTCCATCATCATTGTTGTATTGTGAGGCCCATTGCCTCCGATAATATGTAATGCAATTACACCAATGGGTTGGGCTAGTTCCCCCGAAAAGCGTTTGAGGGGTGTAGGTGTCGGTCATAACCTATCTTGGTTGATGCCCATTTTCATGAGTGCACCCTAAAACAGGACGTCCTCCAAGCTCATGTTATCAATCAAAATCCTGTGTGTGGTACAATTGGTGACCAAGAGGGTGCCATCTTGCTGGTACAAAACCTTTTCAAAATCTTAGTCACTAAAGGAAATGGGGGCAAGCCTTTCTCCATTTTACTTTGCTTCTGGGACCTCTCCACAACAAAACCTTATTCATATTAGGCCCTTCTAGCATGGGCACTCCTGGCGGACGATGATGTGTTGTCCCCATCGAATCCTCCCTTGATTGTTCTAATCTAGTAGAAGGGTTGGTGCGGCCGTGGTGGGCTAGTGAGGGGTGTTCCTAGGGCTTTCACTCCAGTATCTCCCCGCTGATCTTTCCCTTTGCTTTCCTGCCACTCAACTTTCGAGTAGCAGTATCTATTGGGAACCAGTACGCCCTAACTTCCTACTCTCCTGCATACACTCTATGATCTTTCTAATGTTGTGGCAGTCCTTGGTGTTGTGATTCCTCATTCTGTGGTAAGAGCAATAAAACTTGGACTCATGCTCGTCCGTGTTCCTTCCCTTGTCATTTTTTCCCTTTGCTTGCTCACCTCCTTGCACTTGAGGTGCTTCCCTATTTCAGGCCATCGCTCCCCAATTTTCTCATTTTCACTTTTCTTTTACTCATTGCTTACTTCCTTTGGCCACCTCTTTTGCCTTTTTATCTGCATTGTTGATCTCCTATTTTTGTGGGTCTATTAATGCTTGCAACGTGTCTTACACCATAAATTCCCACAAGGTTGTTGGCGTTTACCTTATTAGTTCCACCATTAAATGAATTTTGGGTCATACTCCGATTAGAAGTGTCGCAAGTGTTATCTTCTCTTCTTGGCTGTTTGCTGTCAAGTACTATTTGTTGAACCAGGTAAGATACCCTCTTAGGCTTTTGTCCTCCTGCTGCTTTATTATGAGGTGGTAGGTTTCCAATCGCCTTCTCCTCCTAGTTGCCATGAATTGAATGAGGAATTGCTAGCAAAGTTCATCAAAGTCGGTGACTGAGTCTGCCTGTAAATTCCTAAACCACCTTTTACCCTAAAAGGTGTGGTGAGAGGGTGGTTCAGTCATCAACTTCGATGAATTTTGGGAATCCATGTAAGGTTATACAAACCTTAAAGGTTTCTATATGTTCAACTGGGTCCTTGGACCTGTTATAAAGGTCTATTTGTAGGACTTTAAATTTTGGTGGCAGAGGTATTGCCATGATCTCTACGCTATATAGAAAGGTCGTGCTATTGAGCAAGTAGGAAGATGACGTTCTCACTCGTTTTGCCATATCTTCATACGTGTCCATAAGATCTCGCATGCTGTCATGCATCATTTTCTTCTCTTCCTGGTCACTCGAAATTAGCCTCATTCGCTCTGAGACTCCTCACCGAGTTATTATTATTATTTTATCTTAACATGTGCTCCCTTTAATCCTTGCATCTTTTCGCTTTAAGGCATCGTTGTTCCCTTGTAAAGCCTCCATCCTTAACGTCATCCTTTGCAACATTTCCTCAATCTCTGTAAATCTTCTCTTTGTTCTATCGTTCACATGTTCGTCCATTGAAGTTGTTTTCTAACCGTGGACTGTATGAGAGTGCATGGTTGTTGGCATCCGTATCTCACTTCACAAGTAAATCAATATATCCCACATACTTCTCCAATTGTTGATGCAAATTCTAGTGGTGCTAGCAACTTAAACAACTTGCAACCAAAAGAGAAAACTTGAGAAACCTAGTGGGGGATGCATCCGATGCTTAAATCAATGAGAAAAAAATATTTATTGATGACTAATGAATAATTGACCCTCTAGCACATACCCTATAGGCTGCTATTTATAAGGGTTGAAATGTTCTACTATGGCATGGCCTCTTAAGGGGCATGATTCTTGGTGCTCAGTTTGGTATGTTATCTTTTGGAGCATGATTCTACCCTAAATAGTGTCCATCTGTTGCATGTATCTTGCTTGGACTTATCTCTATAGATTTTAATGAGTTGGGATATGGTTAGTTGGGTTTCCATGTTGAGCATAATGTTTTTCTAGAGTTTATCTCTAGGCCCGTACAATACATTTTGTATAAAACTATCATTTAATTGCCCTCTATCTGGTGAGTCTCGCGTGGTTATGTTTTTGCTTGCCAGCTAATCTTTCATCACCTGTCACATATATGTGTACCAACAGATTGTATTTTCTCAATTTTGACTCAAGAACTTGCTAGGTGCAAACAATATCACGTTTACTTCATGGATAAAAAAGAAAGTCTCGTTTTCAATCAAGATGATCATTATTTTTAGTGATTTGTTTTCCTTATATCTCTTAACTTGGCTTTGCACCATTGATCTATGAATGTAAATATAGCTATACAACTCAATCTAAAATTAGAAGCTTTGTATCATAGCGTCTATGTGGTACTGAGATTTATTTGGTATGAAATTCACTACCGGAAGAGGAAGAGGGAAGGGCTAAATTTGAAAATGGCCAAGAAATGCTCAAAATCAAATAATCTAGACTTTCATCCCATGGATTTCACTTGTTAAGATTTAAAACACTAGGTTAGTTGCTTACTTGGACAAGTGTGTCAATGTGTTAAAAAAATCGGATTGCATCAAGAACTTTTTGTTATTTGATAGTTTTGAGTCCCAATCCCTCTTGCACATGTTCCCAAAGAGTTTTGATAAGGATCATCCCTTTTTTAACATACCAGCCACATCGGTCATAGATGACGTGGAAGTAAGAAGATGTAAGAAATAAAACAAATTAATTTAAATGGAAAACTCATTGTTTTAAGACTCGTCGCTTCTTCTATAAGCTTTCTCTCTATGAGCTCCATGTGAGCCTCTGAGATTCATTTAAAGGAATTCTTGCCCAATCCATTATCTCGAATGTTTATCCATCATGTCTCATAACTAGAAGCCCGCTCAAACACACCCACCCACCCTAACATATACACACCTATAATTATATACAACATCTCTCCTCACCATCATGACCACCTCTTCTCTCTTTATAAATCTCTCTACTCCCTCTTTCTCCAACTCTCTTTGTTTGTCCGTTTCATCTCTGTATCAACTGTACGCTATGATTTCTTTCGTGCTTTAGCTCCTAGACTACAAAACCCATTTTCCTATTTTGCAAACGACGGGTTGAGAGGCCAAGAAGAGAGTTTGTTGTGGTTAAAGTCAGTGATATGACTATCACAAAGGTCATGGAAGATGGGTCTCAAAAGGAAGCTTAGTGTGGGTTTTTTCTTTTCTCCTTGCTTGATTTTACTCTCTTTATTCTTGGTTCGAGGATGCCACGCTGGCAGTGTAGCCAGTGTGTTAAAAAAGAGGCTTGGGCATAGAATTATTGGTTCCCAAATGTCCAAACCGAGTAATAATAATATATTCATAACTTTTACACAACTATTACAAAAAATACTTATGGGCGGTGTCGTATAATAATAAATAATAGAGTTCTTAATTTATATTTTAATTTTGTTTGAAAAGATTTATATTATTATACAATAAGATTACATATACGTATAATATTATTTATTTGAAATTATGATTCTATCATTCTTAATGAGTAATGCTGGTATAAGTTGTAAGTATATAAATATCGTGCACGTCATTTAAAATTAAAAAAAAGTTACTGATAGTTCAATATACTTCCATCCAAGATGTTCATAGATCAACTTTCCTCTGTGAACAGTAACTTTCCTCTCCCGAAGCCAATACACGTGTGTGAACAGTAAGTTGCGAGAAACCCTACTCTGCTTCCCGCCGCCACCCCCACCACCACCGATCGGAGAGGGACACCGCAGCCACAGAAGAGGCCGACGGGCCCCGGCGTCCTTGCTGAGGGCCGTCGGCGTCGGTTTCTCACCGGCGAACTCGTCCTGCGTTCTTTTTTGACGGCGTCGGTCGCTGTGCTCTTTGATTTCATCACAGATCTGATCGACTGACCCAGACGAATCAGTTGTGGGGTCTTTGACGTCGGTCCTTCTCCGGCGACTGGGTTTCTTCTGTCTCTGGCAAACTGCTTCGACACCGTTACAGACTGCTTCGACAGACTGTGGCAAACTGCTTCGAAACCTCCACTTGCCACTGATACAGACTGTTTCGACAGACTGTGGTGAGCTCTCTGTGGGCTTCCGAGGTCATCCTCCGGCGACCGGTAGTCTTCTCCATTATCTCGGCCTCTTTCAGATTTTTTTTTTTTTTTTAGAGGATGAAGCTGGTACAGTAGGGAGCAGTGGGTTTTGACAATGACGACGAAGCACAAGGTGGTTTCGTCTCAGTTGGAAGGTGAGAGGTGGTTGAAAGTTGAATCAAAAACTTTTGTTTTCACGAAAGAGGGAGGAAATATCTTTCGTATTTCTGAACATAGCAAAAGGATAGCTAAGTTCATGTATTTAGGGAGGACGATTGCTTCGTGGGTGGTTAAGGGGATTGAGGATTGTTTAGAACTTAACTGCTATGAAGGATTCTTCAGAGAGCTAAGGATGGGTAATGGATTTTTTAGCATTCAGCATCATAGTAATGCAAGGGGCAGTTTTCTGCAGCTCTCTGAATTTCGAAATGGAAGGAGGAAAGGCTTGTTGGTGATTCCGGAGGGCGCAAATGGTATTGGATGGAAAGGTTTTCTGCAGTCCATTCTAAGTGTCACTGAATCTAAAGCCACTACTAGAAGTGGGGAGTTTGTTGATGCAAAAACAGAAGGAAGGCCTTCCTCATTCAAAGGTGCTTCGTATGCAGCGGTGTTGAAGTCACCGGCAGGTAGTCAGGCCAAGATCAGCTCAACGGTAGAAAGAAAGGACAATGCACTTGTAGGAGACATAAGACCTCAAGTGACATTGGGAGAGTTGGAGGGAGTCTTGTGGGATGTCAAATCTCAATTGAAGGGAGTTATGGATTATGTTAGAGATCTAATGATTAAAGTGGATAAGGGGCTGGACCTAGTTGTGGGTACTAGTGTGTCAGAAAGTGTGCAGGCAAAGGTTGTGTCAACGATTGGGTCATTGGACGCTGGCATCTTCGTTCATGCTAGTGTCACTACGCCTTTTGAGGGAGCTGTAGGGTCTCAGGCACCAGTTGCAGATGAAGTTGGTCCTTTTGTCCAAGGTTCATTTGTAGTTGAAGATGGGGGTCCCTCCAAGGTCTCGAGTATTTTGGTAGAAACAATTGAGCCTCTTTTAGAAGATGCAAACAGGGCAACAAAAGGTAGTGCTTCCACTCTTGAGGAAGCAATAGGGTTAGACAAAGCGGCACAGCAAGGATCGCTGAGGGGTGGAGCAAATACTCACAATGTTAATGAAGGGGAGGAATCTGCAATGGTGACAGATGGAGGGGGAAACAATCATATAGATGTGGAGCAACGTGAGAGGGATTTGTCATTGGTGCCTCGTGAGGGGGAAGGTTTAGAATTGTCGTTGGTGCCTCATGGGGGGGAAATTGTAGAGTCGAGAGAGCATGCGGGTACTGTGGTTGGGGATAAAGTTGTTCCCCTGGTTTCTCTTCCTCCGATCAACATTATAGCGGGCTCAACTTCGGATTGGATTCTGGATAAAGATAATGGGTTTCTACAAACCCTGGGACTTTCATATGGAAAACAGGGAGAACATGAAGACCAATTCAAAACACTACTCACTGCAATCGAGGCGAGCCACGCGCGTGATACCAAATCTAAGTTTAAGAAAAGCAGGGAGTTAAAGAATCTTTCATGGGCAATCAACTACGATGTTAAGGGAGATAACTCAAGTCGAGGGAAGGCTAAAGGGAGGGCTCTGTGATGTATTGATAGTTTTCCAATTCAGGGTTTTTTGGGTTTTCATGGACTTTTGGGTCAGTATGGGCTTTCTTGTACGGGTTAGGTGTTTTTCTTGTATACGTTTAGTGTACTTGGTTACTCCTATTAATATATATATAATATTATTACTTATAAAAAAAAAAGAATTCAATAATAAAAAAAATGGTATACACAATGGGATTGACAACACAAAGTTGATACTTGAAGAAACGTGCGCGAGGATGAGGAGGGAGAGAGTTAAGGTTAAAAAGTAATTGGGAGTCTATAAAATCACAAATCACAAAATAATCTGCCTTACCCTTTTCCAACTCTTTACCCTCCGAATCTAAAAATTGTCTCCCAAATACCCTATCTCTCTCTACAAACAAATACCTTCTCTCTCTACAAACAAATACCTTCTCTCTCCCCCTCTCTTTTTCTGGCACACCACCCTTACCGTCGTCCTTGATTAATCCCAAAACATCCAACCTCTCATCGCATTCCTCTTCCATCTGACCGTTAATCTACCGGCGCATCTTAGCTGCCGTCTATATTGCATAATCCGCCCCGTAGACCCGAATCCGATACTTCAACGGGTACTCCAATTCCGTTGTTTTTCTTCGCCGGCGATTTAGTCCCCGGCTAGTCTAAGTTAAACAAGGTGCGCTTGATTATTAACCTCCGCGCGGCCCCCACCTCTTTCTCTCACTTTAACCTATTTAGTCGAACTCTTTTGATCCCTTTTTCTGTACCGGAAAGGTGAGCGTCTTGTTTGGTTTCAGTCGCCGGCTTCTCTTTTCGCCGGCGATTTCGATTTCGATTGTGTAATTAGGTTTTCTGGTCCCCGATTAAGGGCCCGTGCTTGCTCTAGGGCTTTCTTTGTCAAAGTTTTTTGGGTGTTTTAGCGATTGATTTCTGTGGTGTTGAGAATTTGCTCGTTGATCTGTTGCTCGCTCTGTTTCATTTGTTTGTACCTTGGGTTTTTGGGGTTCTTGAATTTGTCGATTATTTGGATCCGGTTTTCGTGAATTTTTCATTGCAATGCGTGGAAGTTCGAGTAGTGTGTTCGGCGTTCTTCATCTGAACTGCTTTAAGCACTTATTCCGGACCATATTTGTTTTATAGGTTAGGTCTAGGAATAATCAAAGAAGGTTGGTTAATTCTTCCCTCTCTTGGAGAAGTATTGCAATGTTTGATTGATGAGAAAGTGTAGGGAAAGGAAGAAAATGGAGTTGAGCCAATGATCAATCATTATTTGAGACGCATAACTCGGAAGCCTATTGAACTGAGCTAATTAAAACTACCTTCTTAGTTGATTAGAGTAATAACGTCATTCACTGCTGAGAAATGAGAGCCAGTATTTTTTTCCTTCCATTTCGTCAAGTTTTATCGGCAACCACGTGGAGTCTTATATCTATGCTTTCCTCGTTACTAAGCTTTGACACACCTACTATATTTCTTAGTGTCGAGGAGTAATGACCGAAATGTATTTTTTTTTTTTTTTCCTGAAAATTAGAGAGGATTTTACTAACCAGACTTTTACTTGCTTGTTACTCAGACCTTTTAGAGACATTTCTGGAAGCAACAGAAGCACTAGGTGTTCACTGCTCTATCTGCGTGAAATTTTACTCCCTGTAATAAGGGGACTGGGTTAAATACGCTCATCTGGGGTTCCATGTGAAAGGATGGCTTTTTTCAGGAACTATACTAATGAAACAGTTTCACAGGGTGTCCTGGAAGAAAAAAGCCAGGAACAAAGTATCGATAGAACTCGGATCTCAGTAGTGAATGGGGATGTAGACGCTACTTCAAGGGAAAAAGAATTTGATATGAATATGGACGCTCGGTATCAAATTGAAGGCGAACTGGATGGTGTCAATAGGCTGCAAAATGAAGGAGCTGCTGATGATGGTATTGACATGAGAGCATCAAATTTGCAACCTTCTGGAAGGAGAACTGCCATGGCCGGAAAATGGGGTTCAACCTTTTGGAAGGACTGCCAACCTTTGACTCGGGGTGGCTCTGATTCTGGGCAGGATTCTAAAAGTGGTTCTGACTCTCGAAATGCAGAAGGATCGGAAGACAATTCATCAGATGGCAGGGAAGATAGATTGGAGTCGGAAGATGAAAATAGGCAAAAACAACTGGTTAAGCGTCAGAGGGGCCATTCTGATGTCCCTGCCGATGAGATGTTATCTGATGAATATTATGAGCAGGATGGGGAAGAGCAGCGAGACTTGATGCATTATGGAGGGTTTAAGCAGTCTATTGGATTAAGTTCTAGACCACAATCAAAGCCTGTTGCCAGCAATAGCCACGTGAAAAGAAATTCTAGAGTTTTTAATGACAATGAAGATGATGACAATGTCGGTGATGATGATGACAATAATGCTGATGCTGATGGTGATTATGAAGAAGAGGATGAGGAAGATGGTATTTATTTTTTATTTTTGCGTTGTCTCTGAGATTATGGCTATATTATTCCTCTACTCACAGAGTTGGTGCTGAATTCATTTTGTTTTACTGAATGCAGAGGATGATCCCGATGATGCTGACTTCGAGCCTGATTCAGGTGTAACAAGTGGTCGCACTGGGAACAAGGTTATTTTGATTGCATTATTGTAGTTGCTGAGTATTAGTTCATTATCATTTTTCTGGCGTTTTCTACTTCTGAGTTTTTGTTTTGTTTTTTTTAAATTTCAGGTAGGAATTTGGTATTATATCCGATAGGTTTCTTTGTGAAAGCTGATTGTCTGCACTTTCCCCAAAGTCTTATGATTTTTTTAATTTTTTTCTATTTTTTTAAAACTTTTTTTTATAAGTAATGCATATCTTATTAAAATTGAAGATGGCGCACCAACCCAAGTACACAGGAAATATATAAAATGAAGCATCCCTCTTGCATGAAAAAGAGAGCAAAAATCCTTGATCTCTAATGAGTTGGAGGATTGGGAGCTATTATGAGCAGCCAAGCAAATAGATTGTTGAATACTTGTGGGTTTTAGTTTTGTCACTGTCCTCTCACATTCTTTTCAATGATCTCTAATGAGTTGGAGTATTGGGAACTATTATGAGCAGCCATCAAGCAAAGAGATTGTTGAATACTCGTGGCTTTTAGTTTTGTCACTGTCCTCTCACATTCTTTTAAATTTTGAGCATTGCATTATTACCAAATATGCCAGACTAACTTCTAGAGGTTGGCTCAAGTGGTAAAGGCCTTGGGCTTGGGGGTATGCTCTCCCTAGGTCTAGGAGCCATCGGACTGAGGGATTTTTCCCTTGAATTATTAGAGGGTGTACTTGTGGGAAACTCCTTGCCGGGGGCCTGTGCACCCTTGGGATTAGTTGTGATGCTGTTCTGGACACCTGGTGCCAATAAAAAAAAATACGCCACATTAAGCACAGAGGGACCATACATAGTTATCCATGGCCTATGTAACAGTCTGTAGTTGGTAATGCTATAATGCTAAAATGAAAAATTCTGTAGCTAATAGGTCTGTAATTGTTTTTGGGATATAATAATTTAATCAGTTTTCTAAAGTTTTGCTTGTGGGATGTGCTGAACATTTGATGTGACTCTATTTGATGTATGTCTGGTGGTTGGGACATTGTTGAGGTCTTTTTCATTTTTGTTTCTATTATTCTAATTATTATTATTTTGTAATTTTGATTTTTTGAATTTTGATTTTTGCAGTTGTTCCCTGCAACCATCAGGCCTTACGTTATCGTGCTTCATTTTTTTTGGGCTTATTATGTGTTTTTGGTTTTATACTGTTAGAATTTCTTAGGACTTGGGAGAGCTAGTCTTCTGTAGTATAAGATGAAAGCAGTTACCATCTTGTTCTGTAACTTTTGAGTGCTTGTTCCGTAACTTTTGGGTGCTTATGTTAATTAATGTATTGTTTGACACAGGTGCCGTTCATTCGTTGTTTTATTAAATTTCTACAACTATGCTAAGGATTAAAAGACTGAAGTATTTAATTCCTTGAACTACTACCTTGTAGTCAAAGGCCAATATTCTGATTTAGACTTTGATCTATTTCAGATGCCTTTATATGCAATATCTTTTTCCTGTTTTACTTATTAAAAAAAAATATATATTTTTTTCCTGTTTTCCTGCTAACAGAAGCGTTATTTAAGCCGTTCTTATCAAAACATGCACAAGTTTTATAGATGAAAATTTACCTACAGAATTCTTGTTTCCCAAATTTTGTTAATCTTGCAGTGAATTCTGTATGCTTTGAGGAAATATAGTACAAAAACCTTGAAATTTTCTGTTAAAGTGAGTTGTAAAATAAAAGTGGAAAATGGACTAGAAAGAGCAATGGAAAATTCTAACCTTGTCTGCAGACTTTAGTAACTTATATTTTGATTATATAGGATAAAGATTGGGATGGTGAAGATTCTGATGAGGAGGATGACAGCATTGATGATCTAGAAGTCTCAAATGAAGACGATTCCTTTAATGCAAAGAAATCTAAGGGTAGACAGCAAGGTAAAAGTGGACGCAATGTAAGGTCCACTAGAGAACGAATATCATATCGTGCATCTAATCGACAAAGAAGAGTGAAATCGTCATTTGAAGAGGAAGAGTCATCAGCAGATGACTCCGACAGTGAGAGTGATGAGGATTTTAAAAACATGACCAGGAGAGGTGTAAATCTACGCAAAAATGGTGGGCAGTCCACTGTGTCAACAAATACATCTGGACGCAACAGTGAGATCCGCACTTCTAGTAGGTCCGTTCGAAAGGTATCATATGTTGAAAGTGAAGAAAGTGAAGAAGTTGATGAAGGCAAGAAGAAAAAGCCCCAAAAGGTGCGATCTACTTATTGTGTTGTTAAAATCCATGTATTCATTTGACCTCTGTTTGTGCTTTCCCGTACGTTTATATTATTTTACTTTATGTGTTTGATCTAAATTTTGAATTGTTTACATGGGTTAAATTTTAGACAATTAGCTGGGCAGTTTAGGACTAGCATAGCCTGTAGGGCTCTTTCTTATGGCAACACAGTTTGTATCTACATTAATGAAGCTAAAATAATTGTAAGCATGCCAAGATTTGTTATGGACCGATCACAGTACCTTATAGGCTTATGCCTCTCTATTCCCCCCTTTTCTGGGGGTGTAAAGGGGAGTGGGTTATTACATAAGAATTCTTGTTGCTGTGTGATTTTCTTTAGGATGGTATTTTACTCTTTAGCTGCTAATCAAATTGTTACTTTGCAGAGGAAGATTACATCATAATTCCTAGCAGAAGTTTGATTCAATGAATTAGTAATTTGGTTTTCAGTATTTCAATAATGAAAAGTAGATTTGTCATGTTTTGTTTGTACTTCATGCATGGGTCCTCTATTTTTTGTGATAAAAAAATGCCTACATGTGTAGTCATATTTTGATATTTGCTGAGGTATGGGCTAGTGCTTAATTTGTTGCAAAATAGTGCTGGCAAATCTGGACGTGTATCCATGAAAGATTTAAAATTAGAAGTGACGTGAAATAAAGTAGAGAAAAAACTATTGATAGATTGTTAGTGCTCTAGCACATTTGATGAGAAGTGTTAAATATTTGCATGAAAGAACATTTGGGGACAACAGATTTGGAGGTGCAGGGCCCTTAGAGCAGTGATATTTCCATGGGAGGTGGCTTTAAGGAAAATTCTCATGCTAGACAATCTACGTAGACGACAGATTGCAGTCATAAATTGGTGTTATATGTGTAAGAGGGTTGAAGAAACAATGGACCACTTATGTTTTGAGATGGCTAGTACTCTTTGTAAGCAGTATTGTTCCTATTTGGGTTGAGTTGGATCATACTTTGACGGGTGGTGGATCTCTTTCATTGTTTTTTTTTTTAAAAAGTAAGAAATTTTATTGAATTGAATGAAACTAGGCCATGCCCATGTACACAGGAAGTATACAAAATGAGACACCTAATTACATTCTAGAAAGCTGAAAAGTAGACAAAAACTCGTGAACGTTCCCGCCCTTTAGTACAATAGCAGCAACCCACTATAAAAGAGAAAATACAAATAAATTTCAGATTTCTCCCACTGCACGCTCCTTATTGTTGAAACACCTATAATTCCTTTTCGTCCATAAACACCACATTAAGCATAAAGGTATCATCCGCCACACTGCTGCCAATTGAGTAGGACTGTTCAGCCGGGCCGGGTTTTTTCCCGGCTTGGTCCGAAACTTGGGAAACTAGATTTTGGTTCCGGGTTCCGGCCTGGATTTACAACCCGGTACCCGGATTTTTTTTCCCCAAACCAAAAAGCTAACACCTCGTTTGGATTATTGTCAATCCTGTAAAGAGTCATACTTAAAGACTCCATTTTATCTATCAGCTAGATTCTACTCATAAAACTTCATACATCAACCCACAAATTGATGTCTATCTGAGGCCCATTACATGGCAATAACAAACCCCTTTCTGTTCTAAAAGAACAGAATAATACAATAGACACGTACAGTGATAAAATAAAATAAAAAGAATAATATCAGCAATGCTAGATTGTTACAAAAAATTCACGATATTACAGTTACCTTTATTATCTCCACAAGCTGGTCGACTCCACTCTCACTAGGAAACAGAGGCTGACAGAATTAAAAGCAAATTTTAAGCTAACCAAGAAAATTACATGTCCTGAAATACGAAAGAGCTTATATGCATAATCACCCACCTGTCCAAGGAGTAGCTCAGCAAGAACACAGCCAGCAGACCAAATGTCAATAGTTGTAGTATTATACTTAGTTGCTCCAAATATAAGCTCTGGTGCCCGATAATACTTAGAGCAGATGTAAGAAGTATTTGGCTCCCCTTTTACCTGTCAAACATCAAAGAAAATAAATATAAGGATTCAAACTGAAAAAAAAATAAAATCTGGGTTCCGGGTTTACAACCCGGATTCATCCAGGTTCCGGTCCAGGTATACTCGGGTTTCCAGGCCGGAACTCGGATGAACAGTCTTACAATTGAGAGCTATTAAGATGCCTATTCCAGCATGCTAGTAGATCCGCCACACACTTGGGCATAACCCAACACAGCCCAATTCTACTAAAAATACCAGCCCATAACTCCCTAGCCACGTCACAATGTAAGAATAAATGATCAATTGATTTCCCATTCCTCTTACACATGAAGCACCACTTCACAACCACCATACCACGCTTCCGTAGATTATCCACCGTCAAGATCTTCCGTAGATTGTTGGAATGGTAGGTTTGGTAGCTTACAAAGTGTGACTTTGTGGAAATGATCTTAATTTGCCCGTCGTGGTGTATTTGGAGGGAGTGGAATGATTGCTGCTTCGAGAATGCAAGAAGAATAAGGGGGAGCAAAATGAATTATTCCTTATATCTCTATACTGTTGGTTGGCAGCTATCTTAAGTCCCTACAACCTTTTTTCCCAGATTTATTTTATTTTTCTTAGTACAAAGAGAAAACCCTATGATGAGAGAAGACCCGCCGCCACCCTTCACCCACCCTAGACCTACTAGTGACACCTCACCACAGGCATAGACAAGGCCAACGAGCCCTGACGACTTTGTTAAGGGCCGTTCGGCCTAGGTCCTAGCTCCGGCGACTTGGATTTTCGTAAGATTCTCTCTCTGTCTTTCTCGAAGGCGATATCAACCGTTGAACTTGTGCCTCCGCCACTGCTACAGACTTGATTGATGGGCTTCGATGACTCCTTTGAGGGCCCTTCGACGTCGGTCCCCCTTTGGTGACGGGGATTTTGATCTGCATTTTCGTTGGCGTAGATCTGGTGTTTCTGATTTGCTTTTTATTTTCGTATAATCCTTGAGATGACGAAGTGAGATTATCTTGGGAGATGATCTTGTGACTTTAGATCAGATGATGACGACGCGCGACGTGGATTCATCTCAGATGGAAGGTGAGAGGTGGTTGAAGGTGGAACAAAAAACTTCCGTTTTTAGGAAAGAGAGAGGAAATAGCTTTTGCATCTCTGAACGTAGTAAAAGGATGACCAAGTTCATGTGTCTAGGTGGGATGATAGCTTCGTGGGTGGCTAAAGGGATAGAGGATTGTATAGAACTCAACTGCCATGAAGGATTCTTTAGGGAGCTAAGGATAGTTAATGGAGTTCTCATCATTTAACATCACATTAATGCAAGGGGCAGCTTTCTGCAACTCTTAGAATTCGGAATGGAAGGAGGAAAGGTTTGTTGGTGGTTTCAGAAGGTGCAAATGAAATTGGATGGAAAGGTTTTTTGCAGTCCATTCGAAGCGTTACTGGGTCAAAAGCCGCTATTCTGAAGCATGCAAACAAAGGGGAGTTTGCTGATGGAAAGACAGTGGGAAGGCCTTCCTCGGTCAAAGGTGCCTTGTACGCTTTGGTGTTGAGGTCGCTGGCGGGTAGTCCAGCCGAGAATAGCTCCACAGCAGAAGGAAAGGGTAAGACACTAGTAGGAGACAAAGACTGTCAGGCGACATTGGGAGAAGTGGAGGGGGTCTTGTGTGCTGTCAAAGCTCAATTGACGGGAGTTATGAAGTATGTGAGTGATCTCATGATTAAAGTGAATAAGGGGCTGGACTTAGTCCTGGTTTTGGGTGGTGGGCCGAAACGGACAAGGGGGTGGGGGGAAGATCCTACAGGTTTGAAGGGCTCAAGTGCGCCGACAAAGGGCGTTTTGACCCCATCACAAAGAGGGTAATTGGATGTTGGCGTAACTGTTCATGCTGGCGTCACTTAGGACATTGGTAGCTTGTCATCTGACTGCCCTCAGTCATCAGTTGCTAATGGGGTTGGGACTTTTTTCTAGGGTTCACTTTCAGTTGAAGATGGGGGTCCTTCCAAGGTCTTGAGTACTTTGGAAGAAACTGATGAGCTTTTAGAAGATGAAAATGGGGTAACAGAAGGTAGTGCTTCCTCTACCTGTTCTATGCTTCCTGAGGGAGCAGTAGGGTCTGACAAAGTGTCACAGAAAGGATCGTCACGGGGTGGAGCACATACAAGCAATGTCCTCGTCGATAGAAGGGAGGAACCTTTAATGGTGACAACAACAATGGACAACAACCATATAGCTGGTGAGGAGGTTCAGGGTTTGAATGCAGGATATGGCGGGGAGGAAATTATGGACTTGTTGTTGGTGCCTTGTGAGGAGGAATGTCTAGGGTCCGGAGTGCAGTTGTGTATTGTGTCTGGGGATAATGTTGTTCCTCTGGTTTCTCTCCCTCCGATAAACAATATAGCGGGTTCACCATCGGATTGGGTTCTGCATAAGGTTAACAAGATTCAGCATATCATGGGGCTCTCACATGGAGGATGTGAATAGCAATATAAAGCACTACTCACTGCCATTGAGTCGAGCCACTCGCTTAAAACTAAATCAAGTTTTAAGAAAAGTAGGGAGTTAAAAGTGTTTTTCTTGGGCAATCAACTACGACGTTAAGGGTGGTAGCTTAAGTTAAGGAAAGATTAAAGGGAGGGTATCATGAAGAGGTTCTCGTAGAGGGGTTTTCGGGTGGATTATTAGTCTTACGGGAAACAAGGGGTTGGGGTTGGGGAGGTGTGTTTTTTTCCAATTCAGGTTTGGTGTATTTTGGGTAGTTTTTTACGGGTTTTTGGGTCTTTAGGAGCTCTCTAGTATGGGTTATGTGTTTTCCTGTATACGTCCAGTATACTTGGTTACTCTATTGATATATATAATATTTTTACTTATAAACAAAAATTATTTTCTTATTCTTTCTAATATGATGTTTCTTTGTATAGAAAAAAATTGTTTCTAATCCAAACTCCTTGTGTACTTTGGTCTCCCCAAGTGGACTATTCACTCAGCACAACCTTCCATCTTAATTACCATCAGGGGTCATGGTAGCATTTACGCTATAGATCAGGTTTTAATTTGTGCTGGTAGATTTTTCTGAGCATATAGTGGGCGTTATCAACTTTGAAAATAGAGTCTAATATGAATCCATTGATAACCTGTGGTGGAATCCTATGGTGGAATTCGGCAGGTAAGGGTGTTTTTTCGGTTCACTCCTTCTATAAGTCCCTTACTTTGCTTCCGAACACTCATTTCCCTTGGAAAGGATTGTGGAGGCCTCCCAAAGCACTATTTTTCACTTGGATAGCGGCTCTAGGTAAGATACTACTAATAATTTGCGGAAGTGCCGGGTAATTATCCCAGAATGGTGTTGTATGTGCAAGAAAGCTAGCGAGACAGTGGATCATCTTTTGCTATATTGTGAGCCAACTAGAGCCCTGTGGAGCGATGTGTTCATTCGAATAGGGTTAAATTGGGTAATGCCTACTACAGTGGTAGAGTTATTGACTAGCTGGGTAATGCCAGGTGGTGCTCCACAAATCAAAGCTGTGTGGAAGATGGTTCCTATTTGCATTATGTGGTGCATATGGCGGGAGCGTAACGAGCGGGCATTTGAAGATAAGGAGCGGACAATGGAGAATCTTAGAATTTTATTTTTCCACACCTTATTTCTTTGGGCTATTGCTGTAGATTTTAATTGCCTAAATGTACATGATTTTCTTATTTCTTTTATAGCAAACTAGATAGGTTTTATCTCTTGTATACCATTTTGTGTACCTGGGCTATGCCTATTCTTATTAATACTACCGTTTACTAATAAAAAAAGAAGAAGAAAAAAAACGGACAAACTTGTGCATACTTTGTCATTCAACTACTTTTGCAAACTTTCTCTTGCCTATAGGTTTAATACCTTAAATCCAGTATAAAAAAGTGGTGAATGAGATCCCACATTGCTTAGGAAGCAGAAACTCCTATTCTTTATATTGATTCCAAGAGGCTCCAATTGTAACATTGACTAGTTCTTTTGGAGTACAGGGTAGCTTGAGCTTTCTTGGGTTGTTACAGTTGCTATCAGAGCCAATCTCAATCATAAGTTTGAGACTTGAGCTGTGCTATGTATGATGGAATGACCTGACGAGGATGTTAGGGATTTAAGGGGGTCGTTTGTAATCTGACATATTGAGTATAAAAAGCTGGTGAATGAGATCTCACATTGCTTGAGAAGGAGAGGTTCTTTCCCTTTATAATGGTTACAAGTGGTTCCAACTGTAACATATAGTCTTTTGGAGTATGTGCCCAGATGTGGCTTGCACCTTATTTGGGCTGGTACAATAGCGGTGTGATATATTAGCTCTTTTCTCCTTTCTTGGATGATTTGGCAATTTGAAATGCCTCCGCCTATGAAACCCTTTGCTTAGGTTCCTGTTTAGCTTCTTGTAAAAAAATAGTGAGAATGAGGTATGCTTAATGGGCATGATGTGTTAAGAGTATTGTGTAGCAATGGAAATGTGCTGGACATGAGAATGCACTGGATACAGCTGAATTGGGTTTTATAACCACTGTAAGTACCCTTTAGTTGGAATAAATGTATGGAAAGGAATTCACATTTAAAATTAGCGAAGGATAGATGTTGGATATGCATTTCTAGCTGAGAAGTGGTCAAATTATTATTATTTTTTCTCAATTTACTAATAATTTTTTTCTCAATTCACAAATATAAGACATTTTATTAGCATTAGATTTTATCAAATGGAAGAAATGCTTATGAATCACAGATCCAACCTGGTTTCTGAAAAAGCTTAGTTGTCTGAAGAAGTAATCTATAGACCCTTATTATTAGAGGTCTACTAATCTGACTAGTGTCTTCTGCTTTCTGGAAATAGTTCGGATTAGTATAAACTAGCCTTGGTGTCTATGTTTAGACTTTCAAAGCTCTCCTGTTCTATTTAAAATCTCTTGACCTGCTCATTCTATTCTTATAGTTATTCCACATATATTTGTGGGCGTATCTTTTCTTGTGGTTGGGCTGAAATTTGAAATGTAGAAATGCTTGGAAGGTACCGTGCCAACAAAGTAAGATTTCAAGGATATTGATGGGAAATTATTTTGAGTGGAAATTTTAGTTCTGATGTATTTTGCACTCATTAGTGAAGTGCCATTGTTTATTGATTAAATCCTGGACTCTTTTCTTATGATATTATTTTTTGTTGGGTGTGCATTTGTTAGTTTGATTTGTATATGGTAGTTCACTCAGAGATTTTCTTTGGAATTATTTCATGTCTTTTTTGTGTGATATGGTAACATCTTCCATTTTTGAATTATATCTTTTAGGAGGAAATTGAAGAGGAAGATGGTGACTCCATTGAGAAGGTACTATGGCATCAGCCAAAGGGTATGGCCGAAGATGCTGCTAGGAACAATAGATCGACAGAGCCTGTTTTGTTAAGCCAGTTGTATGAGACTGAGCAAGATTGGAATGAGATGGAATTCTTGATAAAATGGAAAGGTCAATCACATTTGCACTGTCAGTGGAAGTCATTCTCTGAGCTACAACATGTATACCTTCTCTTTTCTTTGGTTTTTTTGTCCCATTGGCTGAGAAATTTATGGATGGTGTTTTTTGTTTTCTGCACTGTGTTGTCAATTTTTCCTCACGTATGTAGCTTTGTGGTTTTGTCTATGTGGGGTCCTCAGCTTAGTGGTTTTAAGAAGGTTTTAAACTACACGAAAAAAGTGATGGAGGATGTTCGGTACAGGAAGACATTCTCACGCGAAGAGGTAATATTGCCTTTTGCCTCTATCTGAGTTCTTTTTACAGAGAATGCTTTCTGGTTCTTTGTCTTATTTGCATTCTAAGATTAATTATAATCATATGCTTAGAATGTTGGTGTTGAACTGACTTGTTTCCCTGAAACGAATGGGCAAACTAATGTGTCATGTGAGCAATATGTAATACACGAGCATCTTTGGCTGTTTTCTTAATGACATTAGAGTTTATCAGTGACTGTGAGAAACGCAGCAATTTCTGAAACTGTCTATGCTCTCTGTGAATGTGACTTTTTTCCTTAATAAATATCTCTCTCTATAAATCTTTACAACCTAAGATAATTATTTTCTCATGCAATTTCATCTTAATTATTTATATTTTTAGGTTTATTGCATTAGATTTGTAGCTCCCTGTGTTGTGTTTTTCACCTTGGAAAAACTTACCTCTTAGATGGAGGTTGTTTTCTGTGCTAAGATTTATTATTTTTAAGTTACTCTTTTATGGGATTGGATATGCTCCAAAATGGAATCATCTACATTGGGATGCTACAATTGGAAAGACTAAAGAAAAATTCTGCTTACAATATAGATAGCTGGGAATGGATTATCTTGTGAGTTAATTTATTGTTATTAGGAGTAGAGAACTGAGACATTTTGCATGATAGTAGCTTCATCAGTTCTTTTCATAATTGGTTCCTTGTCATTGTATGATCCCGATGCGAGTGTTTTCCATATTTATGTCATATTCTATCCATAAAAATGTCATATTCAGTTTTCTTTCGCCTAGGTTGTTTCTCTAACAATAATAAGCAACGGACATGCTTCTTTTTATGAATATGCTTTTTCCTTTTGTTTGAATCTTCAAGTTATATTTCAATTTCTTTATCACTTATAAAAAATAAAAAAAATTCGGTTTATTTATCCTAATGAGGTTTACATTCAGAATAACAATTTCATTTGTGTTAGGTAGCTCATTTATCCTTTCTTTTTCTGGTTCTGTATATACCTGTTAGATTGAGGTAAATGACGTGAGCAAGGAAATGGACTTAGATCTCATCAAGCAGAACAGTCAGGTTTCTTTTCCTGCTTTGGATCCTTTTTCATCTTTGCTTTCATTGCTCTGGTAAATATTTATTTTTTTCAATTTGAGGGATTTGTAATTGGTTTGGCTTATGCATTTTCAGGTGGAGAGAATATTTGCTGACCGAATCAGTAAAGATAGTTCTGGCAATGTGATACCAGAGTATTTAGTCAAGTGGCAGGGACTATCTTATGCTGAAGCAACATGGTAATCTAGACTAGAAATCTGTGTAATGAGTGTCTTCCTGGTGCTATGTTTCCTGCTTTTCCTTGCTTATCATGGCCTCTATTTACTCATTTTAAATATGATGGAGGGTGTATCAACAACATTTATATTGGTGTCTAGTCTGTTACGATGGCCAATAAGCTGTAGGTCAAGTGGTCTCTCCCCCCCCCCCCCCCCCCCCCCGGGTCTCTTTTGAATGGGGCAGAGGGTGTAATTCTGTGTTTTAGGTCTATTGGGTGCATGTAGAGCTTACCTATTAAACAAAACATGTATTGAATGAGATTGGGTTGTTTGTTTTTATTGAGATTATTAAAATTGGAGATGCTTATACTTTAAATTTATATTTTGTTTTAGGGAGAAGGATGTAGATATTGCATTTGCTCAAGACGCTATTGATGAGTACAAGGTATCATGTGTTCTAATCCTCTTTCTAGATTTAATTTGTGATGATTGCAAAAGGTTATATCTTCAAAATATCCATTAGCTTATTTGCTTTCGTAGCCTTCTAATTGTGGAGGGAACAAGCAGTGCCCATGCCTTATCGCAATATATTATTCCCAAGTTGAATTGAAATGAACTTTTGGTATATTTTTTTGATCGGTGAACAAAATTTTATTGATCATAAGAATAGGCAAGAGCTCAAGTATATAGGACATGCAAGAGCATCACTTATGCATGCTAGTTTAGTAATACAAGAAATTCATGAAAGCTTGTGCCATTAAAATCAATTACAATCGACCAATGGAGTCAACTATTGAAAAAGAAATTTCTTAACTCATTCCCTGTTCGCTCTTGATTTTCGAAACTTCTTTTGTCCATCTCTCAAAATAGATCACCATAGACATATTGGGACCATCTTTAATGTTGTTGCAATCTAAGAGTTGCTCTGAAGGCCTCTTTCTCCAAGAAGTTAGGAGATCAATTACCGTTCTTGGCATCACCCAAGCCGATCCCACCTGAGCAAAGATCCACAAGGTCATGGCAATCTCACAATGAAGTAGTAGATGATCAATGGACTCTCCACACATTTTTGCATATACACCAATCCATGAAAATGATTCAATGCTTCCATAAGTTGTCTGGTGTGAGGATTTTCCCCAAGATGCCGTCCATACAAAGAAGATTGCCTGTAGGGGTGCATTTGTCTTCCAAATACTCTGGTGGTCAACTATATAACCAAAAATTAAATATATGGTCATCAGATTCGTGGTTTTTGGTCCATCCATAACTGAAGTTACGGTTTTGAAACATTTGAACTTGATCTTTTCTTTGTTTTTGTAAGGTAATAGATTTCATTTAAAAAGTTCGATAAAAGGCACGACCCTAATAAAGTGGATGTGTACAAGTAAAAAAAACTAGAGTCTACAACCATGTTTGGTTAACTGGCTTTTCAGAAAAATTTCAACTTCAGTCCAAAATTCAATTAAAAAATAAATGATCCGTTTCAACTTTTTATCTGATTATTTATTTAGATTTCAGTAAAATGTAAAAAACCTAACCAAAACTTTTACAAAAACCAAAACAAAAACTACTTTCAAAAGATATATTCGGCTTCCTTGTTGCATCTTTTTCTCTCTCTTTTGATAAGTTCCTTATTACATCTTTTTCTTCTCCCACTACTAGAAACCTTGGCTTCCAATGTTATTTTCAAGTAGACAAGTTCATATGTTGTCACTGTTGCATCTTTATATTATGTAATCTGAAAGAAGTTTAGAAAATACTTTCGTTTGGAAGAGTATCACCATACAAAATAGGGTGAAACAAGCAAATTCCAGTGCCTTCCCCTAGCTTGAACCTATCAAAGTTGGAAATATTTCCCCATTCGTCTCAAATTTTCTTCCATAAACTAAATAGGCTCCTCTAAGAACAGTAACCTCTTTGGAGACCCCATATTTCTTATCAACCACCCTCCCCAAAGATTAACCCTGTTCTTCTCTTGATGGCATCACCACCTGCCTAGTACAGTCTCATTAAAACCAGAAAATTTCTAACTCTGGTGCCCATTATGTTGAAGACAAACTATATGCAAATAGTTGAATAGAATAAAAGTTTTACTTTAAAGCAAAACAAATGAATAGAATATGAGTTGGATGGATTGCATTTTGAATCTCTAGTTGCTGAGGAAGCGAATTGGTTGGAAAGACTTTTGAGGACCAGGTGCATGAGGTAGTAAAGACATTGAATGGAGACAAGGCCTAGGTCTGAATGGTTATACAACACTATTTTTTCCAAGCATATTTTGATGCGATAAAAGGTGGCTTGATGAGGTTTTACGACTTTCATGCTTAGGGCAAATTAATAAAGACCACTTGGTCAAAGTTACACACGTTTTGCCCTTGTTTCCCCTTCTAGCCAACATAGCTAACCTTGTTGAAAGATTACAAAAGGATTTTTTATCTGGCGTGGATAACGAGAATTTCCCCATCTGTGTCAAGCTAAGATTTGATCCCCAAACCTCTATCCCCAATACTGGATAGAGTTTGGGGATGTAGAGAATGAATGCTTTGGAAAGTTCTTTGTTTGGATGTCGTTATGGGGCTATGAAAATGAGAGAGTTTGTGGAGGAAAGTGGTAGGAATGAAATATGGTAGTTAATAGGGGGATTGGTACTCTAATGAGATTAATGCGACCTTTGGGATTGGATTTTGGAAGAATATTCAAAGGGGTTGGGGAGATAGTTCTCAATATTCACTAGATATAAGGTGGAAAATGGCTTTAAGATAATTCCTAGGGGTTGGCTCAAGTGGTAAGGGCCTTGGTCTTGGTGTATGCGCCCTCCAAGTCTAAGGTTTGAACCCTTGGGTGCAAACAATTTCGAGGGGCCATGTTCTATCAGTAAAAAGCTGATATGATTTACTCGATCTGTGTGATAGGGATGCATTACACGATCGGAGTTTATTCAGTTTAAGGACATGTTGCGTTTGCATGGTTTTCGGGATTCCACGTCATAAAAAAAGAAATGCCTTTAAGAAAAAGTTTTGGCACGATTTGTGGTGTGGCAATCAACCCCTTAAGTAGGCTTTCCTGGTTGTTTTCACTATTGCCCGGGCTAAGGATGTTTCGGTGGCAGATACTTTGCTGATTTTGGAAGGCTCCAATCAATGAGAAGTGAAATTATCAGAGCAGAACATGATTGGAGATGGATCTCTTTGTTTCATTCTAACTGTGTATATATTGTATGCATCCTGTATTTAGAAAACACCTTTTTGCTCAGTTATAAAACCATTTTATTTATTATAAAAAAATGTCACGCCATAGTTTTTCCAATTTATTTGCATACCCACAGGCATGGTAAAAATAAGTTCAGGGACTAGATACCATTCTTTTGACCTATGTGAGTGTTCTTCCTTTTTCATATCGAGGTCTTCCAAGTTGCCAGCCTTTTTCTATCCATATTGCACTGCCCTTGATTAAAACGGAGAACCTAAAGGTATACCCAAATATTTGAAGGGAAGATAGGAAATTGGCAGTAAAGAATATCCTCCAACTCCTCTCCCAATGCCCGACCCACATGCCAATTGATATTTTATGTGTATTCTTCCCTCTTTTCTCTTCCCCTTTAAATGTTACTCATTGCTCTCTTGTGAGCTTCAACCTTGAAGTTTAAGCTTTGTATTTTTCTTCTTTTTGAGAGATGAAGTTTAAGCTTTGTTTTTACCATGTCAAATGTGTACAACTGCATAGCACCCAAACACATAAATTATGCGTTTCACATCAAATAATGGTTTATAATTTTGCTATATGTGAGCAGGCTCGTGAAGCTGCACTGGCTCTACAAGGAAAAATGGTCGATTTTCAGCGCAAGAAGAGCAAAGGTTAGTTTATTTTTTAGTATATTTTTGGGTCTTTGTATACATGTGTTAAACATAATCCATTAGATTAACATATTTGGTTACACTTGTAGTATTTTGGAATACTGTTAGATTTAAGTTACACCTTTTGTGGCGTTATGTTAGAGTTACGCTATTTTGCTTCGCACTAGATCAATATTTTGACTCATTCACACCAAATTTGATATTGATTGGATATTGTCTATTATATATTTGATAAAATTCTGCATTTGGTGTATTGTTAAAAATATAAAAACTGAAAATTTGTACAATTTATTTGTCCTTAATTTGGGTATCATCCATTGAAGCATTAGCAAATTTTCCCATGCCCATCATACATGTCAAAGATTATGATAATCGCAGAAGTTGAAATCAGTTGGATATTATAAAAAAAAATGTTTGTTAAAATCCTGTATTTAGTGTATATTACTTATTAATTTATCAAAAAAAAAAATTACTTATTAGTATATTTTAACAATATATATATTTTGGTAATAAAATTCTTATCAATTATTAAAAAAAAACAGAAAATATGTACAATTTATACTCCTTAATCTGCGATTATTGTAATCTTTGACATGTATGATGGGCATGGGAAATATTCTAATGCTCCAATGGTGGGTTGGATGGTATATGGGACTCCACTAAAACGATATTAAGTGGTGTGACATTTACCCGGAGGGGTAGCTTAGCTGGTCCGGCCTTGGGTTTGATCTCCAATGGTCACCAATTCGAGTACCCTTAGGGTCACTGGAGGTTTACCTAGTTGTTAACTTTAGGGCCCCATGGGATTAGTCGAGGTGCGCGCAAGCTGGCCTGGACACCCACGGTTATAAAAAAAATGTGGTGTGACATTGACAAAAGTTACACCAATTGCAACATGAATTCCACCCATGCATACGCCTTCTGTATATACCTTCCTTTTTGCAATATCTCTTAATGCATTAACTGATAGAGTATTATTTTTGTCCCATGTTACCTTGTACTTGGGCTATGCCTATTTATATAATCAATAATCTTTGTTATACTGATAAAAACAAAAAAAACAAAAAAAAGAGTATTATTTTACAGCTTTTATATCAATTGCTTAATAGCAATTTTATATGTTTAGATGACTCTTGCCTCTGGTAATTCTACAACACTTTTGATGTTGTCATATCAACAAGACTATACTTATATATAAAAAAAAATCAACAAGACTATGCCATCCAGTAAGGTGGTTTAACATCCATTTGTTGTGAGCTAAGGGCTTGGGTGGCTAGCATTAGTGGTTGAGATTGTATGGAATTGATATGGAAAGTGTTAGCGACAGTTTTTTTTGGGTAGAATACTCTGGCCTCCTTTAGATAGGGGAGGTGTGGCAATCTGGATTGAGAAACAGCAACGTGATTTCTTTTGGAGTGGGTTGGGGGATGAGTTTAAGTTCCACTTGGTCATGTGGGATGAGGTATGCTCTGCTATCTCTACTGGGGGGTTGGGGATTAGAAACTTGAGGGTATTCAGTTGGGCTCTTCTTGGGAAATGGTAGTGGCGGTATAACATAGAGAGGGAAGCTTTTTGGAAGATGATGATTGATTTCAAGTATGGGAGTATGTTGGGGGGGAGGGGTGGAGAACCAGGGAGGTACAAGGGGTTTATGGAGTGGGAGTGTGGAAAACACATTAGTAGAGGTTGGGGGGTGTTTGCTCGACACACTAGAATCGTGATGGGTGATGGATCTAGAATAAAATTCTGGCATGATTTATGGTGTGGAGATCGAGCCCTTAAGGACACATTCCCTCCAATTTTCGGGATTGCGTGTGAAGAGGAAGCATTAATGGCAGACCTCATGGAGATCTCCGAGGGCTCAATCCAATGGAATGTGATCTTTATGAGGGCGGCACATGATTGGGAGGCTGGTATCTTTGCTGATTTTTTCAGACTCTTGTATGCCATGAGATTGAGAACTCAGGGAACTGATAAATTGTGGTGGAGACCTGCTAGAAAAGGTACATTCTTTGTTTGTTCCTTTTATAAGAACCTCCCAAATCTGCAGCCCAATCACTTTCCTTGGAAAAGTATTTGGAGAAATAAGGTGCCTCTCAAGGCGATCTTTTTCGCTTTTACATCTTCTTTGGGCAAGATTTTGAGAATGGGTGATTGTTGAGACGTGGATCATCTTCTATTGCATTGTGAGGTTGCCAAAACGTTATGGGATGATGTGTTCAGAAGATTGGAGTTAGCCTGGGTAATGCCTGCTACAGTGTTGGAGCTCTTGGCCAGCTGGAAGAATCCGGGCGGAATTCCACAAATCACAGCTTTGTGGAAGATGGTTCCTATATGTATTCTATGGTGCCTATGGAAGGAACGAAATGATTGGAATTTTGAAGATAAGGAGTGCTCACGGGAGGAGATTCAACTGTTCTTTGTGAAAACTTTATTGCTTTGGGCAAGTGTTGTAGATTTCAATGGCCTAGATTTTTTATGATTATCTTGTTTCTATTTCTTCCTTCTAACTAGGTGTAAACTTTTGTATACCCCTTGGGTACTTGGGCTATGCCTATTCTTATTAATATAATTTGTTTCTTATTGAAAAAGATAGGAGAAGTACATTGGCCTCCATTGTTTTTTTTTTTCGAAGTTACACTTGAGTCCATTCTTAGATTTTCTATCAATAGACTATCATTGACAAGAACTTGGAATTATGTATCACTTGAGATGAAACAAAAATATTACATTCAGATGGTTCAAGAGTTTTGGAGTTGAGGAAAGGTCTAAAAAACACTGGGAAGTCTTGAGCAATTTCTGGAAACTGAGAGTGGTCTGCGCTTATTATGCATGCTTGAAATATTCAAACCTCCCTCAGGTTTTGTAGGAAAAATGATGGGCCTCCCTTGTGTTTGTTTGAAATTTCACGTGGGTCCATATCAAAATATTCTGTCAATAGGATATCATTTCTAATGAAAGCTTGGGTTTATATGTTACTTGAAGAGGATAAAAAATATAACATGCAGATGGTTCTAGAGTTTTGAAGGAGAGGAAAGATTTATTATAAAACACTGGGAAGTCTGATCAATTTCTGTAAATGCAAGAGAGATCTATGTTTAAAACAAGTTACGTTTCCCGCCCTCGAAACATTTTTTTCCCAATTGAATTATTATTTCGTCCTTTTATTATCCTTCTAACTGCTCTTTCTTGTTCTCTCTCCCCTGTTATATGTAGAATTGTTTTCTATCCCGCAGCTTGCGATTGACATACAGAATATTCATTAATCTGAATTCTTTTAATGTCTAGCAAGCTTAAGGAAGCTCGATGAACAGCCTGAATGGTTGAAGGGAGGAAAGCTTCGTGATTATCAGCTTGAGGGCTTGAATTTTCTTGTTAACAGGTATATTTCCTCTGGTTATTATCATTTGTTTTTATCTATAGTTTGAAACTTGTATCTTTTACCCAAAAATGGTTACCTTTTCTTGATAAGTAACTGATTGCCAATATGATACAGCATTCCCAAAATCACAGGAAAAAAAAGTAGAAGAGCAAGCTAAATAAAAAGACTTATCCAATCATGTGGCCTTCTGAAATTAAATTGACAAAATCATATGCTCTACAGCATGAAAAATGGTTTCATCTAAATATATTCCCTCTTATACATGTCCTAAATTGTGTTTCTTGCATATGACAGTTGGAGAAACGATACAAATGTCATTCTAGCTGATGAAATGGGTCTTGGGAAAACTGTTCAGTCGGTTTCCATGCTTGGGTTTTTACAGGTAAACTCTTATGCTTTCTTGTGCTGATCCATTATAAACCTTAGAATCATTCTTTGTTTTAAGCGCTAATAATTTTTTTTTTCATACAGAATGCTCAACAAATATATGGGCCTTTTCTTGTTGTTGTTCCATTATCCACTTTGTCAAATTGGGCGAAAGAATTTAGGAAGTGGCTTCCTGACATAAATGTTATTGTATATGTTGGTACTCGTGCAAGCCGTGAGGTGAGTAATTTTTTGTTGGTACTTTATTTTAGGTTCACACAAGGATAGGATCCAAATATTCACACATGATATGTCTTTGATTATTTAGCGCTGACAGGTTTGGCCAAATAAAGTTCTTCTATCTGGAGATAATTGTAGTTCTCATATGAACAAGTATGCTTATGTTATTTGTTTAGTTGGCATACCATTAGAGGTTGGTACTAATAAAAAAAAAAAACCATTAGAGGTTGGTTATATATATATATATATATATATGAGTTATAATGTTAGCATAGTGATACTCAATTTTGCGTATGCCAAAGTATGGTATTTGACCGTAATGCGAAGTTGGGCCAAATGCCATCTTGCCTTGGGGAGTTTGTGAATTTTATTCCTGTAACATGTTATGGTGAACTAAATGGCGGATCAGCAGGGAAAGTGGTTGATTATAATAGGAAGTGGGTGCCATGCAATACATGATCTTTTGGTAATTTAATGCAAGAGAAAGTTGTGGTCCCCATCATCTGGCTTGATGGAGCACGTGAATGTCAAAGCTCCCAGGCAGTCATTAATATTGTAGTAAGTGGGGCTTTTGCATCATGCTGGATCATAAAAACCGATTGTTCTCTTTACCTTTTAATGATTGAAAATCTTAGGCTATTGTATTTTATGTGATCCATATATGCATTAAGAATTATAATTTTTTCTGCCACAATGCATGCTTATGATCAATTTCTCACCATAGTTGTATCTGCTATATGATTGCAGGTTTGTCAGCAATTTGAATTTTACAGTGAAAAAAAAGTTGGCAGGCCCACAAAATTCAATACACTATTGACTACATACGAAGTTGTTCTGAAGGATAAGGCTGTTCTCTCCAAGATCAAGTGGAATTATCTGATGGTTGATGAGGCTCATAGGTTAAAGAATAGTGAGGCACAGTTGTACACAACCCTTTCGGTATGCAAAGTTCTCCAATGACTGAGACTTATTACTTTTGTATTTGCATTATTTAGTTTAATTTGGTTCATTTTGGATATTGCTTACCTGTTTCCTCAGGAGTTTAGCACCAAGAACAAGTTGCTTATTACTGGTACTCCTTTACAAAACAGTGTGGAAGAGCTCTGGTATTGACTTTTTCTCTTGATTTTAGCAATATATGTTTTGCATATCAATTTTGTCAATTCTTTTTCTTTTTTATTTTTTTGTTGCGAATGCACATATGCTGAGACTGCAAAGCTTGGTAATTACTTTTTAAATATAGCATGACGTATCGTGATGTTTCTCTGTATTTTTGAACCCTCTGCCTTCTCTTTCCACTTACGGAGGTGCAGTTGCCTACACCTGTCCTATTGACCGTTGTAAAATGCCTAACTGTATGCTTATCATGTTTTGTCCTTACAAACTTGATCCACAAATTTTTCATGCATCTTTTTCTGTCCCTTTAGCATGAAGCAGGGTGGTCTTACTCCTACCAAAACTGGTCTTCATTATTCACGACTTAATTAATGAAAATAACTTATGCGTAATTTGTTTGCAGCTAAGTTTTTTGTAGCTATATAATTTTTTTTTTGTTTTTCTTCATAATTGCCCTGTGCTTCTGGGCATTTTTTAAAGATCTTCTGGATAACAAACAGAAACTAGTCCTATTTGGGAATCTTGTACACGTCCATGAATCTTAACAGTTTGCTCAGCTTTACTCCTAAAGCTAGTTTTTGATACAAACAGAATGTTCAGACTGTAAACCCGTGACTCGCTCCCCTTGGCAGGTCTTCCTGGGCTTATGTAGGTTTTAAACCTTAGCAGATAAACTCTGTTGTTTAATGCTTAGTGATATTAAAATAGCCACTTGGTAGGTCAGTATCCTTTTATTCAATTTAAACTTTCAGTGGATTTTTCTTTTAAATATATGGGTGATAGGATTTAAATTAACTAACCTTAAGTAATCAGAAATAACTGCAAGACTAATATATAGATTTATTCCGTAAGAGAACATTTTACTTGCATCAAGGAATTTTTGAATTTTTTTTCTTCTGTACGTCTCCATACTTTTTTCCCACAAAGCTCAATTAAAAATGGGTTGTTGCTCTGTTAGCTTGCTAGAAAGGGCAGTTTGAAATCATCATACTGTGAGTGTGGTAAATGATTCCGATTTATTGATGTGGTGTGTATAGAGGAAAAGGAATGACCACAAATTTGAAGATAGTACAAGGATTGCTGAAGACTCATGGCTTTCTTTTTCAGATCTCTTTACCATTGGACAGTCACGGTGGCTGAACTATGGCTCTCTAGTTTTAGGTTCCAGGGTTTTGTGGTCTCTTTTATTTCTCTGATTAGGTTTACCAAATTATACTGTGTACTTTCGATATTTTCTCTTCGTTGATTATTAATTAAACTTTTATTACTTATCTTAAAAGAGTGTTACACAAGTACACACGAGCTTAAAAGGAAAAAATAAGAGGAAAATATTGAAAACTGGGTACTGAGAAACAATTAGGAGCCGCTGCCAAGTAAAGGGTTTTGAAGAAAGAGGCCTTAACATACATGTATGATTTTTCTCTCTGTGGCACATATATGATTTTTTCTCTGTACGATGTCCTCTCCTATGATGGTTTCGGTCGATTAATGGTGAACTTAGCTCATACTGAGAGATTCTAGTGTGGCAAATGATAAGCATGGGTACATTGAACGTGGTTTGGTTATTATCTAAAGTTTTTACAGTCACGGTGGAAGGGAAATCTATACATATCATTGAGGAGAGCTGGAAAGTTATGAAGGAGATGTTTTTGGGGCTATACATGGTGAAATGGGTTATCGAAGTGTCGGAGGAATGTACCTCAGGCGATAAAAAGGAATTTTATGCATCTATAAAGGACAAGAATAGAAGCTATATTGCTCATAGATGTTCGATGTTCATGGGCGTTTCATGGCACTAGTGTAGTATGAAAGTGGTGGCAGAAGAAGTTTCTTATTCATACTGGAAGAAATGGAAGGTAGGGGGTGGAAGAAATTGGCAGGTATTTTGCAAGAAGTTAAGAGACAGCGTGGAGGTTGGAGGTAATGTGGGGAGAAATAGAGGGAGATTGGGCTCTGATTAAATGGAGGAAAGCAATGGAGGTAGGAACTTGACTCTGGTGTTGACGGTGGAGGCTCATCATGGTAATAATCGTTCCTACAAGGAGGTGCTAAAGCAGCCGACGGTTTTGGCCCCAGCTCAGCATAGGGGAGGAGGAGGTTTTATGGAGTTGTCGACCAAAGAAGTGTCAAGCACGATTATGGCACAACGTATTGCACGCGCATTCGTTGCTCAATTGAATGGAGATGGTGGTGTCAGGTATGATGGAAAGTTGGCAGAGGGGGATGTCTATCATACATTGTGAGGGATCAAAATGCAGTTGGATGATTTGGAGGCGAAAATGAATAGTATAATTTGAAGTGTAGAAAAGGGAAAGGGAATGAGCTTGGGCCTGAGCTCGGGCTTGGGCATGGAATTCTCGAACAATGGCCTAGAGGAAATGGGCACAACGTTACTAAGGGCCCAAAGTCACAAAGAGCTACAACACTTGGGATTTGATAGGGCAAGGAACACCGTGGGCCGAGTTAACGGGCCTCAACCAAGGGGTTGAGACATAGGAAACAATAAGATGACGATGGGCATCCATTGACGCAAATGTGGAAGTGCAGGGCTTGTCCCGATCTATGTGGCGGGCCAGAGGAACTGCAAGGCTGTCAGCCGTCAGGAGCCAACAACCCACGTCAGAAAAGGACTTGTGACGTCAGGAACCAGCTACCCACACTAGAAAAGCCTCCATGTCGGTGATTCCAATGGAGAAAATTATAGATGAATTGTCGCCAGAGTTGCTAGTAGCCACAGAATTGGCTGCGGTGGTTCCTTGGCCCAGAATGGATAGAAGGGGACAACAGAGTGTTACCTCTGTTGAAGGAATTGCAGCATATTGGGAGTGATACAGGGGCAATACAAATGTAACGATCGGTTTAGCGATGAAGACACCTCTGGAGAAGGACCTACAGAAGGTCGGGAACCTTTTAGAATGTAGGGATGGGGTTGAGGGTGAACTATAGATGATGATAGTTACAAATGAGGAGCAAGACTGGGAGGTTAGGTCGTTGTTTTCTGAAGGAGAGACGGGGGACTTGATGGAATTGCAGTGGGCACCAAAGTGAGGGTAACAAGACGGCCGATGGATCTGTTCCTATAGATTTTGTACTGCCACATTAGCCCAAATCAGTTTCCTCGAACTTAGTGCTACACAAGGTGAAGGAAATAAAAAAAATTTGGGGATTGAGTGTGAAGGCTTTGAGGAACAATTTATGGCATTGCTCACAGCCATTGAAGGACATGCTTAGTCTAAGAAGTCGGGTTCCAAGAAACAGATTGAGCTAAATAGGCTGACACGGTCTATTAATAATGAGGTTAGCTCAAGCAAGGGACAATCCAAAGGAAGGGGGCCGAAAATTTCTTTATGCAGCCGAAGATTGTATCATGGAATGTCAGAGGGCTTAATGAGGAAAATAAGCGACTTCGGATAAAAAATATGTTTGGGAGTGGAGGGCGGATATCATTTGCTTTGAGGAAACTAAGATGGATTCTCTTTTGGCATGACATTTGGTGTGGGGAATCAGCTCTTAAATCAGATTTTCCATCTCTTTACAGGATTCCAAGGGATAAAAATGTTGTTGTGGCAGATTATTTTCAATTTACAGATAATAATATTCTATGGAATGTCGACTTTTTTAGAGATGCAAATGATTGGGAAGTGAATGTTGTTTCAGATTTTTTGGGAAGAATTTATAATGCAAAAGTGATAATAGGGAAGACTAAAGAGAGGATAGGCTACTGTGGGACCAAGTTGGAAATTTCAGGTTTTCAGTCAGTTCTTTTTATAAGGTGCTTAATTGTCACTCTGGCTGTGTATTCCCCTGGAAACGCATTTGGAGGGTGAATGTACCCACTAAGGTGGCGTTGTTTAGTTGGGTGGTTGCTCTAGGGAAAGTATTGACCACAGATAACCTTAGAAAACGTGGTTTGTGTATAACTGATTGGTGTGTCATGTGCGAGAAGGATGGTGAATCTATGGATCATCTTTTTTTTACATTGCGAGGTGGCAAAGTCTTTGTGGAATGAGGTTATTGCTCAGACAGGTTTATATTGGGTGATGCCTAAGGAAGTTGTGGATCTTCTTGCACGTTGGCATGGCTTTGAGGCAAGGAAATGTGTAGCTACTAGATGGAGAATGATTCTTTTGTATTTAATGTGGTGTCTATGGCTAGAAAGGAATAGGAGATGTTTTGAAGACAGAGTGTTCAATTGAAGAGCTTCGGAATTTTTTCTTTTCTACTTTGAGTTTGTGGGCTAAGATCTTTGTAAGGAATGATGATAATGTATTGAATCTGTTTCTGTTTTAATTTTCATGCTTTCTAGAGTGTAGTAGGTTTTTCCTTTGTATACATCCTGTCTACTTGGGCTGTGCCTATTCTTGGTAATAAAATTTCTTATTAATTCTAAAAAAGGGAAACTAAGATGGAAATTATTTCAAGAAGCACTGTTTGTAGCTTGTCGAACTATTCTTATGTTGATTGTGTGTATCTTGCATCTCTTGGGGCCTTAGGTGGAGTATTAGTTATGTGCGATCGAAGGGTAGTGAATAAAATTGAGGATTAGATTGGGGAGTATATAGTGGCATATTCATTTAAAATTGTGGAAGGTGATTTTACGTGGGCCTTTGTCGGAGTTTATGGGCCAAATCTAGACATCCAAAGAAGACTTCTATCCGAGGAGATTGCTGGGTTGCAGAGTTGGTGGGACATGCCTTGGTGCATAGGGGGTGATTTCAATGTTATTAGGTTCCCGAGTGAAAGATTAGGGGAGAGCGGGCTTCGGTCTACAATGATGGAATTCTCAGATTTTATATTTGAGCTGGGTTTGGTGGACATTCCTCTTATGGGTGGAACATGCACATGGTCAAATAATCAAACGTGGTCTAGATTGGACAGATTTTTAGTCTTCTTAGATTGGGAAACCCATTACCCGGAGTTATGTCAGAAAAGACTAACTCGCCTCTATTCAGATCATTTCCCTATATTGCTAGATTGTGGAGGTATTTGTGGAGGAGGGCATAGGTATTTCAAATTCAAGAATATGTGGTTGAAAACTGAGGGCTTTGTGGAAAGGATTAGGCCATGGTGGTCCTCCTATCGAACAAATGGCACTCCAAGTTTTTTTGTAGGGAAGCTGAAAGCTTTAAAAAGAGACCTCAAGATATGGAATGCACAAGTTTTTGGAGATGTAGGTGATCAGAAGAAGTCTCTAATGGAGGAACTATAGGAGATAGAGAGGCCAAAGGAGGGTCGGGCACTATCTATGGAGGAACTCTCTAGGAAGATAGAATTAGTCACATAATTTGAGAGACTTATATTATTGGAGGAGATTTCATGGCGCCAAAAATCCCAAGCATTGTAGTTAAAAGGAGATAGAAACATGAAGTTTTGCCATAAAGTGGCCAACTCACATAGAAGGACGAACATCATTGAGATGTTAAATATTGATGTTGTGTCAACAGAGCTTCTAGTGATTCAGGAACATGTAGTGTGGCGGCCACAACTCGATGGATTAGCATTTCAGACCATTGAACAACAGTGTTACCTGGATGGAGATGCCTTTTGATGAGATAGAGTTCTATGGTGAGAAGTATGGTCAAAGACAAAGCACCTGGTCCAGACGGTTTCTCTATGTGATTCTTCCAATCCTGTTGGGAGGTGGTAAAGGAAGAGTTGATGAAGGTTTTCCAAGAATTTTTCTCATTTGGTAAGTTCAAGAAAAGTCTCAATGCCACTTTTATTGTGCTTATTCCAACGAAGGTCGGGGTTTTGAATGTTAAAGATTTTCGGCCTATTAGTCTTGTGAATGGGTGTATAAGATTATCTCCAAGGTTTTAGCAAATCGCTTGGGGGAGGTAGGGGAGGTTCTGGGGAGGATTATTTTAAGACCACAAAATGCCTTCCTAAAAGGAAGAAAATTTTTGGATCCAATGCTAATCGCTAGTAAATGTCTAGATAGCAGATTAAAATCAGGAGAATCGGGTGTTCTATGCAAGCTGGATATGGAGAAGGCGTATGTCCATGTTAACTGAGACTTTCTATTATACTTGCTTGGGGGGTGTGGATTTGGGGAGAGGTGGTGCTCATGGATTAGATATTGCATCTTGACTGTGAGGTTCTCAGTTTTGGTGAATGGTAGCTCAGTTGGTTTCTCTAATAGTTCACGCGGCCTTAGACAGGGTGATTCGTTGTCCCCCCTTCTCTTTTTCATTGTTATGGAGGCACTTAGTAGGATGATGTCGGCTATGGTGGACAATGGCTTTTCGACTGGATTTTCAATTGTTCACACCAATTGGGGCACCCTTAGCATTTCTCATTTGTTGTTTGTAGATGACACATTGATATTTTGTAAGGTAGTCCAAAATCAGATTTTTTTTTTTTTTTATCTGAGGGATCTCCTACTTAGCTTCGAAGCAGTGCCAAGATTGAAGGTGAATCTATCCAAATCGGAGCTGGCCCCAGTTGGAAACGTTCGTAACCACCGGCAGTTGGCCAACATTCTTGGATGCAAGGTCTCCTCACTTACCATGAAATACCTTGGCCTTCCTTTGGAGGCCTCTTTCAGGGCAAAATCTATATGGAATGAAGTGATAGAAATGATTGAACATAAATTGGCAAGTTGGAAGCGACTGTATTTGTCAAAAGATGGTAGGACCACCCTAATCAAGAACACATTGTCCAATTTACCAACTCACTTCTTATCTTTGTTCCCAATCCCGGCTAGTGTGGCGATCCGAATAGAGAAACTCCAGCGTGATTTCCTTTGAAGTGGGTTAGGGGATGAGTTTAAGTTCCACTAGTGGTCAAATGAGAGAAGGTTTGTTCTCCAATTTCTACTGGAGGGTTGAGAATTAGAAACTTGAGGGTATTCAACTGGGTTTTTCTTGGGAAATGGCTGTGTTGATATAATATGGAGAGGGAAGCTTTATGGAAGTTGGTGATTGATGTTAAGTATGGGTGTTTGGAAGAGGGGGGGGGGGGGTTGGAGCACTAGGGAGGTACAAGGGGTGTATGGAGTGGGAGTTTGGAAGCATATACGAAGAGGGTGGGGGTCTTTGCTCGACACACTAGAGTTGTGATGGGTGATGGATCTAGAATAAAATTGTGTCATGATTTGTGGTGTGGAGATCGAGCTTTAAGGACACATTTCCTACAGTTTTTCAGGATAACATCAATTGCGGATTTCATGTAGATGTCCGGTGACTCAATCCAGTGGAATGTGAATTTTATTAGGGTGGCTTATGATTGGGAAGTTGACAGTTTGCTGATTCTTTCAGAACCTTGTATGCCGTGAGACTGAGCAATCATGGAATTGATAAGTTGTGATGGACACCCGCTAAAAAAGGTACTCCTTTTATAAGACCCTCACCAATCCGCAGCAGAATAGCTTTCCATGGAGAAGTATTTGGAGAAACAACTGGTCCGGTTAGGTCCCGCTTGGGGGGGGGGGGTTATTGACTGAAAATTTTGGTCCACCATTTTCCTAGATGAGACCGGACTGGATTGATCACCCCTAGGGACCAGACTAGACCTTTAACTATCGGTCCGGGGTCAGTCCATATAGGTCCTGGCCAGTTTAAAATGGGGGCCCAATTATACAAAAAGCCCATCACTCCATCAAAATACAAAAAGCCCAAAATGTGTATTTTCGGCCCATTAGTATAAAAAAGCCCACAATGTTTATAATTTTGAATAATACAACTATTTAACTATATTTGCACATTTTTTACTTAAAAAAAGTTGTAAAAAGTATCAAAATTATCCATATCCATCCATTCTTCACAATAAAGTTAAAAAATTAAAAAAGAAGAGAAAATTAAAGTGAAAAATGTAATATCATCCAAACTCCAAATAAAAGAAAAAAATAGAATATATATCTTTGCATATAATATTATGAATTTATGATTTATCATGAGTCATGCGATATATTAGTTAATTGATAGCATGTTAATAATTATATATTTGACATTTTATATTGTCAATGGTGATAGGTTTGATGAAGATTACATAATTCACTTGTATAAGTACTGTAAAAAATAATATATATAATTTATAAAAAAATTATTTAACAATATATATTTATAATTCGGTCGGTCTTATCCTGTTCAAGGTGAAAAAACCCACCCTGGGATAGGACCGATTCCCGAAATCTCCATACAACCAGGACTGGAATCGACCATTAAGCATTTCAGTCCGGTCCAGACCGGACTGTTTGGTTTGGTCGGTTTGTCAGGTCTGGACCGAAAAATTCTCACCCCTAGAAACAAGGTGCCTCCTAAGGAGAACTTTTTCATTTGGACAGCTTGATTAGGCAAGATTGTGACTATGGATAATTTATGAAAATGCCGGGTGATTGTTGTGG
Organism: Cyclocarya paliurus; assembly: GCA_029856935.1. Lineage (NCBI taxonomy): Eukaryota > Viridiplantae > Streptophyta > Magnoliopsida > Fagales > Juglandaceae > Cyclocarya > Cyclocarya paliurus. Next base: position 4,136,056 of record CM056956.1, read on the forward strand.
ACCGGTGTTGTATGTGCAGAAAGAATGGTGAGAATATGGATCATCTTCTACTGCATTGTGAGATCACTAGATCACTATGGGATGATGTCTTTAGAAGCTTGTAGTTTGCCTAGGTTATGCCTGCTACGGTGGTTGAGCTCCTGGCCAGTTGGAAGAATTTGGATGGGATTCCACAAATCTCAATAGTTGGGAAGATGATTCCTATATGTATTCTTTGGTGCCTGTGTAAGGAACGAAATGGTCAAAATTTTGAAGTAACGAGCGAACATTGGAGGAGATTAGAGTGTTCGTTAAAACTTTGTTCCTTTGGACGAGTGTTGTAAATTTTAATGCATTAAATTTTCATTTTTTCTTGTTTCTATCTCTCTCCCTTAGCTAGGTGTAAACTCTTGTATATCCCCTGTGTACTTGGGCTATGCCTATTCATATTAATACACATATCTTTTACTTATAAAAAAGAAGAAGAAAGGGGCCTTAAACTCCACAGATATCCACGATCTTCAAACCTCCAATTGTTTCGTTCTCTCCAAATACGCCACATGTTAGGTGGAATAAGTTTCACAAGTTCCCTATGGTGCTCCCCAAACTCCCATTTCCAACATGTTAGGGGATCCACTGCTGAAGCGGAGATGGTCAATTGATTCCCCACTTATCCTACATTAACAGGACTAATAGACCTCTATAGTATGCCTTTCTATTAGATCTTCCCCCCGTGAGTGTCTTTCCTAAAGTGGCCATCCCAACAAAAACAACCACTGTTGGGGGGCGCCTTAGTTTTCCAAATGCTCTTTCATGGGAAAGGAGTGCTAACTAGCATGGGGATATATGGCATTGTTGTATGAACTGAATTCAAAGATTCACTCCTTCCTTATTACATCTTTATCTTGCCCCACTATTAGAAATCTTGTAGGGTCATCAATAAAATACATTGACTTTTTCATTCTTGTTCTTCCTTCTTGTCCTCTTACATTTCCCTCTTCCTATTGTTTTGGAACTTGGAACTCAGCCAGTATCATTAGTGTGATAATGTTTTTTTCTTTATACCCATTCATAAGCCAGTATGATATTTGCTTTTGAAAGATCAGTGCTTCTTATTCAAAGTAGAAATTTGTTGTCATTTTATCATGTCATTCATGGTTTTGTATGTTTTCCACCCTTTTTTGCCTCTAGGGCTCTGCTTCACTTCCTTGACCCTGAGAAATTCAAGAGTAAAGATGATTTTGTTCAGAATTACAAGAATCTGAGCTCGTTCAATGAGAATGAGGTGCAACTTACAATTTTAATTACTTGTGCACTTACATATCCTACTTGTCTTTGTAAATATATAATTTATATGTACCCAAAATTTTGTCTGGGTTGTTTTGATGTAGCTTGCTAATCTTCATATGGAACTGAGACCTCATATTCTCCGAAGAGTTATAAAGGATGTAGAGAAGTCGTTGCCTCCAAAAATTGAGCGTATACTTCGGGTTGAAATGTCCCCTCTTCAGAAGCAGTAAGTGCTATTATCAGTTTTTAATTAAGTAATACTCTTCCAATTATGTCAGTGAGTTCACCATCTGCACATCTTGTGTTGGTTCCATTTATCTAGGTACTACAAATGGATTTTGGAACGCAACTTCCATGACTTGAACAAAGGAGTTCGTGGGAATCAGGTTATTTTACATTTCAAGTATCATTGATATGTTTGAGGCTTTTTCTTTTTATCGGTAAATATGAATTTTATTGAAAAAGGCAAAACCAAGTATACGGGACATATACAAGAACAACACCTATGCATGGGTGTCTAAAGATACAAGGAAATCATGTATGTTCATGCCATTAAAGTCTATTACAATTGATCAATGGAATAAAGTTTGAAGAAAAAAAGTTCTAAGCTCGCCCATTGTCCTTTCATGATCCTCAAAGCTGCGACCATTCCTCTTTATCCAGATGCACCACCATAGACATATTGGTATCATATTCCACATAGCTGCAATTTGAGAGGTGCCCCGGAGGCCTTGCCAGCTGGCCAAAAATTCAACAACCCTTCGTGGCATGACCAAATGGAGCCCCGCTCTAGCAAAGATATCATTCCACAAACTCCTAGCCACGTCACAATGCAATAATAAGTGATCCACAAACTCCCCACTTTTCTTGCACATATAACACCAATCCAATACAATGAGTTGGCGTTTCCTTAAATTATCTAAGGTGAGGATCTTCCCTAGTGCAGTTGTCCATTCAAAAAAAGAAGCTTTTAGAGGAGCCTTTCTTCCATATGCTCTTCCATGGGAATAATCTTGTAGAATGTGTCATACGGACTTATAGTATGCCTGAACCTTAAATCTCCCCTTCTTGGACGGTGACCACAACAACGTATCAGCTCCTCCATTTACTTTATAGTTATACACAAGATTGAAGAAATATGTAAATGTGTCAATTTCCCAATCTTGGGCAGCTCTAATGAAAGTGATATTCCATTGAGGATAACCACTAGATAGATCCATGAGTTCTGCAACCGAAGCCTCCTGTTGTCGTGCAATGCCATGTAAAGTTGGGTAGGCTTCCTTAAGATTTCGGTCTCCACACCCAAGGTCATTCCAGAATTTAATTCTGGAACCATCCCCAATTGCAAATCGTGTATATTGATGAAAGTCGGTCGAACCTCTTCTTATGTTTTTCCAAAGCCCCACCCCATGTGTATTTTGTGTACCTTAAAAATCAATTATTCACACTTCATTTCTTGTTGATTGTCTATAATGGAACCTTCTATTTTCTCTCCTTTTCAGGTGTCACTTCTAAATATTGTAGTAGAGTTGAAGAAATGCTGCAATCATCCCTTCCTGTTTGAGAGTGCGGACCATGGTTATGGTGGGGACTCGAGCACAAATGATAGTAGTAAACTGGAGAGAATTGTCTTAAGCAGTGGAAAGCTAGTCATACTTGATAAGCTACTTGTTAGATTGCATGAGACAAAGCATCGTGTTCTGATTTTTTCGCAGGTTTGTTTCACTTATCACCTCATTGAATATGTAGCTTAAGAACTTAAAAGGAAGATTTGAATTTTTCTACAGAGTTGCCTACTGATTTTGTTTCGTTGATCTTTCATCTTTTTGCATGCACATAGGCTGGCCAACAGGATGGCCCATTTTGACAATGGTGCATGTTTTCTTTTCTGATAATTATGTGGGTGCTTGGTTCCAGTTAAATTGTTTTGGAAATCAAGTGTTAGATTATTCTTTTTTAAGTGACTAATCAAGTACAGGAACTGTTTCAAGGGTGACCTATAATAGACAGATTGCTTATGCAGATCCCTAGAGACATCTAAGATACGAAGCTTACCTGAGATCCCTATAGACCTGTTATTTGCTGACCTGGTTTCTTGGTCAGTTCTCCTAGAATCTAGGTTAACTTACTAGAAACTTAACAAGTTCAATACCTATGCTGCTTTCTACATTCATTCATAATATAGAAATTTCTTGTATTTTTAGTCTTTTTTCGTCGATGATTACTGTGTCAGTTGTTATTATGTGTTTTTGTTCTGGGTGTGTATGTTCATGTATGTTTTCTGCTACAGTATGTGCTAAAATGTGTATTTCCACATTATAGCCTATGGAATAGCAGAAAATATATGAGTGATATTCAATTTTCGCACTAGTGCATCAGAGTGATTTGAGTTTTTGGTTGAAATGATGATTGACTGCAGATGGTTAGAATGCTGGATATACTAGCAGAGTATATGTCACTTAGAGGTTTTCAGTTCCAGAGGCTTGATGGTAGCACAAAGGCTGAGTTGCGCCAGCAGGCAATGGATCATTTTAATGCTCCTGGTAGTGATGATTTCTGCTTCCTTCTTTCCACTCGGGCAGGTGGCTTGGGTATCAACCTTGCAACTGCTGACACCGTTATAATATTTGATTCTGACTGGAATCCCCAAAATGACTTGCAGGTCTATATCGGATTGAATCTGTGTTTTATCTTGCATTTGGTTAGAACTGTTGGGCTTCATGCTTATTATTTATGATCACCTATCCTCTTGTTCACTCCTTTTTTTTTTTTTTTAAATTGTGTTAGGCAATGAGTAGAGCTCATAGAATTGGACAACAAGAAGTTGTTAACATCTATAGATTTGTTACAAGCAAAAGTGTTGAGGAAGATATCCTGGAGAGAGCCAAGAAAAAAATGGTATACTGCACAAAAACGTTTGGTGTTGTTTAATTGTCTCTCGTTATTGGTTTTAAGTTGCCTTGGTTTATGCAGAAACATATATAACATATTAATCTGTACCTATGTGAATGCACTACTCATGAATCTGATTTTTTGGCTATTCAAGGTCAATAATTTTACTTGTTCTCTTATGTTTGTGTGCCTTTTAGGTTCTTGACCATTTGGTGATCCAAAAGTTAAATGCGGAGGGCAGATTGGAGAAGAAAGAAACCAAAAAAGGGAGTTACTTTGATAAAGTAAGGACATTTGTCAAAATACGGCTTCAAGGGTAACTTCATTGTTAAACGTGGGAACTTGAAAGAAGAAACAAAAGAATTTCTACGCTTATAAGCTTCCATTTGTGGTGAAACGTTTGAGGGCCTTAATGGAATTTTAAAAAATTTTACTTTGTAGGGACGTTCTGTACTTTTCAGCTTTTGGGACAGTTAATATATTATATTTCATGATTGCAGAATGAGCTATCAGCTATCTTAAGATTTGGAGCGGAGGAGCTTTTTAAGGAAGACAGGAATGATGAAGAAAGCAAGAAAAGGCTCTTAAGTATGGATATTGACGAAATTCTTGAAAGAGCGGAGAAGGTTGAAGAGAAGGAACCTGGTGGAGAGGAGGGGCATGAATTGTTGAGTGCTTTTAAGGCAAGATTATAAAATCATGTTTTGTTGATGAAATTGTCTTTTGCCGTCATGTAACTGTATTACATTTTAGTACAGCCACTGAGTGCTAGCTCAAATAGCACTCATTGAGGGCATAATTTTTCTAACTTATGGATAAAAAAGTATCCCTTAATGAGTTTTCCCTTTCATCTAGAGTTTTAACATTGGGGTGCAGCGTTTGGGTTGATCTATACTTGCTGGTGCTTCTAAATACAAGCAGTCATTTATGTTTTGTACAAAGGTTTTATGTATTTATTTGTTTATATCCAGGTTGCCAATTTTGGTAGTGCTGAAGATGATGGGAGCTTTTGGAGTCGTTGGATAAAACCGGAAGCAATATCCCAAGCTGAGGTAGGAACCTGTTATGTTGATATTACTTAATACACAATAGATATGGTTGTTCCCCCACTCTTTTGAGTTTCGCGAGTTATGTTTACAATTCTTTATTCATTTATGCTCTCTTACAGTTAGATGTTTTTCTACCCTTCAGGAAGCTCTAGTACCTCGTGCTGCAAGGAATATCAAAAGCTATGCTGAGGTTCATCAACCCGAGACGAGTAATAAAAGAAAAAAGAAAGGACCTGAGCCTCTGGAGCGTCCTCAGAAACGCCGTAAAGCCGAGTATTTAGTCCCAGCAGCACCAATGATCGACGGAGCGACTTTTCAAGTGAGAAGATGGTCTTATGGGAATTTGTCTAAGAGAGACGCATTACGTTTTTCCCGTGCGGTAAAGTTAAATTGATTCTTTTACTACCTTTTTGCCTTGACAGTGTACCGCCTAGAAATCTATATATTTTAGAGTTTTTCTTTTTCTTTTTTCCTTTAGGAGATGATAGGATTTATCCACTAAAAAAAGTTTCATGATTTATTTTCCTCTTATTTTTTTAGCATGTGCTGTAATATATATTTGTTCCTTTTGTATTCTTCGTATGTGTGAGGACTATGCCTTTTGTTTAAAATCTTCGTTTACTTCTCAAAAGAAAAAAATTATGTTCGCTAACAAATTTATTATAAATTGATATACTAGCTAACAACGCATTGATTATTTGTTAAAAACTCCATCTGTAACATATTGTACCATCCATTTACAATCAATGGTGTGCTTCCTTTTCTGACTGCCATGAAATGATTTGAGTGTGAAAAATCAAAATATTTCAGTTTAACTTCCTATATTGCACCTAAGTTGAATCTACCTTTTTTTAGAAAGAAAATTGGCCTGTTTAAAGGCATTTTAGGAAGACCTTTTATTTCATTAAAATGTGTCATTTGTGAACTTTCTGCTATTTTAGGACAGATGAATTAGTTTCTTTAAATTAAAAATCGATTGCTTCCTTGCTAAATGAGCTTTCATCTTCTTGTTTATGTCAATTCTATTTATTATTATCCAACTAAATTGTATTTTCTTGTATATAGCCTTGATTGTTTCCTAGTACGATAGAGAGGGGTGAGGGGAGAGCGATGTGTGGGGTTTGTGCAAGGTAAGGTTGTGTGGGGTTTATGGGGTTCTATTGTTGCGGAGTTTTAGATTTTTTACCTGACAAAATTAAGTTACTCTCTACACTTCTACATATAAAATGCCATTTGCCTATCTCTTAATCCTGGACTTTTCCACTCCTGCCCTGCCTTTTTGCCCATGATCCAGGTGTCCAAGAGTTTTTATTTTTGGGTTTTTTGGGGCAGGGAGGGGGGATCATTGCCTATCTCTTATGTGCACTAGTGTGTAGCATGGGCACAATTTGGCTTGCAAAGCATAACTTCTTGACTTAGTTACAGCTGTTATTTGTTGATGAGGTGACATCTGTCAGTTATAGTTACCACTGCCTATCACATGCAGACAGCCTAGTTAGTTGTAATCATGAGGAGAGACGACATACAAAATATACACCAACTCATGAGCATGGTTTTCTGGCATCAAAAATGTTTTTGAACCACATTTTAAAATGACAATCTGTATCACAAATTGCTAGGGTAGTAGCAAAATTTGGTAATTTCTTGCTAGATTTAAGTATTGCAGTCACGGCTAAAATGTTTGCAATGAGTGAGGTAATTATAATCTTTGAAGATGATCCCTAGAAGTTATATATTTATTTGCTCCTGTTGCAGAGCTTTAATTGTTGACTTTTCCTCCATCACAAATTAGGTCATGAAATTTGGGAATGAAAGCCAAATCGACTTAATAGCTGCAGAGGTTGGGGGTGCAGTTGGAGCAGCTCCACCTGAATCACAGATTGAACTCTTCGATGCTTTGATTGATGGGTGTAGAGAAGCAGTTGAGAGAGGAAATTTGGACCCAAAGGTTGGTCTTAAAATTATTGGTCATATATATATTGAGTTGAATACTTATAAAAAAAAAAAAATATATATATATATATATATATACATTGAGTTGAATGCTACGTTTGCATCCTTTTTTTCTTTTTTGCTCTTGTATTCTAACAAGTTTATATGGTAATTATTCATAGGGGCCTTTGTTGGATTTCTTTGGAGTTCCTGTCAAGGCTAACGATCTTCTCACCCGTGTACAAGTGCTTCAGCTCCTAGCAAAGCGCATCAGTCGCTATGAAGATCCCATTGCACAATTCCGAGTTTTGATATACCTCAAACCTTCAACCTGGTCCAAAGGTTGTGGCTGGAATCAGAGTATGTGTTACCCCTGAAGCGTACTTCTATCTATTGAGTTTTTTCCCTAGTATGAAAATATTATTTTCTCTTGATCCTTCTTTTTCACTTCTTAATAGTTGATGATGCAAGATTGCTTCTGGGAATACATTGCCATGGTTTTGGTAATTGGGAAAAGATAAGGTTAGATGAGAGGCTTGGCCTTTTAAAGAAGATTGCTCCAGTGGAACTTCAACACCATGAAACCTTTTTACCACGTGCCCCAAATTTGAAAGACCGTGCTAATGCACTTCTGGAAATGGTAGGCAAAATCCCCTACAATTTAATCTGACTGTACATTGGTTGCACTTGTCCCGTTCATATTTACTCAACAAATAAACGTGTGTATAAATTACCTTCTCTGAGCCACAATCATGGATATATTGGTTTGGCTTTAAATGAAGAGAGGAAGTGTTAATAGAATTTATTGTTTTTTAAATTGTGTGCTGTTGGGCTGATGAAGGGCCCCATTCTAGAGCTTTGCAATGTCCATCTAGCTTCTGCATATGATTCTTGCCTTTTAAGATTAAAATCATTGGGGGAGCAAAAAATACATTGAATTTATGCTCTCATGGACCCATGGTGCTGTTTGAGGAATTAAACAAGCTCGAATGTTCTTTTGGACTGAAAAGTTTTGAATGTCTCAGAAGCATGATTACATACATGGATAAATCATCTTAGTCATTTCATTCTTTCTTTGTGCTTCTTTTTTACCTTCTAACATTTCAGGGATCACTAGTTTTAAAAAAAAAAAAAAATCGGGGATTCTTTAGTTTTCACATGTATCATGCAGCGACACATATCATCTTGCCGTTATTTATTTCTTGCAGGCTTGAATGTATCCAACTCTGTAAAACAATAGTGCAAAGCTGAGGTTCTTTATATGCGCTTATAGTTCCCTTTCTATTTGTTTTCTTATCTGTTTATGTTGATATATCCTCTACAAGTGATTTTTGCATTTTGCATCATTCAATGATTTGTTTGGGGGTCAATTGCAAGAAGTGATGACTTGGGCTTCTCTCACCAGGAACTTGCAGCTCTTGGAAAGAAAGCAAATGCTAAAGCAGGTCGGAAAGCTTCTAAAAAGGAGAAGGGAAATCTTCTGAACACCTCAATCTCTCGTGGCCGAGACAAGAAAGGGAGGACTAGATCTCCTAAAGTAAATTTTCAAATGAAGAAAGAAATATCTCAGAAACCCATGAAAGTTGAACCTTTAGTAAAAGAGGAGGGTGAAATGTCGGACAATGAAGAGGTGTATGAGCAGTTCAAGGAAGTAAAATGGATGGAATGGTGTGAAGATGTCATGGTTGACCAAATAAAGACATTGAAACGTCTTCAGAGGTTGCAGACTACTAGTGCTGATCTTCCGAAGGAGAAGGTATATTTTAATTCTGGTTGTTTGGCTTTCTTATTTATTTTATTAAGCTGTTTTCTTTTTTATTTATCTTTATTTTCTTCTTTAATTGATCATGTATCGCTTTTCTTTTTGTTCAGGTGCTTACAAAAATTCGGAGCTACTTGCAGCTTCTGGGGCGAAGAATAGACCAAATCGTATTAGAACATGAGGAGGAACCATATAAACAAGATAGTATGTGTTTTTTTATCTTCCCCGATTCGTTTACTATTTTTACTAATTCTCATCCTCCCAGGGTATAGTGTAATCGTTCTAAAGTTATTTTTTCAAATAATGGGTTCATTTGGTTTCCATATTATAGTAGTTCCAAAAATGATCTGTTTTCGTGGTTTCAAATTCAAGCCAATGTTAACAATATGGTTATTTGATTGACAGGGATGACCATGCGACTTTGGAAGTATGTCTCTACATTTTCAAATCTCTCGGGGGAGAGACTTCATCAAATTTATTCAAAACTTAAACAGGAGCAGGAAGAGGAGGCAGGGGTTGGCCCCTCCCATATCAATGGCTCCCTACCTGGTCCTATAGGCCGAGACAGTGATTCGCATTATTTTCCACCTGTCCCTCGCCATGTTGATAGGCAAAGAGGGTATAACAGTACGAGTACCTACCAAACACTCGAACCAGTTCACAAGGGCCATGATACGGGGAAATATGAATCATGGAAACGAAGGAGAAGAGCGGAAACTGATAATAATCATTTCCAAGTTCAAGCTCCACCTCCAAGACCCATGAGTAATGGCGCTCGGTTATCTGATCCAAATTCATTGGGGATTCTTGGGGCTGGACCATCCGACAATAGACGCTTTGGTGGTGAGAAGCCTTTTAGGATACGGCAGACCGGTTTCCCTCCAAGACAAGGTTTTCCATGAGGTATTGATTAGTCTTCGTGTACTGTGGAAAGAGACCAGCTGATTTGAAAAAGGGCAATTGGCTCACTTGCTGAAAGGTGCTTCAGCCATCAGGATTTTTTTTTTCCCGCCCATGGGAACAAGTGCTTTCAGATTTCTATATATCCTGCAGCTGATCGCCAAAAGGGACTGCAGCATCCTTCAATGAAGGTTGCTGAGGAGGGGGAGGGGAGGGGGGGGGGGGGGGGGGGAATCCTCTTGAAGGCGGGGTTCATGGTGTCTTGCCACCAAATTCTTTTCTTCTGCTGAAGATGAGTTAGAGTAATTTGTTTTCGTAAATAGTTGATAATCAGAAAGGATTTACCTCATTAAATATATACACACATGAGAAGAACATCTTATATGTAATATACCTTTGGAAAGTGTACATGATCAAATTTTCGAAAATTTTGACTTCTTAATCAAACTTTTTTTTTTTTTTTTTTGGCCATTCTGTCCATACATAAGAACACACTTCTGTGGCTATTTTCTTCTAGAATTTTCATTTTCAGTATCTAGACTGAGAACTATACTTTCCCGGTACATGCGATTGTTAGTAATCTAAATAAATATCTTTATTTAAGCCTTTGTTTTACCTGACTCTTGCTGCACTACAACTGTAATACTTATGCTCCCTTCAATAGCTGAGGGTTGGAGGCTCAGGTTGTTTCAAGCAATGTTGGAAACACCATAAAGTTACTGGCATTTTATTGAATGGGGAGATATTGATGCTGTACCTAGGGCTAATTAATCTCTACTATGGTCTGAAGGGTGAGAAGAAAGAAAAAAAAAAAAAAAACTTATAGATAAGGGCATGACTTGGTTTGTAAGTAGTTCATTTTACAACTAGAAAATTAGTTTATTTAATTAATTCGAAATACTTAATCTTAACAATACGTAAGTAATGAATAACTCATCAAAACTTGTCGTCTTGTAATTATAGTTATAGAAAATTTAGAAGACAAATTTTTAACATTGTGGGATGAGTAGTGCTACATACAAAATTAGGATGTGCAAATCTCGTACAGTTTTAAAAAAAAAAAAAAAACCAAGACTCAACATAAAAATTGGATTTTCTCAATTAGGTTTTATTTTTTTTTCAATGATGTGTTGAATATGTCAAAATATATATTTAATATAATTTGCACTAGCGGAATAGAAGTACGACCCTAGGAAAAGGATAATAAAGAAAGAAAAGATGCATGCCACGTGCATGGTTTCAATTCACATTTCTGAAGAGTCAAGCCACCCCTAAAAATAGGGTTTAGGAAAAGAACATGATGGAATGCATAAAATCCAAAGCGCTCATGTTGGTGGCCTTGGTTACCACAAGAGAGGGTGTGGTTGACAGTCCATTATCACTTTATCCTTCACATTGCTTTCCCAACCTCAAACCTCCAATTCCCTTTAAACTACTTAAAATATTTTCATATTGTTTCTCTCTGTGTTTAAATTATATGACGCCCCTCTATTTTCCTATCTCCATACCCATTTACTTCCACTAGTCCTTAGCGCAATACAAATACCCCATCCATTTGGGATGATCAATCATTAAGGAGGAGGAGATCATAACATAATCCATTTACATTGAAAAGGCCTTGATTATGCAGTGTAATGCTTATTTTCCCCTATAGAAAAATGTGTTTAGAATAATCTACAACTCTTTTTTGTTTACTACTAATTATCACATTCAATTAGTTAGAGTGAGGATAGAAACACTTTTCATACTCTGATATAACAAAGTTTGATTTGTAAAAATATATTTTAAATCTTATATAAAAAGGGAGAACGAGTTTGGAAATATAAATTTTCATTTCTAATACAACCATCTCCATGGGTGGTATATAATAGAGAGAAAAGAAAATATATATGGAAGTTGTGGGTTCATTTATAATATATCGTCTCTTTTTTGTCAGGTTCCTTTACCAGGTTTATCTTGTGCATATAAGAACTAAAAGAAATTAAATGAAATTACAGGGGCACATGGGAAATTCTTGTAAAGACGAAAAGGAGTGACGTAAAATTATAAGGTGCAAATCCCATGCAGACTCGAGGGTCTGTATGTCACTCGCAGGATCTTAGCCGCAAGATGGGGTCATTCGGGGTGCTCTTATCTGCCACGCAGAAGCATAAGTAGGGTCCACAGACAGTGTTGATTGGCTCTCCCGCGCTATTATAAAAACAAAATTTCTCTTTGACGTTTGCCTTATTGTAAGGTTCAGAGCATCCCTCTTAGCCTTCTCTGCAAAACTTAGATAGAGTGAGAGAGGGAGAGAAAGAAAGCAGGCCGGCATACTGGTTTGGTGCAATCTTACAGGTAATCCCACTTGTTCTTCTACACAAACTATTCTCGTCTGATATATGGGTTTTGTTATATATGTATATATGTTTCTGTTCTTACATGTTCATGTGTATATGTGTATTACGGTCTTAGTTTTTTTTATAGTTTTTGGGATCATTATAAGTACCTACCTGGGAGTCTGTGTGTGTCTTTCCTCTATCCGTCTGAAATTTTATGGTTCTACTGACCCCAAAATATGTCTAAAAGAAAAGGAAACAAAGAAAAACTTTGTTACGTTTTTCCCACCTTTTGTCTTACTGAGGAAGTTGGGGGACGTCGAATAGAGGGACGGCAAAACATGTTTCTGAGGAAATTGGACTTTATAATTTCATCAGTGTTATTTCCAATAAAAAGCTGTTTTTTACTCTTTTTTTCTTTGGTATATTGAAATGGAGAAGTTAAGAGCAGATTAATGGCTGGTGAATTTTGAACTGTGGTCCTTCAGTTATTTTTTTTTAACGATCATCTATTTTGGTTTTTTGATCTATCTATTCGTTTATGATTATCGATTATCTTGAAGTGGATTTTTTGGAGGTTTCAGTTGAAAGGCTGTGAAACTAAACAAAGAGTTCCGTTAATACTTTCCATTTATTCTATTCAATGGAAAACACTTTCATAAAATTGCTTGCCCTTACTACGTATTTTGCTACAAAACTAATGTCTTTCCGAAGTCTATAAAATTATCTTCTTTTCTTATTAAGTAAACAATAAAATTATCTTTACTAAAATCCTATTATTTTTTCCATTTTTATGTTACCATTAAACCAGCTTGGGATGCTGGACGTAGATACAATCCTTATTTTACGAGTGTAATATTATGGCATTTGCCGTCTCTTCATATTGGTTGAATCTAATTTCTTTTAGGGGGGAAAGTTAAATTGGTTGTAAAGATTGGTGATAAATGATCCTATAATATTTAGAGATATTTAGTTTTTAATCCCCACTGCAGTCTTGAATTCAAATAGCTTAATTAATAAGAGGTGATGAAGGAAAACTAAGAGGCCTCTGTAATGCTACAATTATACTCTTTTGTGTGTGTATGTGCCTGCGTGTGTGCATGTGTATTTTTGGTACTGCCTACGTACTCCTTTGGCCTTTCAGGAATAAAAGGTCTATTGTCACCATGTTTCAAGTCCAGGGGTATTTTTGTAGAAACACTGTTATGTTGGAGTTTTATCAGCTTGTTTGGATATGAAAATTTCTTGAGATTTTTGTAATTGTTGAGAAAACAAAAATTCACAACTATAATTAACTTCTTGTCTCCATGTTTTTTTCCCCCAAGTAAGCAAAAAGTCAGGCAGCTGTCCATTTCTTAGACTATATGGGTCACCAAATGTATATTTTTCCAGATGCTTAGGAAAGAGTAATCAACTTCTCTTCTACTTCAAGATTTTTCAGTCTTTCTTCAAATAGTCACAAAGGCTCAAAGAGTCCCACATCTGATATTAATTTACCATTTCATCTACCTACTTGTATCCTAATATTGGGAGGTTTGTGCCGCTTTTTTCCTGTTCTTATTTCTGCCTTTCTTCTTCTTAAATCCGTATATTACTCCTGACACCAATTATAATTCCATAACTATGAATAACAAGGACCATTTCAATTCTTAACATTACTAACTAATTCAACAATTGAATAGACCATTTTCATTTCCTTCAGTTGATTTTTACATTGATGAGGCATTTGGCATCAGAAATTCATATGCATGTAATTGATTGCATGCTTTGGGACTTCAGAAAAATGCATAATGGAAGGATATATAAGATGAATTTGTTAGGGTTGGTTTTTGCAGTTGAAGTGTTTTGGCGCTGGAAAGCGTGAGGAATTTTTGAGAACTCAATACCACATTGAAGTTTCAGAAGGGAAAAGATGGACTATGTGTATGGACCAGGGAGGAACCATCTCTTTGTTCCGGGGCCAGTCAATATTCCGGAACCTGTCATTAGGGCCATGAATAGAAATAACGAGGATTACCGCTCTCCAGCTGTCCCTGCATTGACAAAAACTTTGCTTGAGGATGTGAAGAAAATTTTCAAGACTACGAGTGGGACTCCATTTCTTATCCCCACCACAGGTAATGTATTCATCGATGTCCTTAGAGATTTTATTTTTTCATGCACAGGGTTTTCTTGCAAAGATTTCATGTTCATTGAAGTGCATTTCTTAATCAGCATGAAGATTGAGTTTCTATTTTCAGATTGGCTTAGTTTTCTAATGCATTAAACATGACCATATCTCAAAAGAAGGAAACGTGTATCATTTCATTTTATTTAAATTCATTTTGAGTGACGACATGTTTGCAATTATAAAATTGACTATCTTGATTGTTTACATCATTCCTAGAGGTAACCTAGTTCTTACAATAACTTGTTTAATTTCCTCACGTCCTATTTGTTCTGGTTTCGAGGACGAAAGGTACTGTCTATGTGCTTTTCTAAAATAGCAAATCCATACTTTTAATTCTGTAATATTCCCAGAAAAATTGTCAGTGGTGATTTCAAGCTCGCTTAATTCATGCCGGTGTTGGATTAGTGGCTGCAATTTTATGAGTTTTGATTACTGTGTGTCTGTATATAAGTGTAAATTAAATAATGATGCTGTTTTTTGTTCAGGTACTGGTGCATGGGAGAGTGCACTTACTAACACATTATCTCCAGGAGATCGGATTGTATCTTTCCTCATTGGTCAATTCAGTCTGCTGTGGATAGATCAGCAGCAGCGCCTTAACTTCAATGTTGATGTCATAGAAAGTGAATGGGGCCAAGGTGCCAACCTTGATATTCTGGCATCAAAACTTGCAGCAGATACTGCACACACCATAAAGGCAATTTGCATTGTTCACAATGAGACAGCAACGGGAGTTACTAATAACTTGGCAAAAGTGAGGAAAATCCTTGGTAAGTGTATCATCTAATGAATTTTTTGTGATAAAGATTATTTGTAAAGATTGCTGCCTTTGCATATGGAGTTATGAACACGTGAACCTGCTTAATCAGCCAAACTGAAAGCATCATTGTGTGATAATTTTGTTTTGGCATGGTATCATTCATTGTTCAAACCCAAACCAAAATGAATACTTTAGAAAGGTTAAATAACCTATATTCTGTTGGAACACTTTTGGTGACTGATAAGCATTTTCTGCTGTCAAGTATGCAAACTCTTTTAATGGATACTTCTTGCTTGAGAAGAGTAGACATATTTTGATGCGTTTTGTTTTTTAAGATCATTCAATCATCGGATACTTTTGTTCGCATGGATGTTTCTCTGTGCGGGTGTGTCTGGCTGCACATTTCATGGATGCATGGATGATAGAAGCAAATTAACCAGAACCCTTTCCTAGTCAAAAACTAGCCATGAGGTTGCACGTTTGTCCAAATTCTAGGGTATAGAATTGCCTGTATGTCCAGATCCCTTCCTACAATCTGTACGTGAAGTATAAATACTTAATTGGTTTGCATCACCTTTTCAATTAAATCTTTATATAGAGATATTTCATATAATTACTTGTCATTTTACAACTTTAATACCTTAATCCCTTATCTCCTAATTTTCTCCTTTATAAGATGGTTCTTATGTTCTCTGTGGAACTCTCAGATGACTACAGGCATCCGGCCCTCTTCCTTGTTGATGGAGTGTCTTCCATAGGTGCTCTCGATTACCGAATGGATGAATGGGGTATAGATGTTTCATTAACTGGATCTCAGAAAGCTCTCTCTCTTCCCACTGGGATTGGTTTTGTGTGTGCAAGCCCCAAAGCTCTAGAGGCATCTAAAACTGCAAAATCAGTTAGAGTTTTCTTTGACTGGAAGGACTACTTGAAGTTCTACAACATGGGAACATTTTGGCCATACACCCCATCCATCCAGCTGTTGTATGGACTCAGAGCAGCTCTAGATCTCATATTTGAGGAAGGACTTGACAATGTGATTGCAAGGCATAGCCGTCTGGGCAAAGCAACAAGGTGAGGCATATTTTGAATCTTTATCAGTTCTGCAACTAGGTGATAATTTGAGAATCTCACTTCCTATGTGATGGTTGAGTTGCAAGAAAAACATCGTGATGTATATCTTCCATAAGTTTTTTTTTAATATGAATTCCAATTGGTCCTTCTAAACTAAAAATTCAGGCTTGCTGTGGAGGCTTGGGGCTTGAAGAACTGCACCCAAAAGGAGGAATGGTTCAGTGACACAGTGACTGCAGTTGTAGTTCCTCCCTATATTGATAGTTCAGAAATTGTTAGAAGG
This sequence comes from Cyclocarya paliurus, assembly GCA_029856935.1. Taxonomy (NCBI): domain Eukaryota; kingdom Viridiplantae; phylum Streptophyta; class Magnoliopsida; order Fagales; family Juglandaceae; genus Cyclocarya; species Cyclocarya paliurus. Next base: position 4,152,465 of record CM056956.1, read on the forward strand.
GGATGGAAGAGATACAATTTAAGCTTAGGTCTGGGCCTGAACAAGGTAGCTGGGAAGGTTTTTAGAATAGGGCATCTTGGAAATTTGAATGAGGTATTTTAATTTTCTAATCTTGTTGTTTTCACAACCCTAATCTCATTTTCTTTCTGTCTCTAAATATTTTTCTTTTTTGGAAAAGTTCCATCCTAAATACTCAGAAATTACAGTTCATAACACATATTTGCTTCATGAATTTCCCTGCTTTATCTGGTGCTCTTTTTCCATTTTTTCAGTTGCAATTATTGGGTTGTCTTGCTGGTGTGGAGATGATACTCAAGGATGTGGGCTACCCGGTTAAGCTAGGTAGTGGAGTAGCTGCAGCTTGTGCATACTTGCAGAACAACATCCCACTCATCCCTTCCAGGATTTGAGTCCATGTAATCACTTCTTCTTCCATGGCTTCCTTCAGCCGATCTCCTTGTATAAAATGTATAATTTCCTCTACTTGCACTCTTTTTGAGGCTCACCCCGTTCCCTATTTAATGCACAATGCATCTTGCATTGTCCTGTATTTGGACACATCTTTAAGTTCAATCATGTTTTCTACTTCCATGTTCCGAACATGAGATTCATTATAAACTCACTTGGCTAACAATATAACGTTTATCAAGCCTGCTAAAAGATTAGAAAATATTGTCTTTCAAGGATATTGATACAAACTAAATACCTAAGAAATGATATTTCCAGTCTTAGGTTGTGCAAGTATCTCATACTCCTTTTGAAAAAAGTGAACTCACATGAAAAAAATAATTTACTAAAGTAGGAGACACTGCTTAAACAAGATCTACCACTCTTTGACTTTCTGCAATATGGCTTCACCAGTTGCTGAGAGTAAATAATGAATCACTTCATGCTAACACCAATACAATGATTCCTGTGCAGAAAATCTAATTATCGCTTGTGCTAGTTTTTCATTGGCGTCAGCAGTGCATTTTGGTCCCTAGCTCGTCTGTTTGGCTACGTCTTTTTCTTTTTATCTTTTTCCTTCAAATCACAGCTTCCAAGAATTCAAGAAGTAAAAAGGCAAAATGAATGTATTTTACATAACCTTTAAAAGGAAATAGAGCTTTGTTTCGTAGGAAAGTTACAACTCTTCCACGGGGATTACAAGGAAACTTCAATAAAGTTCGGCAGAAAAAAAGATAGATACCATACAAATATAGAGTTGGGTTTTTTTTCCCGAAGTTATGTCACTCTGATTTTACTTCCATCATATATTGTTCATCAACCATTCATTAGATCGTATACTTTAGCCACAATGAATATACAAAAGTAAATTCACAAAATGACATGGTTTGACGAGGGTACATCAGATTATAAAGTTACTTTTATCGTAAAATAGATCTAATTGATCATATGAAACCACGTCATTTGTGAGTTTACTTTTGTCTAATCTATTTATTTTTGTAGCACTTTCTCTTTTTTAAATAATGAATAAAATGATTGATGATGAATAATGTTAACTCTGGTGGATATCAGACACAATTAACGAATATATCCAGTAGAGCACCTAATTAGGGGGCGTGCCACTGATCATTATCCACCTTCTAATTTGGCATCCTAGGATGAGCATGCCACGCAACACATCCACTAAATTAATTTACTTTTAGCTGCACCATAGTTTGTTGTTGCCTAGTTCGTTTTCTTTACTTCAATTTTTTTTCTTTCCCCAAAAATAGAATCGGATAGGGTTGTTTCCTTCACAACATCCTCTACATATAGAAGAAATAATACTGCTAGTGTTTTCAATGGAAATTTTCCCACATCAGTTTCATTTCTCAAGGGCAATGTTTATACAAGACTACAATTCTAAAGGAAAATATACAGACTTAATGGCTAAGATATACAACGGTTACAAAAATCATTATATGAAGTGTATAACATGATTTACGGCTAGGCTCTAAATACAGAAAATATATATAAAGATTTCGGCTAGCTTGGCTGTCCATAATCTGTGTCACCTTCCTTGATACTATGAACATAGAAACTTGGTCCTACTAAAACCGTGTCCTAGTACCATGGACTTTGGTCTATAACAGACAAGAGTCTCCTCTCTCTCTTTCAAAAGCCACCAAACTGTTTGCACCCTTTATTTATTAACTTTTCCCACTCTTTTGATCTTTTCTGCCTCTCCCTTATAACCCACGTCAATGGATTCCAACCAAGAAGTTCATTTTGATCGTCTTCCAGATGCAATTCTCCTCCTCATCTGCAATAAACTCCTAGATGCCAAGACTCTAATCAGATGCCTCTCAGTCTCGAAGCGTTTTGCTTCTCTTATTCCTCAAATTGACACTGTTTTGCTTCCCCTCCCTCGTGTTGTACCTGATCCAAAACCCAGGGGGGGCTTACCCAAAAAAGTTTTCACGGTTTTTGTGCAGAATTTGGTCACAAAATTCGTTCGATTTCTTCACCATATCATTTCTGCTAGACACGCTACAAACTTCAAGCCTAACCATTTCTTATACCATTCCCCTTATGGAGTTTTGAAAAACTTCAATGGGGTAAAGACTTTGCATTTAGAGCTACCTTGCATTGGCTGTGACATGGAATTTGACGGTGGTGATCATTCATTAAGATTGCTCAAGTGGAAAGCTGAATTTGGAGAGGAGCTCAAGAGTTGCGTAATCCTTGGGGCAACATCTTTTGAAAGGAAGAAACTTTCATCAACGAACAGCACTACTGGAAACGAAGTACGTGATGAAGAAGAACAAGAACAAGAAAGTTTTCAACCATATTTAGGCGAAGAAGTGCTAAAGTCAAGAATAATGTGGACAATATCTTGCTTGGTATCTGCGTCCGTGAGGCACTACCTGTTGAAAGAGATTGTTGCAAAGTGCCGTACGCTTCAAAGCGTTGTTGTTACGGATGTAAGCAAGCAAGGGAAGCTTTGCATGGCGAAAGAACAGATCGTTGAGCTGAGGAATATTATTACTATGAACTCGATGGGGACGTCGTCGGAGAGGACTCCAATACCAAATTCGTGCATGAAGCTATGGTACGAGCCTGTAATGGAGTTTCCGGCATCGGGGATTGTCATGAAAGGAGTGACAGTTGTGCTGATCAGGCCTGTTAATGGAGGGGTGACGAGGGGAGAAGGAAAAAGGGATGGTGATTTGTTGGTGGGTGATTTGGATGGAGAGGAGGATCATGAAGATAAGGCAGTTTTTGGTGAAGCTGTGGGAGAGATGGTGAAGAGGAAGACCAAGTTTGTGATGGAATTGAGTTCCTTTTGAGTTGTAAAGCTGCATTTTCGTTTGTTTTTGTACACAATAATATATATATATATATATATATATATATATATATATATATATTTATTTATTTATACAAAGGAATTTTGTAGCCATACGCAGCCCTTTCATTCCACTTTATTCTGATGATGCATTGCTTTCTTTCTTCTTCTTCTTCTTCTTTTTTATGCAAGTCAATTTCATTACACAAGAAAGGTGAAATATGAGGAGGGGGTGGGGTTTTCCAACAAACGGCTCAAAGAAATAAAAAACAGTGCAAAATGGTAATACATGAGGGGGGAATTTATTTGAGGCCAATTTCTTGCATTGCTTATCATCAATTATTAGGTTAAACTTTTTGTTTTTCCATAAATTACAATTTCTATGATTAATAGATAATGTCGACAAGGATTAATAATATATATAGAGAGTTTTTCATATATATAATATAAATATATATATTAAGATAAAGCCCTGGAATGAGAACATATTAATTAACAAATGCAATTAAAAAATATCGTTTTTTTTGGGGGGGGGGGGGATGGGGGTTAATGTTAATTTTATAAAATTAATCTTATGAAACGCCATATTTTAGTTTTTGGGACGTGAAAGCTAAAGACCAAGATCCTTCAGATTAATTGACAACAACTTAATTTCTCGTTAAGAGAACCAAAGATCAAATCCCCTCTCCCCATATAAAAAAAAAAAAAAGTGTAAATCCACCCTGGATTTAGAGAAAATATACAGTAAAAGATCATTAATTTCAAATAATGATTTTAAAATTAAACCAAAACTTGTAGTTTGCCTTCAAACCAATGGTCAAAGAAAAAAGAGGAGCGAGAAAATACTTGAAGAATGATAAATGGTATTTCTAGTTTTCATAAATTCAGCAAATGAACTCTTCAAGAACTCTGGATTATATTCAATTGGCCATAATTTTAAACATATTTAATTGGAAGGTCGTAAAATATATATATGTATATATTGTGTCCTCCCATCTTGCTATTAAGTTAAATGTACTACTAATTCTGTTACTAACACCTCATTTGTACCCAATCTAAGTTGGTTTAATATCATTTCAAACCAACACATGATTTTAAGTTGTTTTAGCCACAAAAGACTTGTAAAAATAAAATCACAAACTAACGGTGTTTGATGTGGTATATTAGATTGTAAGATTACTTTTATTATCGTAAAGTAAATCTATTTATCATATGAAACTAAGAGTTTGTGAGTTTACTTTTATAAATTTACTGTGGCTGTAACAATTCTCGATAATTAAACTTCAACCAAAATTCCACCAGATGTGTAATAACTAATTACAGGTATAGTGGACTGAACTTTCAGTGGCACTAATCATCTCAAGAAACGAAACTACGGTGTCTCTACATACATTCGCCAATATACACAACTGAGAAATTGCACAATAGACCAGGAAAAAAAAAAAAAACTTCAAAGAACATATTGCGAAGGCAAGAAAATAAAAATAAAAGTTGGAAGTTTATGAAACTCCTTGGAAGGAAAGTCTGTCACGAAGCGTATCGAAAATTGATGAAGCGGCTGCATTCTGTGCAAAGGTCAATTTCAATCTACCAAGCAATTCACCGTCTTTCGCCTGAGATGCAGCATCAGCAGCTTCCTTGGCCATGCCAATCCGAGCATAAGACTGTTTCATATCAAGCAAGAGCTTAAGGTAAGGGTGTTGTTGTATGCAAAAATTAAACGCATGCAAACACAGAGTGAGCAATAATTGGTTTGGCCAGAGGTATCACTACATTATTGAACTCATTGCAGGTTTATTTACCTCGGCTCTTTCTCGAGGATCTGTGAGTTTGGGGATATATTTTAGAGCTTCCCCTTTTTCGTCTGCCTCAATGCAGGCCTCCACAAATGGACGGTAGCCTATTTGCAGCGAAGAACAATTAGGTAATCGATTCATGAAGTATGTCATGAAAGAAAATACAAAAGATCTACACCTACTTTTCATCTTTTAAATGGAAAATAAATATGCCTTCAAATTCTGTTTTTGGAAAAAGTTCTGCTACATACAGTCACTTTTACATATTCCTAGCGCACTCCACTAATGTGATTGGCCAAAGCAGTTATTTTTATTAAAAACAAGTGATGCAGCCAATCACATTAGTAGAGTGCGCAAAGAGTACGTAAAAGTAACTGCACATAGAGTTATTGTTAGTTAATATGCATATGATGTGATAATAATCTGAATCCATTAGATTTCTTAATATGAAAACAATATTGGGATATAGTGGGTTCTCTCCCACTAATATTTACACGTGACCTTGGATGATAGATCATCTATTGTTGGACCATGCTACTGTGCCGCTGGGCGTGACTGCTAGGCATTCTGCCTTTTTTTTTAAACATTTTTTAAACATTCTTTAAAAATTAAAAAATTCACATTCATTATAGTAACTTTTTAAAACATTTTTAAAAGAAAAAGGCACCAGCAGTCAAATCCAGGGAGCAAACTAGCATTTTCTTTTATTTGTTACAGTAGCAGACATTTAATAGACTCAAACTCATTTTAAATAGTAAATATTCAAAGTTGTCAGATGTTTTGTTGATTGTTTGAGTTGAGCTATCAGATACAAACATTCAGATACTCCTGAATCAGAATAACACATAATTGGAAGCAAAACTTAATAATTGTTGACATCTACACCAAAATATTCTTTGAATGTAAACGACAATATAAATCTACAACGTGATCATCATAAAGGCAGCAAGACTTTAAATGTGTTTTCTTCTTCTTCTTCTTCTTTTGTAAGTAAACGAAATGTGTTTTCTATTTCTTTACCTTGCTTTCCTTTTTCTTTTTTTTTTTTTTTATAACAGTATTGTTTACCTTGCTTTCTAAAACTAAATTCGGACTGGGAAACCTTACCAATTGGCGGTCTCTTCTCCTTCGAGAACTTTTCCAGTGCATCCCAATCTCTGATCGTGGCCAAAGCAAAGATCTTAAGCCAATACCATCTCTTCTCAGAAACCTGAGACGAGTAACAACATCAGTAACGTTCAAATTCCATCTAGCAGACCACATAGATGGCTTGTAAACAACTAAAAATGTTGACAATGCCTTGATCTCGTCGCACCCAATATCTCAGCTTCATTGCTTTAAAAAAACATGGAATTAGGCATAAGAGAAACACTTTTTCACTTTTACCCTAGGAGGCATTAGAGGAACTTTACAGACCTTGAATTCTGTTTTCACTTTCATTGCAGCTCGATGATTTCCCAATACAATACACGTGCGAATTGTGTCACTAATGCTTGAATCAACAAAAATGGCCTGCTTTGTAGTCACCTCCAACTCATGTTGCATTCTAGAAAAATAGGAAGTAATCAGAACTAAGAATAATATCACTTTGCATAATAGTTTTTTCATACATCAAGTGGTGGTGAAAATAACCAAGTCTAAACCCTAAGTGATTATTTGCATACATTTATTGTAGTATGACCTCATAAAGAACTATAGCATGCTTTGTCTTAAAGCTTGATACAACAAAGGGCAGGCTTACGGTAATAATTATTTATTGCATCTAGCGGTGCGAATAAAAATCTTATTCTTTTCTCACCTTAACAATTTTGCATGCTCTTCAGCAGCCTTTGACTCAAAGGTATGTTCCTTCGTTTCTGAGAAAAGATTTTGGGCCTTCTCAGTAAGTTTTATGCGTGGACCATGGAGTGGAGATCCTTTGCTTGCCATGGGATTCTTTCCTAGTTCCCATGATTCTTTCCATAACAGAAAAGCAACCTCCTTTGAAACCAGAAAACATTAATTAAAATTAATGTTCCAACAAACAGAGATTACCATCAGAAAATTTAGGCCACGCTTGGATACATAAACAGTTTCATCTCATTTCATCATTACAACTTTCTCAAATTTTCACACAAAATATAATAAACAATTCAACTTTTTCAAATCCCAAAACAATAATAATATTACAAAATAATATTCTAAAAATATTTTTTTCAACTTTCATCTAAAACCATCTCATCTCCTCTCACTCTCCAAATGGGGCCTTAATGTGTTAAGTCAAATACTAAATAAAACTAAGAAATCAAATGGATGGAAGGAAGCGAAAATAAAGTGATCTCAAGTAAAACCAGGAGGTGTATGACAATGACAGCTACCTAGAGCATTCCTCCCAATTTTTATTTTTTTTTCTGACGGCACACTCATTCTATCATACCTATTAATATATTTTAGAATTTTGTAATGGGAAGACCTAAATCCAATCCTCAAGCCATTTCTGACACCAAACTTCGTTTTCATGGTAATCACAAAAAGAGGATACAATAACCGACCTAAGGATTCCTATTCTCTACACGACCTTTCAAATACAGATATACTCTCTACAGAACTTAATACATATGTGTGTCTGTGTAGATCACATATCAATCACCAATCGCAAGGAATTTAAACATACTTGGAGTTGTCCAGTTGATAGGAAGAAGTCCTTCAGGAATTCATGCTTATAACACCTGAAACAATGAACATGGTGAGCATTCATGCACAAGCACAAAACACCACATTCAATGATGTAACACAAGCAAAAGAAAAGAGAAGAACATGTCAAATCCTTGAACACACAATGAAAAAGAGCACAGAAGAAAACTCCTTTTACTAAAACCATCTCAATTATTCAGTGATTCAATGATGAAATTTGTTTCACTATATGCCATCAATCTCAATCTTATGGTAAAAGACCAAAATCCTTGAGTTATTAGAAAAACTGAAAACACACAAAACTAAAGTCACAAGGAAAACCAAAAAATTAAGAAATACTTATCCTGCATCAGAAACATGTGCACAAAACAGACAACATGCAACGAGATCCTTGAAAGCAAACAATTTATTTTGACTATGGTAAAAGTGCACTATTAGAAAATCCATACTAAGTTGCAGCCCACATGCCTCACTCCACATCAGGAGAGGCCATGCACTCAACTAGCCTAAACAACACATCTGCACATACTTTTAGTAATTTTCAGGGCACAACAGTAAGCGCAGTCTTAAGCTAACATCTGCTTATTCTTCCACCACAAGCATATTCTGCAATATCAGTGATTAACTTCTTTTTTTTATGTTGGAGAACCTCTCCAAGGCAGGACCCTTCGGACTCATCCTTGCAGAGTAAACCCCGGTCCCGTGCACTACACCCTCGGAAGTTTCCTTACACAGAACTGGTTAAATCGCTGACTTTTCACTGGGGGATGTGGCCCCAAAGGATTGCTTGCACCCATAAGGCATTGAACCTTAGACCTTGAAGGGAGTGATACCCTAAAACCAAGGCCTTCACCACTTGGGCCAACCCCTTGCGGTTAAAATCAGCGATTAACTAACTCATGCTGTAAGGTTTACGAAACACACATGTTTGTATTCTTTGAGTGAACAAAAGATGAACAAAGCATAATTCCAATATTTTCATTTCGTTTCACCTTTCTTTTTTTTTATGTTGAGGAACCTCTCCAAGGCAGGGCCCTTCGGACCCACCCCTGCAGAGTAAACTCCAGTCCCGTGCACCGCACCCTCGGAAGTTTCCCTACACGGAACTGGTTAAATCGCTGACTTTTCACCAGGAGGTGTGGCCCCAAAGAATTGTTTGCACCCATGAGGTGTTGAACCTTGGACCTTGAAATGAGTGATACCCCAAGACCAAGGCCTTCACCACTTAGGCCAACCCCTTGGGGTTTTTCACCTTTTTTTAAATATGGTACTTTTCATCGTCTTCATTGTCATCTTCTCCCCCTCCCTTTCTAGTCAATATTAATGTCCTTATTGCCCCTTCTCCTCCCCACTACTAGTAAAAATATTTTCTTTTTTTCCGTCAGCTCAGAAACCTGTCCCAAATCTTTTCTAATGAACTAAAAAGTCCAATTTCTTGAAAGTGGTTAATGATAATATCCTTGAATAAGTAAGACTAACATAATTTTCTATTTTAACGTTTGACTTCAAAGGAAAATTAGTTCAAAAAGATCAAATATAAAATTCTGCAACGCCTTAAAATACCCCGCCCCCCAACCCCAGTGCTGAGGGGTCTTCTCTCTATGGTGGGCTTTGTTAAAAATCCTGCTACCATATGCAGCTCAACTGTTTCCTACAGTTGAGACTTGAGAATTTAAATCTAAAAGCAGGTATAAACGTTCTCTTAAATCTAAAAGCCACGTAAAAACTCGTTGCAGGTTATATCTTCATTTTTCCACAAATATATTTTAAGAATTTATTTTTTCTGAAAAGTGTTTTAGACCCCCCATGATGACCTTTCTTCGTGTGCATTTCCAAGAATTTATGTCACTAGATCATGTGCATTACTTTTCCAAGATGTGTTCAGAAAGTTCATCCTGCATGCAGGCTCTAGGCAACCTTTAATGCTTAATGTGTCAATACTCTAATAACCATAATCTTTTCACTCACATTTGCAACCTAAAGTACCTAGAAAAGACAACTTACAAGGAAGAAATCAATATATATAACTTTTGATAACTAAAATAAAAATATACACTAAATCAGAAAATATTTTATACATACCGTGCATAAATTATAAATAAATCCCGTGCCAGGGTTCTGGCCTGTATCATTCCAAAAAACTCCAACGGTTGCCTCTGCATCATATAGAAGAGCCTATCAATAGAATCTAGTATACGACTACAGATAGAACTTTTTGTTTCTGTTGAAGTGTTACCTTTTGCAAGATATGAAACAGAACGAGATAAACAAGGTCAGTATCACCACTTTCAGTTGCCTTAATCAAAGCTGTATCTTCTTCTCCTATGCTTAAAAGAAGAGGGACCTGAAGCGAAAAAATCATAATAAGAAACTTCCATAAAATGCTGCAGCATTTTTTCCTTTTCTTTTTTTTTTTTTTCCTTTGTTGGGGGAGGGGGTATTCAAAACATAGCAGATTTTTTAGTCAATGAGAGAGGGAGATCTTTCCCCACAAGTGCACTTCAATCAAATGAAAGAAAAGGAAAGAGAAAAAAAAACCTGTTTTGAGGAACGTGGTTCATGTTCAACAAGCATAGCAGCTAATTTCCGGCGGCCATTCTTATCAGCATGAGCAGCAACTGCAGCATAGGATATTCCTTTGCATAATTTCAACTGCAACTCAAAAAGACATGATATAAGATGTTTACATGGGATGAAATGAACATAAATCACATAAAGTTTTGGAGTAATTGACAACCTTATCCAGTAAGATTTCAAGGAGAGTGGCATCAGGGATTGCTAATGAAGCAGTTATCTTTGAACATGCCCAGTGCATTATCACCACCTCCTACAACAAACCAAATTAGGAAATAAAGGATTTAACATATTACATGGACTTATGCCTTTTCAATTCTCAGATATAAGGCAGCAACCATATCAAGGTTAAAAAATCAATAGCTGACAAAATAATAATGGGACACCAGCGAATATGACAGTCAATAGTCAGGAACAGATCCAACGAAGCATCAAGAACATCGACATATAGAAATATATTCAAATGCTATCTTAGTATATACATTGGCACTGCATAGAAAAGATTATCATTTTCAGGCATATGAATCAGGACATGAACATCCAATCAGTAACCTCAATATTTCATCTCATGAACATTTTTCAGATTTTTTTTTTCTTGGTCTTCAGAAAGGGCTTTTGTAGTTAAAGGTGCCAGAGATGAATTTAAAGAGATGGAACAGACATTTTAAGCTCGTGCTGTTAATTCAGTAGCTTCGTCAGGATATAATTCAGTTCTTGTCAAAGCCTGCTGAATGTTCCAGGGAATAAAAGAAAGAGGTTCATCTCAGAAGTTTTTTTCCTTAGAACATCTTCAATATCACTACCTCAAGTACCTTCTTTTCCCCAAAAAATTTGTCTCAGCTACTTTATTGATCTCAAAGTAGAACTTCATTCAAGTAAAGTACAACTTTAGAATAAAACATCTTTTTTATTAAATTCTGAAAAGAAGTGTATTGTTAACGCTAGAAGCTTATCAATAACTGTCCAAACCAAAACTCCTGTGCAAATTTACAAACAATTTACATAGATATTTATTTAGGTCTCCACTGCTTTCAAACTACACTTTTATGATCACGGTAGATGGACATCAATTTCAGCAGAGAAATCAATGGTTAAAAGGTATTCTCTTGTATGCTTGTGTACTTGAGTTTCTTCTCATAGCAATAAAATTACATATTATTTATCAAAAATTAAAAGAGTATTCAATGGTTAAAAGTATGGACTTAAAGGCTCAACAATAATTCCACAGATTCATGTCTCAAGTTGTTAATTAACTGTAATAGTTCTTAATACATATTCACAATCAGCCCATCTCTCTTACATCTGACTTCATCTTATATCCATGCCCATGTCACTTTTCATCTCTCAAAGAGCATCTTCACCTGATAGCAAGCACTACTGCCCACACTCCTCGCCAACAAAAATTAAGAAAATAAAATTTGCTCTTCACCATGATTAGTAAAAGAATAAGTTAAGATCTTTGATGCGCTACTTTTCAGATGGATCTTATAGAATGCTAATAATTTCATGCTTCAATTTGACATTACCACAATTTTACAACTTTCCAGTGCACTACATCATATCATATAGATCTTAATATATAAAAAGCAACAGTGCAAATCTATCATATTTATAAAGTATATTTGAATATATTAACTTACTTGATTCATTCCAAGGTAATCTGATATCCGCAGGGCAAGAAGGTGTTGGTGTGCATTAATCAATCGACCAATCAGAACAGACGGCGTAAGTAGCTGGGGCAGCAAATTTATTCAGTGTTAAAATCAGCAAAATGGCATAAAAGTTCAATGCTAAACAAAAATCAGTAAGTTTTGAAAACCTTATATTGCTGGATACTGAGAGGAATGCCAATCTCAGGACTGCGCACAGCATTTAAGACTCTCAAAGTTTTACACATTTCTTGAATACGGTCACGTTGAAAATTGCTGCCAAAGCCAACTGGATATCATTAACGATATCAAAAAAATCAGAAAATATGTTTGTTCTTCTAAGACTTTAAAAGCATGCCATTAACAGAGTAAGAATTACTTTTTAATAGGTAAAAAAGAATTATTTCATCTTAATTGCATAAAATACAGGCAACCGAGACCATGATATGCTCAAAACTAGTAAAATATCACCAAATACGGACTTCACACATCCGTTTCTAATACAATTACTTCTTAATTATAAAACAAAAATACGGACTTCACAGAGTAAACTCAGGCAACAACATTAAGTATGTGAGAAGCCATTCAAAAGACCATGTGTTCGCATGCTACCTAGGTCACTTCCATGTTAAGAACCACAAACTCGACAAAGCCATAAATCCCAACTACTTGGAGGAACAAGAAGGGAAAATATGACACAATCTCTCTATTTCATCTCCTATGGATATACATACATACATATATATATATGTGCACACACATCCACCCCCAACCCCCCAAGAAAAGAAATGTAACAGAATCCAAGTAAACCAGTTGAGACAGAATTCTGAATGAAACTTGGTTTGTATCTACCAGCTTTCAGCTACTCCATAAACCAGTTGAAACACAGCACTCACATGTATCCAAATATATAAAAAGAATCCGTGTAAACCAGTTTAGACAGGAGTCTGTACAAAACATAGTCTTATATGTCCCAGCCTTCAGATACTCACTTCTTGACTTCCTCTTCCCCCCAATATTTTCTCACCCCAATTGTGCAGTAAATTTGGATCACTGAAACTGTTTGTTTCAATGTTGACTGAGATGCAAAATGGGAGCAAGAGTGCAAGAGAAGAACTTTACATTTCCATATGACCCAACGACAATGAGGCCAAAAAAAATACAGTGAAGCAATTAATGTTGATCTTAAAGTTTGTACTTAAGAATGACAATGGAGAGGTCTGAGACAGGCATTTCCAACCAAATTGTCGCGTGGTTAGAAATCACACGGCTGAACCTGCCCCAAAGGTGATTTTAGTTTAGCTATATACTGAGGACCTGATCTGATGCCACAAATATATATATATATATATCCCCATCCAGCCATGTCTAAGCGTGGATTCCCCTATAACTAAAACTGAAACGTATGTATTCTGTAACAAGATACAATAGTATGAGCAAGGTAGTCAACTAATGATGTCAAGTGCTAATAACATCTAAAACTGTTCTCATTCAGAATGCCACTGTATCAGCAAACCAAACACACCTGCAAAAGGCTTGGCCGTAGCTGGCAGCTCTTAGCAGTGTCCTTTGTCGTGAAACATCAAATTCGTGACCAGCTGCATCAACACATGCTTCAACAGCCTCTGACAAGGAGGATCTTATCAATCTCAAATTTTCATCTGCCTGGCAAACAATACTTTGTTAGACACACCAAAATATAATAAACCCCTAAGTGCTTATGTGGTTCTACTTATAAAAAAAGTACTTGTCTGGTTCTTTTCTACACTGTTTTACAAGACCAATAAATATAAAAAGGAAGAAAGAATGAGTAAAACATCAGTGCATGAATGTTAAATACTCAATCAATTGACACATTGCTTTTGGAAATTACATATGCAGTAGGTTTGAAAGGGGCACCAACAGGTAAACCATTCATAACAGTGTCCAACAGCAAGCAAATAAGAAAAATTGGTCTAACTTGGTATATTTAAACATCTCATATTTTGTTTTTGATAAGTAAAATGAAAATTTTATTGATACGAATGAAGTAGGTGAAGCCCATGTACACAGGAAGTATACAAAAGAACACCTAAATAGATTCTAGGAACCATAAATTAAAAGCAGAAAGTCACGAACACTAGTTCCATTAAGCACAATGGCTGCTGAAATTTTTTCTTATATGTAGCAGCAATATTATGTCCGACAGCCCATCTTTTTGGCATTGACCAATTATATGTGATCTATTTCATTTTCTTTATAATTATTTTTTTTTTTATAAGTAAAAATTGTATTCATCAAATGCAATAGGCGAAGTCCATGTACACATAATGTATACAAAAGAAATGCCTAAATACATTCTAATACTAGAGAAACAAGGACAAAAACTCACAGACAGCCCCTCCATTAAGTACAATAGCTGAAAACCAACTAAAAAGGAACACATAAAAAAATTCCAGAGTTCTTCTACATTGCGTTCCCTATTATTAAAACACCTCTCATTCCTTTCCAACCAAATGCACCGCATAATGCACAAAGGAATCATCTTTCACGCAGCTGCCACTTGAGAGCAAGTATGAATTCTAGTCCAACATGCAAGTAAATCTACCACTGATTTTGGCATAACCCAGGTCAGTTCGGATCTTCTAAACACACCATCCCATAACACTTTAGTCACATCACAATGTAATAGTAGATGATCCACTGATTCTACAGCTTTCTTGCACATGAAGCACCACTCCATAACAATCATTCCACGCTTTCTTTTATTTTTTGACAACTCAAAAATAAAAGGAAGACCTTAGATGTTCTTTTTCCATTCCTTATGTCTTGGGGCCATGCTATTGTTTTCAATGGGGCCAATTTTCATGATTTCCTTGTATTCATCTCTTGTTCTTCTTTGCTGTATACTTCCTGTGTGCATGGGCGTTTCCTAGTTTTAGCCTTACTAAAACTTATCAAAAAATAAAAGGAAGAAAAATCTTTGCTTTCCAATGAAGAGGCGAATGAATAAAGAAACACAGTAACGCAAATGAAATCACACAAAATAAATGAAAAATGAAGTTAGCCATTATGTTTGCCTATTGAAAACGTTGGGGGGGAGGGAGAGAGAGAGAGAGAGAAGCCTGCCTTGGCACTCCGCCTGTCAAAATGATCCAAAGCATCATACAGTAAAGCAGCAGGCGACGTACTCCCAATCTTAAAGATGGATACAGTGGAATTAGGCACCAGTTGTAGAAATTCTATACTTGAGTTAGACAATATCCTCACTCCATCACACTCGGGGATAAGAACTATTGGTTCATCATACAGGTAGCGCACCGGTTCGTCAGAAGGACCCACCATCAGAAGCATATCATCCCAATACAGTAGCACACTGTCTAAACCACACCAAGCTAGCTGCTCAGGAGGAAGAGCTGACTGTACCCACGACACGAAAACAAGATAAATAAAGATTTCAAATAAGCTACACAATCGTTGGTAAAAAGATGACGCCACGAACCTCGCATTCGTATTCAAAGATCTTCTCGAACCTCGTAGAGTACACCGCCATTCGACCATCGTGCGTAAATGACGCGACGAACCTCCCGTCCCCCGAGACCATCATTTTCTGAAGCGGTCCATCGCCGGGCGGCAATGGCAACGGCTGTACCTCGTCCTCCTCCACCATCACCACCCCATCGCCAATCGCCAAAAGAACCTCTACGTTCCCGGACATGGTGTACTGGGGCTCGATCACGGCGACGCAATGCGGCAGCTCCTCGATCCCCTCCGGTGCCGGGTCTGCAAGCCTCAATGGACTCGGGTTTTTGCTCTTAAAATCAGCAATGGAAAAGACCTTGCAAGCGTCCGTCACGCAGACGACACCGTTTCCCCAGAAAACGCACTCGACCACGTTCTCGTCCAGGTACTCTTGCCCTAGGATCGAGAAGTTGGGCTCGAGGGGCTCGGCGTGGGCGGTGTAGCGGTAAACGGTGCCGTCTTGGACGATGCAGACGAGGGTTTGGTCGTCGGTCCAAGAGAGGCCGATCAGTCGGCCTCCGGGGTTCTTCCAGATGGTGTCGGAGAGTGGGACACCGGCGGAGTTGAAGATGCGGAGCTTGCGGAGGGCAGATTCGGCGTAGAGCTGGACGATCTTGGAGTCGTCCCGGATGAGGGCGATGGGCCCTCCGAAGGGAGCGCAGGCGACCTTATTACGACTAAGGTCGATGTGCTTCCACCGCAAAGGGTGGTAGAGATCAGGCTTGCGGTAATAGCGATCGCCGAGGAGCTGCCACTCAGCGGCCACCGAGACGTTCGCCATTTGTAGGAAAGGAAAGGGGGATCGAAAATGTTAGGGTGAAGGCTTGATGGGAGAGTTTCGATTCATGGATTGGGTTTCTCAGTTCTCTGGCTTCCTTCTTCCTTCTTTAGAGGTGTTTTAAGCCGTTAGAAAGATGAAATTCAGTTCGGACTCGAGTTCTAATCATATTTGGAAGGAAAAAGCTTCGGGCCGGATGGGTGCCAAACGTGTATTCCCACCGGACAATAGAAATATGTCACGTAGGCATTTTATAAAAGAGTAAAATGAAGTGAGATGTACTGAATCTTGTTTAGAAGAATTACTTCTATCCTTCTCTCTCCCAAACTCTCCCTCTACCTCCCCTCCCGAATCTGGGGCGATTACAGGATTTGATTTTTCTTACACTCTAACCTACGTGTGGCTCCAAATAAAAGAATAATTAGTTGACATTATTTACTTTTAAAGCTTGGACTTTCAGTTCTCCAGACCACGAGGAGCTCTCGCTGCCACTTTTACAACCCATCTCCTATATCTTTCACTGTAAAGAATATAATGGATGCCTCAGAGCATCTTGATTTGGTCAAATTAAAAAGTTAGTTGAAATTTAAATAATTAATATTAAAAATATTTTATATTAAATTGATCAAATTTAAAATATAATGAATTTTTGTTATAGTGATTAGTTAAAAATAGATAACTATTATAGATTTACTAAATATTAAAATATTAATTTCTCACTCTCAACAAACATTAAAATATTAGTTTCTCACTCCAATAAAAATATTATTTGATTTGTAATTAATAAATTTAGATAGAATTTTAGATGAGTTTAATCAAATATTTTTTGTTATTAGTATTAAATGATTTTTGAAAATATGATTTTTTAATATTAATTGAATTAAAATATAATTATTATTAATATTAAATTGATAGAATTATAAAATTGATACAAATAAATTAAATAAAAAATTATTAATTTAATAATATTTTATTATTATATAGAGAGTAAATGACTAATCTAATGTAGAGATTAAATTTAAATAGAATAAATAAATGTAAAAAAATATAATATTAACTAAATTTTAAAGATGCATTTGATCAAATTAATGTTAATCCTCTCAGAAGGGATAGATGATATGAACTTTCTTTTGTTTATATAAATCTGTCTATTTTTTAAATAAATAAATAATAAGCACTGTTGGAGATATTTGCTTTTCTCAAATCCAACCGTTCCTCTTTTTTCTTTCCTCGGATAAAACCCAAGTTCCAGCAAAATACCATCCCCCTTCCCCCAACAAAAATACAAAAACTATATATAAATAGACAGAAATTGATTGAATGCTTTGAAGTAGACGATAACATCCTTGACTTTAAACAAGCCCAGCTAAATCAAGTGCTTACAACTTTAAATTGGTTTCTTCATTTGTGTTTGACACCCCAAGTCGAGAGGGAGAGGGAGAGAGAAGAGAGGTGATTTTGTGTTTGCTAAAAAGTGAACTCAGATTCAAAAGGAGAGAAGAGAGAATGAGAGAAGTAATCTAGTATATTTTACTTCATTTTACTCTTCCATAGAATGCCTACATGGCGAATTTCTATTGGCCGGTGGGAATACCTGTTTGGCACCCATCCGGCCTAAAGCACAACTCTATTTGGAATCGAAAAAGTGAGCCGAGAAAAAAAACATTAGTTTTTTAATAATAAATTTTACTCTTTTTTAAAATAATTGTACAGCATTTATGCCGACTTTATTATTAATTTACGAGGAATGATAATGGTAGTGATGAATGTCCAAGTGCCACGAAATTATTTTGAAAAATGTG
The DNA here is from genome assembly GCA_029856935.1 of Cyclocarya paliurus. NCBI lineage: Eukaryota > Viridiplantae > Streptophyta > Magnoliopsida > Fagales > Juglandaceae > Cyclocarya > Cyclocarya paliurus. Next base: position 4,170,512 of record CM056956.1, read on the forward strand.
AATAAATGTGAAATCTACATGAAAATAAAATTATTTTTTTAATAATAGATCCTTCTATTTTTCAAAACGACTGCATAACACTTACGCATTTCATGATTGTATGTAGCATTACTCTTAATTTATTAATATACAATATTTCTGTCTTGTTTTGTTTTGTATTTTTCCCTTAGTCCCCTTGTTTATATTATCATTTTACCATAGAGTTTTCATCGGTTAATTGCAAGGAAATAATTATACACAACTATCAAGTAATTTTCATATAATTTTTTAAAATGAATTATACCTATTTGTCACTATTCACTTTCATGCTCTATATATTTATAATTTTTTTTATAGAATATAGAAGTATGTTTCATAAGATGTAGAATGTGGAATAATGAATAATAACTGATAAAAATAATTTTTCATTTATTAATACCTCACGTTTATAATGCCACTATATCCTTATAAAATGTGATGATATACACAAATTTGAAATTTGTGTATTTGAAAGTTATCTTTAGTATTACTCTTTTCACAAATATAAATTAATAAAAAAGATAGTTATAAAATAATTTTTACAGTCTCATTTAGACATTATGAATGAAATAAAATGTCATGTCATTTGCATTGAAAAATGCCTCTAATAAATTTAAACATTATGAATGAGATATTACTCATTTTACTTATTTTTCAATTCTACATAGATGATATGTTACTTTTTTCTTCATTAATAAAATAACATTGAAAACACTAAATATTTTAGTTCAAATAATTAAGCAAAATGGATTAATTATCTCATCACTCGAGACAAAATTATTTTAGACTAAATTAGATTTCTTAGACATAATATTTTACCAAGAAACCATCACACCCACTAGTAGAACGATAAAATTTGTTAATAAATTTTTTGATGAAACTAAAGATAAACAATATTTAGAAAGATTTATAGGAAACCTTAATTATGTATATGATTTTTACTAATATTTTAGACCATTGTATAGAATCAAATCTGCCCTTTTAGAAAGAAAAGCATACAAATATTATAAAAGTAAACGTAAAAAATTGTTTAACGACTATCTTCTCCTTATATTTAACAGATTGTTAAAACTAATACCTTTGACCTTGGTAACGGAGGAATTTTAAGGCCTAGTTTGGTTATACAGATCAAACTATCTCATCTCATATAATCATTATTATTTTTTTAAACACCCACACAAAATATAATAAACAATTCAATTTTTTCAAATCTCAAAACAAAAATTATATTAAAATATCACATTATAACAATATTTTATTCAACTTTCAACTTTTATCTCATTTCATCTATGTGGAATTATTCAATTTCAGTGGAATGTTGGAATCATGCTCAAAAGAATTACATCACTATTAAAAAAATAAATTCTAGCCATTTTATTGTGTATTTATAAATTTTAAGATGATTTATTAAATCAAAAGTTTTACTTTGAATCGATTTATTTGCTAGATGATAGGTTGTATTAAATATTTTCAATTTTGATATTGAGCATATTAAAAGATAACATAATTCTCTTTCTAATTTTCTCTCTTGAGAATCTTTACAAAGAAAATCATATTGTCTTTGAAACTCTGAGTAAAATCCAAATATTCATACGCTATACCACCCTTTCCCGCTATCATTCATCATGTTTTTCTGCAACTCCAAGACCTTATACAATGTTAGGATCACTGCTACTAGTATGATCTTCTTATAATCAGTTCTCACGAAAGACAATACTCAAACCTAATTCATATATATTATTACCACCCTTCTCTCGCACGAAAACTCTTCTTTGAGAAAAAAAACCCTAGCGGCCATTCATAGCGGGGGAGGGGGGGGGAGGGGAAGCTTCGGCTTCCTCATCCCCCCTCCTCTCCTCCCTCTCTTCGGTTTATTACGGTTTATTTGGGTGTTTTTTGGTATTTTTTAGCTTTCGGCCGAATAATAGGGAGGTAGCCGATCCGAGCTCCTCCGGTGGAATTTCTCATTCACGCGTACCACCAGGAGATCCCTCGTCCGCCGATCTTACAGCCTCCCGCTTTGGGCGCCATTTGGAGCGGCGTGTCACCCCCATGCGCAGACTACAGAGAGCGCGTGGCATACGCGAGCCTCCGCGTATCACACTGCGTCGGAGCCATGTGCGGCAGCTCAGGGCCCAGTATACCGGCACTGTCTCGACCGGCCGTTTGGCTTCTCCCCAGTGTGGCGCGTGTCCCCCACGCGCCACCCCCGATCCTGTTTGGTTCCGTTTATTTTTGTTTTGTCTTGTGTTTGTTTTGGTTAGTGGTTGTTTTTGGTACAAGCGCCACCGCTGAGGTCTGTTTAGTGGTTGTAGCAGTGTTGTTTTTTTGTTGAGTTGGTTTATTTGCTTTTTCTGTCGGTATTTGGTTTTCTACATTAATAATTATAATGGGCTATTGGACCCTTTTTGAGTCCATAGCAGTTGAGGCCCGTTCTTCTTTTGGGAGGAGACAGTGTGGTAAGACTCCTCCTCTTAGGGAAGACGGAAGGTGTTAGAGCTTCTCTTCTTTTGAAGAGAAGTCGTTTAGGCTCTATTTTTTACAGAGTGTGATTCTCTCTGACAAACCTAGTTTGATCAGAGAGAGTTTATAGAAATTAAGACAAAGTCCGTCATAAAGAAATTTATGTATGGGGTGCTTAAGAGTAGATGTGTAGGTTGACTTATAGTCTGGATTTTTTCCTGTATTGATAAGTCACATTTGTAATTTCGGGATTGATTACTGTAATGAAGTCTATTTTTCAAAAAAAAAAAAAAAAAATCAGTTCTCACCATTATCCTCTACAAATCCTTCTTCTAAATTATATACATATTCTAAGGTAGTTTCTCCTTCCTCAACCTCTTCCCAAATATGAGTATCGGGACATATAATAATATATAGAATAATAAGTATAGAGATATAAAGATAAATGATGGTAAAAATGAAAGGTACATAGTAAATAAGATAATAAATTGTAAACAAAATTGTTATTAAACTAAACATACTTATAAGGAGATTAATCCTTTAGAGTACTAACAATGGAAGGCATAAGGAAGAAGCTATTACAAAAGAAGATAGGAAGTACATGTTTTTCTGAATAAATGCAAGAGAGAACATTTCTAAATGCCCTATCTCCCTTCACAGTAATGATAATTATTTTAGTCTCGACGTCTTATTTGGCTTGAATAATTATACCTTTTCATAATTGAAGATCCTACATCTTTATTTGTCTTTTATGGCACAAGATGTGGATTATAATTTGAAATATCCGACCATTGTATTCCCGTTGGGAATTTTATTGCGATCCAGTGCAATTTCACGAAGATTATCTGGAATGGTGGTGTGGATGAATTCTTCCACATCTATTGGAATATTTTTCTCTTTTGTTGTATCTTCTACATTGTCCTCCACAGACTCTACTCCCCTTCTTCTTCATCCTCCTAGTCATGCCATTGTGCGAGAAATTCCTGCTTCTTGAAATTTTGTTGCATCCCGTCGAGTATTTTATTCATATGTTCTAATTTCTCTAAAATCTTTTCCAGTAACAACAATTATTGTTTATTTAATTGTACCACATCCATGAAGAATCGGTGGCTCTGAACACCAATTGTAATGAATCTAAATATTCTTCACTGTGCTGTAATAAGGAAATTGTATGAAAATAGAAAATAGTTGCTGTGATGAATAAACTGACTAATGCAACACAGAAGAAATGGTGATGGAAATAGTTATGCCATGGGGTATTTGAGATCCCCAATTCCTCCCAAATCAAAATACAACTTGTTTTTGCAATAATGTTCAAGACTTTCTCTACATATAATAGAAAAGGATGACTTAAGCAACATCCAACTCGAGCCATGGGCCAATTCTAACTAAACCTTAATCAGGCCTATGGGTCACTAAGCAACTTAAAACAAAAAGATACTAACAAGTAGAGGCCCATCAAGCCCGGCCCAATTTAGTTGGGTTTATAACACAAATGAAATAAGTCTTGAGCATCTCAAAGTAAATTTATTTGTCAAAGAGGAGAAGTTTGTGAAGGGGAGGTTGATGGGCGGGAGAAACCTGTTGAGCCAGAGATAATTGGGTCTACTGATAATAGCTTGATGACAGACTTTCTTCATCATTGTTATAAAAAACCGGTGATATAGCTTGTATAATTTCTTTAATTCCAATTTTGCTTGTTATTGAAATTAATTTGGTTTCAAATCGAAGTTTATTAAGAATATTATATTATCTCTTTTATTGATTCCATTTATTATCTTTTTATATTGATTCGTTGCCATCTTATTGCTATCATGGAACTCTTCTGCACAGGTTATCCCGGCTATATATCTTTAAAGGAGATTATTTCTAGTATGAGCATTGCTATTCATAACCCCACACACCCACACACCAACTGTTTTTTATTTATTTTTCATTTTATTCTTCTTAAAATATTTATATATTTTTATTTATTATTTATATAATACATATTTAATAAGAGAAACAAATAAAAAAAAATTGTAGTGTGTGGTGTGTAGGCTTATGAATAGATTTTTTTTTCTAGTATAGCAGAACAAATAATTTATATCAAGAATGATAATCTTCACAAAAAAAAAAAAAAAAAAAAAGGGTGAATGCTAATCTTCTAGAAAAGAAGGAATCTGGTAAATATTTTGAGTTCCATAAACATCATGTGTATTTAAGTATATTTATATACTTGCTGAGAAAAAAAAGAAAGTATATTTATATACTTTTTTAAAATAACATTATTACTTTTGAAGTTAAAGAGATCAAAATCAAATAAAATTCAGATAAGCTTAAAAAAAATGATAATATTTTACTAAACAGATATTGTTCACAACTTGGATAATGATCATCGTGTCAATATAATTATCTATGGAGTATATGTTTTGATCTAGGTGTGATACATAACCAACCCCCCAAACAAGAGGGATCACAATGTTTTGGAAAGGATGAGATCCCCATAAATCAATCCAAAATAATAAAATATGAGAGTTTTACTATTCATCATCTTCACACATCACGCTTAATATTTTATTTATTTTTTTAATTTTATTATTTTTAAACTAATTGAATTCTTCTATTTATCGTCTAGGACTACAATGTCTGAAAATTTTAGAAAGCTTTACCATTGCTGCATGGGTGCACTGGTATTGACTGAAGTGGAGCAACTGAAGAAAATCTCCGCTCCATTTATAACTTTATAAGCAACAATAGATATGAACTTTCTTTTGTTTACGAAATATCCTAAATTCTAAAGTAACTTACTCGTTTAGATGTTAAGAATATTTTAAAATATCTATAAATAATAATAAAATAATTTATAAATAATAGTGAAATAATTTATAAATAATAATAAATAATAAAATAGTTTGAGAAAGATCTAAGAATATTTGAAAATAATTGTTTTCAAACAGACACTAAATTTGTTTGGGAGTAATGAAAGCAACAAATCCAGAGATTGATAACAGTAATTTTAAACGATACATTTAGAAGGATAATATAACATTTTTCTAATATTATTTAGTTGCCACGTCAAAATATCAAAGTAATGCCAAAAAGTAAGAAACTAATAATACTATGATAGCGACATTAGAGCTTTGGGGTACATGATTGGTAATTGGCCCATCTGGCATGTTCCTAGATGCTTCTTCTGTGGTTCCTATCGGCCGAAGCAATACATTTCTTGTTACAAACACAACACGAATTAAAAATACAATATATTTATTATTTAAATGTCATGCCAATAAGGTTTTTGTTTGTATTCTCTTAATTACAAAAAGGTCCCAATAAAGAACAAACACGTTTATGATTTGGATTGACTTCATAAGCCATAAAAAAATTCATCTATAATTCATTAAAAAATATTATTATTTATTTATTTTATTATTATTATCATATTTTAAATAATTTAATAAATCAATTAGAAAATTAAATAGATACTTAAAATTATAAATTAGTGTGATTAAGACAAAAAAATGTAAAATGAGGTACAACATTTTTTTATTAAATTAATTTTAAATTAAGTTTTAATATCTTAAAAGCATAGAATCATTAAAGATTTAAAAAAAATATTAAAATTTTTTAAAAATATGGTACGTGAAGATTAAAGAAATTGTATAGCATTGTTCTTCGAATAATGGTATACTTACAATTTTTTTATAATTTATTTTTAGACAATTAATAAAATCATATTCTACTAAAAATAAGTTTTAATATATAAAATTATGAATTATTATATATAAAGTCATAATTATAAAATAGTTGTAAAGTTATCTTTTTCATTTGGATAATAATTGTTAATTGAAACCGAATAATAATTGTTAATTGAAACCGATTTAGAGAAAGAAAAACAGCTACGAAGTGCTCGCAAACAAAATTAAGTTGTTATGCCAAAAAACAAAACAAAACAAAAAAGGAGGTAGATTTAGTTGTAGACATGACAGCATAGGCTAATAGCCGTCCCCCGAATAACTTCCCAAAAACACAGAATAGTCACTCTTGCGAACGAGAATGATCCGAAAAAGTTTGTGGTCGGAAGGTTTCGATGAAGAGAAGTGAAAGATCCAAGAGAGAGATTCAAAATGGATATCTCCGGCGACAATACGAAAGGCTTTTTTTTGGCTTTGCTGTCAAGTTGGTTCATAGGGGCAAGCTTCATCATCAAGAAGAAAGGCCTTAGAAGAGCAGCCGCAACTTCTGGTGTCAGAGCGGGTGGATTTCTCTTCCTGCATTCATTTTTGGTATTAATTTGGTTTTTATTTAATGGGCTTTTCTTGAATGTTTAGGTGTTGGTGGGTATTCTTATCTCTTGGAGCCTCTGTGGTGGCTGGGAATGATCACGAGTAAGTTTTTAATTTTTGTTCCCTTTTATTGTTTAGATTTTCTAAGCAAAATGGGTTTAATTTGTTGTGATCTTTGCCTAGGTCATGCAAACTGTTGTCTTTGTATAATGGACTATACCAGCTATATGTGTATTTTTTGTGTCATATTGTGCTCCATTTTTGTGAATTGTAATTTCATTTTTCTTTCTGCTTTTTGGTAGCGCGTGGTGTTCAATTTGATGGGCTGCTTCTAAATAGCAATTTCCGTTATTAATCACGGGTCATACTACAGATATTGTTAACTTCTATTGGAATTTGGTGTTGTTCTCACTTTCTGCAGAATCTCACTTGTTATATGATTTCTGAAACAGTGATTGTCGGAGAGGTTGCAAACTTTGTTGCCTATGCATTTGCCCCTGCAGTTCTTGTTACTCCTCTTGGCGCGTTAAGTATTATTGTCAGGTAAGATTTTGGCTTGCTTTGAGTTTCTTTCTTAGCTAATTATGTGTTCTTCTAGTGTCATATAATGCGGTTGCTTTGTTCTGGTAATGACTCGGGTTGTATGGTGTAGTGCTGTTTTGGCTCACTTTATCTTGAACGAGAAGTTACACAAGCTTGGAATTTTGGGCTGCGTGATGTGTATTGTGGGATCCGTTATAATTGTTATCCATGCACCACAGGAGCATCCCATTACGTCTGTTCAGGAAATATGGAGCATGGCAACTCAACCAGGTAAGAGTTTACCCTCATTTTTGTGTCTTGTTTTGGATATATCACTTCAATAAACTTAAACATGACCTTTCTGTTTCAGCCTTTCTGCTTTACATGGCCTCTGTAACTGTATTGGTTTTCATTCTGGTCATCCATTTTGCACCACAATGTGGGCACACGAACGTGTTAGTTTTCACCGGCATCTGTTCTTTGATGGGCTCTCTCTCGGTACATCATTTCAACCATCAGTTGCTTATTTCTTTTCCTGACCGAGTACTCTAACGTTAGATGCACTCTCTCTCTCTCTCTCTCTCTCACACACACACATTAATAGTTTCGCAATTGTTTCAAACAATGCTATTGATTATTGAACTTCTACAGACTTCCGCAAAGATCAAATAGTTCTTTTTCTAAACATATTTAACAAGATTCAATCCTATCAGAATGGAAGTTTAAAATCCTACCTTATTTGAAATGATTGTTATAAAATGTTGGTAGACTCTAGTTAAATATCTTCACTTCCAGTTCCTTCTTCTAGTTTTAGTATTGACTTTAAGTTTGTCTCAACTCTGGAGGTCTGGTGGAGTAATTTATTTATTTATTTGATAAGTATAAATCAGTAATATATTTATTATTTATTAGATAAGCCATCATTTGTCTTGTTTTGGATAGGCTTCTGGGAAGTTCCACTTAGCTCTCCAATTCATAATTTATACACCACGGATAAGTTCATTTTTTTTAGCTTTTGAAGCCCCCATCTTCTTTGGTCGTTTCTTCTTCTAAAATTGGATTGCAAAACTTACACATGCAGTCTTTTTTTCTTCTTCCTGTGAGTGTAATCACCAATAATTGCGCAGGTGATGAGTGTTAAAGCCCTTGGAACTTCACTAAAGTTAACTTTCGAGGGAAAGAATCAGTTAATATATCCAGAGACATGGTTTTTCATGTTGGTTGTGGCTACATGTGTCATCACCCAGATGATTTACCTCAATAAGGTCAGTATGGGATGGTGTTGTCAGTGTTTAATTCAAGCTAGCATAATTTTAAGTTTTGAATCTACGGAATTCCTGGCACACTAAATATTGGATAAAAGTTACCTGTTTATTGCTTTGATTTTTTTTTTCCTTTCTTGCTCTTTTTCCCTCCATGTTTGCTACTTATTTAACTAATGAAAAGCCTTCAAGAACATGTGCATACTTGTCTATCGCAATTTCGATATGCTTCTTGATATGTGGTCTTGCCAAAGTTTTGTGAGCAATATATAGTCCACAATCTTTTGCTTTTCTTCCTACATTAATTAGGTACAGTTGACTGCCGTGGATCTTCCAAAGTGATTGGATGACTTAAGCTTACTCCAATTAATTTAGGGATATTGAAACAAACTAAAAAGTATGCCAGAATCTGATGTGTGGTATTACTAATATTCCCTTTCCCATGAAGTTATTCGTGAGAGAAGTATGTGGGATATACCCGTATCTGACAACTTTGTTTGCAGGTTCTGAGCATTAATAAAATGGTATCTATTTTGATGGATATAAGGCATTATACTTAATAGTCGCAGTTATTGTCCCATGGTAATCAAGTATCACCATACAAAAATAAATTAAGTTTCTAGTTCCAATTTTCTGTGTCTAGCTTTTCCATCACTTCACAAGAGAGAGAATTAAAATTTTCCCTGTAACTATCCAAGGAAAGCTCAAGTCACATATTAATTTATAATTCAAAAGAACTAGTCAATGTGACCATTGGAGTCCCTTAAAATGATTATAAACTGCAAAACTTATCACTCACAAAACAATGTGGATCCCATTTACCACCTTCCTTTTTTTTCATTATAAATCAAAAGTTTGTTTTTTTTTTTCAAACTTTTACCTCCTAGAAGTCAATCCCATAATAGATATTAGTCAAATTGTGTGGCCAACTATATCTTTTCTCATTGCCTTTGTGCCAGCCTCACGTGACTTGCTAAGGTGGTTGGGGATAGCAGGTTGCAGATGTAATTTTACGAAGGATTTTTCTCTAAGGAGGTAAAATGAACTGGGGGATGTCACCAAGTGTTAGAAACAGCTCAGAGTGTTTTATACTGCCCAATAAATTACTTGATACACTTGCCCAGATTTCTCAGGAATGTATAAAAACTCCTAGAAACAGAAAAGCATGTTACAGGCTACAAAGTTCCTTGAAATTTTCATCTGAAATCTTAATAGAAGAAATAATCATGTGATTGCCGTGCATCTCCTGCTAGTTTTTCATTATCGGATTTGTTGAGCTTGAGTTGAACCTAATGGTACTTCTAGATCATACAGACGGTTTCCTTGTGAGTAATTGATAATGCATTTCTGAAATATGTCAGGGTAATGGCCCATGTAAAAGGAAATATGTCAAAATTCAAGAGTTTCTGGATGTTCTTGATGCCTAAAAAGTTTTTAGTCTAAAATATCTGCTCTAACAACTTTACTCTGATGTTTTAGGCGCTTGACACATTTAACACAGCCATTGTCTCCCCCATATACTACGTGATGTTCACAACACTTACAATCCTAGCCAGCGTCATTATGTTTAAGGTATGGTCAAGTCAGTACTGTTTTTTGGGATTGGATGTTCTCACTTTACTAGTCTTAGCTTCATTTTCAAGTTGGCTTTATTAAGCAGAGCAAGCAACATCGCAAAACTATTTCTTGAGGCATGAACTCAGTATGCACAAAATGGATTTTAATACTGATCAAAGACGGCCTTTAATGCAGTATACCACTTTGATAAGTGCTGCAGACAAATCTTGGCTTCTGCTTAACAATTTCTGGGCCTGCTGTGAGCTTCTGCCAAACCCAGTTTGTTTGTGGGAGTGGAGAAATATTTGTTTTTTGTTGATTGGGGCTGGAAAGGGTTAGAAATGACACCTGCAGAAGAGGATATGAAATCCAGCAGTATCTTGTTAAATATTACACCTATTGGCCATGTCCACACCTTCATTGTAAATCCTAAGTTTGAAGGGTCAGTGCATCTGAAATAGACAGTTGGAGAAACGTTTGCTTCCATTTAGCTTACTTGACAATTGGAAGTATTAGCTATACCTAGTTTACTAGAATCCTATAACCAAACCTTAGAACCCAACTCCTGCCCTTGTTTTGGGTAAAAACTGTTTCATGAGCCTGGCATTCCTTGAGAGCAGATACCTGGTGAACAAAAGACTTCTCTCATTCTATCGCTATGATCACCTGTATAGGTAGTTGGCCTTTTTCTTTTGCACTCGTAGCATATTTTAACCGTAAATACTGCTTGATAAACGCATTGTAAGGTGATACTTATGGTCTCAGGATTGGGATGGCCAAAGTGGAGGAACCATAGTATCAGAAATATGTGGCTTTATTGTTGTGCTCTCTGGAACAATCTTATTGCATTCGACCAAAGACTTTGAGAGAAGCTCATCTTTTAGAGGTGTGTAATAAATTCACTTGTACCCTTTTATTCTCATCCACTCACTTCTGTTTCAGATCAACATATCAAGCCTTTATTTATTTTGGCTTTTCATGCTTTATTGTAAAATTAACGACAGGTAACTACGCACCTGTGTCCCCCTCATTGTCTACCCGACTCTGCAGCGGAAATGGGGATTTACTTAAGTATGAAGAGGAAGAAGTAACACCCCCTGAGGAAGTTTGCTTAAGAAGACAAGAAGTGTAATAGATTGTCCCATTCAGAGGATACCATTGCGTTACTTCAAATCAACATGCAAGGCACAACTGAAATTTGAACAGCTTTGAGAAAGATGCCCATCGGGTGACTCACCATGTCCACTTCTGGTCATAACATACCATACAATGATGGAAGAATTTCAGAACGTATTCAGGTGGTTGTTTTCTTGAGCATCATCCGGATTTCTTTGTTTTTTTAGTATTTTAATGTCTGGTTTGGAGGAATGCCTCTAAGGTGCATGGCTGTACAGTTTGTCCAAGATTACCAGTTTCTTCATGCGTGGTTTGTTCACTTGTCAAATAAGGAAAAGGGCTTCAGTTAAGCAAGATTGAATCCCTCCAGACTCAAGAACCTGAGTTCCAGCAAGGAAAGCAGAAATCTTATATTTGACTTGGTGAGCTTCTGGGTAGCACGAGTGATCTCTGATTTGATTTTAATTTTAATTTTCTGGGAATGTTTTGTCTCAAGAAGGAGGATATGCTTGTAGGGTATTTTTACAATCAGCTGTAGCCTTTCGTAGTGATTGCTGTAGAGCGGTAGATTTTTAGGGTTGAAATGAATGATGATGCTTTGTCTCCTACATTCCTTACTGTTAGGGTGAACACAAAAAATAGAGTAATATTTTTTATCATTCTTTGTGCAAATTAAATTGGTAAAAATAATCTTACAAACATAACAAAGAAAATCAAGCAACCCACAAGCAAGATGACAAAATTTTTACATGAAAAATCCTCCAATGTGAATGACAAAGCACAAAGTTATAACTTCCACTACCAATAATGGTTTACAGGTTGTCTTCTATATAGCAATATCTAGAGATTACCAATAAATAGGCTTCGTTTGGATGTTGAGATGAGAAATTTGTAAATAGTAATTAAATAATTTGTAAATAATAGTGAAATAATTTAAGTTAAGATGTTATAGAATTTTAGAAAATGAGAGAAAAAAGTTGAATAAAAATATTATAAAGTTGAAATATTGTTATAATATTATTTTTTAATATAATTTTATTTTGAAATTTGAAAAAATTGAATTGCTTTCTGGGTTTTATTTTGAAGTTGGAGAAAAATGTAATGATAAAATAATGATTAGATAAAAAAGTTTGAAAAATATTTATGTTTTAGTAGTATATGAATGTTGAATTGAAGTGAGATGAGACCAGACCAACTCAACATCTAGGGCCATAATCATCACCATACAAATGGATATAAACTAGAGCAACAAGAAAGGTTTAACTGAGTGGATATTTGCAGTAAATAATCGGAGAGAAATTTTAACAAGAATAATGCTAGTCCCACTGCTCTTTTTTTTTTCTATTTTTTTTTATTTCATGATTAAGAAAATATTTTTTAATGATATTGTGAATTTTAAAAAAAATATATATTTAAAAATATTAATATATATATATATATATAAATACCCCAAAATAACTAAGAGCACTCCTAATAAATCCTTTATAATACATTTTTCTTTAAAATATAGAGAAATGCTCTCAAAAGTGCCATCTATTAAATCTATTTTAAAGATACTTATACATTCTTTTACAATAAACTTCTAGATATAGAAAATACTATTCATCATTGCAAATATTTTTAATTAATTTCTCTTTCCTCCTCTTGTTAAGTTTCTGATTTCTTCAATTAACTCTCTTTATTCACATTATATAATTATTGAGAATGAATATTCTCATAATATATTTTGAGAATATTTTCATTATATAATCTATTCTTTTTATTTTTTGAATTAATTTATATTTTAATTTAACTTATAAATTTGGATTAATTTAAAATAGGATATAATTATGACATTGTATATGAGGAAATATTGTAAATATCAAAAGATATGAGGATATTATTAGTAGTTAAAGAAAATATTTAAAATGAATAAAAAAGATTAAAAAGTATAAATTTAAATGATATGAAAAAAAATAGATAAACTGATATATGATATATTATAAAAATTAATATATAAAATAAAAAAAAATTTTAATAATTTATTTTAAAAGATAGTACGGAAAACTATTGGGTGTAAAAACCGGACTAGGAATGATTGCTCGACTTACGTAAGTGCAAGTAAAAGACAAATTCTAACTCTACGTACGGGCCACAACTCCCTCTGTTTCTTTTTCTTTTATTTCTCTTACTTTGATACACGATACACACTTATAGAAGGACAATGCTAGAGAGCCGCCGAGCATGTACCGCTGGGTATTCTCAATGCATTTGAATTTTTGTAAATATTTTTTAACATTATTAATTATTAAAAAGAAAAAATTTAAGTATCCGAGCAGTAAGTGTGCCAAGTATCATTTTCCAAAACACAAACCCTAGCCTTAAAAATTATAAAATTGCCACCAACACGTACCACATGGGGAAACAAGCTGAAGTGCCATGTTCTCTTTCCTCAGACCTTTCTCTCACTCTCCTCTCTTCCATACAAAATGTCAATATCTTTCAATTGCCATCTTTGCTTTGCTTGCATTTCTGAATATGACAGGGTAGGTAACAGAACATATCAAAGGAAATATGCCCAATTCCAGAGTGTCTGGATGTTTTTTTTTATGCCAGCAGGCTGCAAAGTTGCAATTTTTTAGTCTGAAACATCCATTACAACAACTTTGGGATGGATATTCTCACTTCAGTACTAGTCTACCTTCATTTTCTTTTCAAAGTTGACTTTAATCAGAGAGCAACATGATACATAAGTTTGGGTGTGCACGAAATTGACTTAGACAAACAGTTCTTGGTAGAATAATAAATAAAGAAAAGAAAGGCAAGCAGAAAAGTACTGTTTAAGATAAGAAGACCGCCAAGACGAAGATCAATGACATGACATCTGTCACGGGTGTCTCCTCCTTAGACTGACAGTCAAACCGCCCCTCATCTTAAGTAGTAAAGATAGCATGTAAGGCGGGTTCATCATCTTCTCTGCACTACCACCTCCATCAATGGCCACGATTTCAAACGCATACATCAAAGCCGCCGCAACAGACTTCATCTGCACGTAAGCCATCTCCTTCCCCAAACAAATCCTGGGCCCTCCGTGAAACACAGGGAATCTGAACTGATCCAACGGCATAAAAGCTCCATCCTCTCCCAACCACCTCTCGGGCCTATACTCCCTACAGTGCTCTCCCCACACCTTCTCCATCCTCCCCATTGCATAAGCCGAGTAGTCGGCGAACCACCCCTTCCCGACGTGGGTCCCATCTGGCAAGACATCATCAGCCACCGTTAATCTCGAATCTGTCGGTACTGGTGGGAACAATCTCATGGATTCTGTTAGAGCTGCGTGTAGGTAATGCATCTTCTTGAGCTCCTCGTAGCTGAATATTCCCGACTGTTTTTCCGGCACCGACGACAACTCTTCGTGTATTAAACTAGCGCAGCGAGGATGGCCGGATATCAACCAGAAGAACCATGTCAAGGCCGTGGATGTTGTGTCTCTCCCGGCTAGTATGAAGCTTATGATTATGTCTCTCAAGAACTTCCTCTTGTGGTCTTCATCTTGAAACTCCACATTCAAGGTCGAGAACATGAATCTTGATAACAGATCTTGATATTTACGTGTTACTTCATAACTTTCTTCTTGTTCTTTGGACCGAATGATTTCCATGGCGTATTGGTCGATCACTTTTATGGCTTCTCTGTATCTTTTTTCCGACCCTATATTGAGAAATCTTCCCAGCTTCCATAGTAAAGGCAACGGTGACAGAAACCTTGAGGAGCTAATCTCCACAGCATCATCAAAAGCTTGGACAAACTTGGAGCTTGGGAGGTTTTGATATATGCCGTCGGAGGTCAAGCACTCGGGGTTCACACCGAATGCGACCTGACATATGTTATCGAAAGTGAATCGTTGTAACACGTCTTGGAGATCGATGGCTCTGTTCTCCTCGCAGGCTGCAGAGAGGTACGGAATGAGGCGGTCCGAGATTTCTGATGCAACGGTGTCGGAGATGAAGTGTTTGAGCGATTTGGTGTTGAATTCATGGCTGGCAATCTTGCGCTGGAGAGTCCAGAGATGGGCATCGACGTTGAAGATGCCATCGCCGAGGAGCTCGGTGAGGACGTTGTGGAAGCGAGAGCCTTTGATGTAGTTTGGGAAGTTGGAGTGGAGGAGGTGCTCGACGTTGGTGGGGTTGGCCGTGCAGATTCCATGGGAGAGGTCGAGGAAGGTGCGAACTCGGAGGGTGGATGATGGGGTTTGGGAGAGCGTATCGGCGACCCAGTCGTGGAAGCGATGGCGATTGCGGAGAAAGCTGGGTAGGTTTCCAATAATAGGGTAAGACTGCGGGCATGGGGTGCTAGTTTTAGAGGAAGACAACGTAGAAATGGAGAGGAAGTGGAAGATGAAGAGGAAGAGTGGGATAAAGAGGCACAGCAATAAGGCCAAGGAGGAGACAGAATCAGTAATCATGTCGAGAATCAGCATAGTTTCCTGTTTTTTGAGGATCAGAAAGTTTCTGCTCTAAATTTCAGTACTAGTGCTTCAATTCTACGCTCAGCGAAGATCGAGAAGTAGTCAGTGGATTCCAATAATTGAGGCAGCTTTGAGTTTGAGACACAGAAACAGTGCGAGATATAGGAGATGAAAATGGCGTCACAAGAGTGAGAAGAGTTCGTGTGATTGGCCAATTTAGCTCCGAAAATGAAATTTTAAAACCCTGGTTTGTTCAGGAAGACGAGCTGGTCGGAGGAGAGAAAATGTAACAAGTGATGGAGTTTGTTAGGATAAGAGGAAAGTGAGAGAAAAATGATCAATTTCCAAGAAAGAGAGGAAACTAGATGTTGCTTTATTTATCTGACTGGGCCATGAGCCTTATATATCTGGCAGGTTTCAGGAGTTAGGTGTCATAACTCCTCCTGGAACCTGCATATCCCAATATAAATATAGAAATAATCTTTTGAATTTCTTACCATTCGTCACATTTCACACTCCATCTTTTTTTTTATTTTTTTTTTATCAAATATTTTTTATATGAATAGTGAATAAAAAATTTGAAATATTTTAAAAAAAATAAATTCAAAAAAAAAATTAAAAAATATTAAAAAATATAAAATATAAAGTGTGAATGAATAATAAGAAGTTGGATAGCAAACCCCATAAATATATCACATGAGATTTAACAAAAAAGACAAATGCTGATGATATTGGAAACCAAGGCGAATATATATTCGAAAAAAGTTACTTTTGCCATCAATTTTATCGTTCTACTTGATGTTTCGGAATTTTTTTTATTTAATAATTAAAAAAATAATTTTTAATATATTAATATATTTTTTTATTTTTTAAAAATATTTAAATATATTAAAAAAATATGAATAAAAAAATTTAAAAAAAAAAATTGCAAAAGGGTCAAAGTGAGCGGGCTAGAGTAGCGCTCTATATATTTTCTGTGAGCAGCATAACTAAGCAGAGTAGCCTGCTCTATATATTTTCTGTATTTTCTGGGGCTACTCTATATATTTTCTGAATTTTCTTAAGTAGCCCACTCTATATATTTTCTGTGAGGCAGCATATTTTCTGGAGTAGTCCGCTCTATATATTTTCTGTATTTTCTGGAGTAGCCCGCCCTATAGAATAAATTTTTACAACTTCTTATTATTTATATAATTTTTATATATTATATATTTTTTAATTTTTTTATCAAATATTTATTATATGAATAATGAATAGAAAATTTGAAATAATTTAAAAAAAAAAATTTTAAAAAAAAAATTAAAAAAATATGAAGTATGGAGTGTGGTAGAGGTTGTATAGAAAACTCTATATATTTTCTGTATTTTCTGGAGTAGCCCGCTCTATATAGTTTCTGTGCGGCAGCATATTTTCCTGCTCCAGAGGCAGCATATTTTCTGGCTCTATATATTTTCTGTGAGGCAGCATATTTTCTGGAGTAGCCCGCTCTATATATTTCTGTGGGCAGCATATCTAAGCTTGTAGACGACAAGGCAATTCCAGTTTTGCATCCAAAAAGGTTTCAATTTTGACTCAAAAAAGTAGGAACTTTGATTCATCATCTAGTTTCTAGGTTGAGATATAAACTACTTTCCCTATTGAAAAACCATTAGAAGCCACTCATTTTTAGCTCATATTGGAAAATAAATTTCATCGAGTTTAAACAAATAAAAAATCACAAAGATTTCATGAAAATACAAAAGGTATCTCCCCAGTACACCATTTACAGTCAAACCCAAAAGTAGAAGTTCAGATAGCCTTCAGCTGCAGCAACTGATATTAATTAGTCATGGCAATCCTTGTATGCCAGCGTTCACACTCCAATATTTGTAAAGTCACAAACTTGCAGTCCATGAAGATCTAAAGGTGCTATGCTTATTAGTTCCACTCTTACTCTGATAAGTACCTTATAAATCAGGACTTGCTACATGTCAAAGACTAATCAAACATACACGAAGAACCGATAATAAATTGAAACTATTTCCTTCTGGCTTGCAAACTTGTTCATTTTCAGCGATTTCCCGAGCTTCCATGAACTCAAGGAAAACAAACTTATAAATATTCTCGGGTCATTATCAAGAAACTCTTAACATAAATAGTTTTTTCTTCTTTTTAGTTTTTTCTTTCAATACAACTTGTAGGCGGGCGTAAACTTTTTCTGGGTCCTCTCTATTCCAGATCAAGTATAAAAAATAAAATTTTTACATAAGAAATAACGAGTCATCCGTAAAATTATAGAAGTAGTGAAGTGGGTAATGTCTTAGACAAAGAACTGGCTTCCAAATGGATGGAGACACCTTTAGGTTTTAACATTTGCAACGCCAGAGACTAGTGCTAGAAAAACCCCGAGCAAAACCGAGAAAGAAAAAAAAACAGGAGAAAAAGTAGGCAACCAAAGAACAGGATTTTAGGGGAGTGGGGTGGGGGAGGATTACCGACGGCGCCACCAACAGCAGCACCAACTGTAACTCCGGCGGTCACGCGAGCCAATCAACTGTCCCTTGCCATCGACAGTTGAAAATTGAAATGAACTGTCTGTCGCTCTACAGTTTACTTTTGCTTGTCAAAATGCTCGTAAAGAAATTAGAAAAATTAGCCAAGAAAAGAAGAAGATTTAAAAAACTATATAAACGTTTCCGTTGCCGGGAATCGAACCCGGGTCTCCTGGGTGAAAGCCAGATATCCTAACCGCTGGACGACAACGGATTGTTTTGTGAATTAATTAAATTTAAAACCCTAATTTTCTGCTTAGTAATTAGATTCAAGGACGTAAAGCACAGAAAAGGATGGTTGCTGAGAATTGAGAATCCGCCCAATGGATTGTTAGGCACTGGGGAAATTGAGCTTGAAGATGGAAACTAGATGGATGAATGACTTTTCATTTCTCTCTCTTTGATCATTTTATGTAAAGCTATTATTATTTGATAAAACAATTGATTGTTTCACTAGAAATGATATGATACAAATGTGATTTAACAAAAAATTGTGATGGCATAACATTTCTTATCTTCTGCAGCTTTATAAGAAGATGATCACAGCAAAAAGAATAGAAGCTTGTGTGGCAAATTTAATGAATCTATATGAATGCACTGCACAACTCAACATATGGTACCATACTTGTTCTCACTTTCGTTTCAATTCCTATCCTTTCCTTTGATGATTCTTGTTTCTTCAAGTGCTTGTTTGGTCCTGTATCACCTCTGGGATAAATCTATGCGTGTTTTCTTTGATGGCAAAGGAATGGTAATTCCCGGGAATAAGCACAAGATGCCTCAGCATAGATCACATGAACAATGGATATTACTGTCCCTCCAAGAGTTGGATTAGATAAAGCTGTTCAAGAACCGGCTATCAGCTGAAGAAGTGTGTTTCCTCCTGACGTGCTTTAATATGAATCAAGGGTTACACACACAGCCTATCCCTCTTAAAGATCTTGATGCTCCATCGGATCCTCTGATCAGGAATTTTCACATTTCTTTCTCCTTGGTCCAAAACGATTAGGTGCTTCTATTAGTACATTATTTGACTAAACTATTATATGGCAACAACTCATCTTTCCCCATGTGACTGGTAAGATCCCCGAGGCATTCATACACCATCTCAGATTGTGGGTGTGATTTATCACCAACAAAGAAAGGTTGGATCCTATTGTTAATCTCAATCCAGCTACACCCAGGGTTCTTCTTCAATCCCAGCTCTTTTACCTTTGATCTCACCTTGAACATCTCCTCCCACTTTCCGGCGGAGGCGTACATATTTGATAAAATGATAAAAGTTGATGGATCGTCAGGATCTTTCTCAATAAGTAATCTTGAAATTTCTAAACCCAATTCTAAATTTTTGTGCAAATGGCATGCAGAAAATAGTGTGCTTAACAACCCAACATCCTCCATAACTTCTGGGTTTCTTTGGAGAATCCCATAAGCCTCATGCAGTCTTCCAGCACGTCCTAGAAGATCAACCAAACAGGAGTAGTGTTCAATTCCAGGTTTAATACCATACTCAGTGATCATTTGATTGAAATAATGGCAACCTTCACCAACAAATCCAGCATGGCTACATGCAGATAAAACTGCAAGGAAAGTAACCATGTCTGGTTCTGCATTGGACTGCTGCATTTCACGAAAAAGCTTCAAAGCTTCTAAAGCTTGACCATGAGACCCATAAGCTGCGATCATTGACGTCCATGATACAGTATCCCTTTCCGGCAATTGATGAAAAACATCAAGTGCTCCATCCACAGCACCACATTTAGCATACATGTCAACAAGAGCCCCCATGACTACTTCATTTGTCTCCAACTTAGTCTCAATGACATAGCCATGAATCTCCTTACCCTGCTCCAACGCTCCTAGATGGGAACAAGCTGATAAAACACTAGTATATGTAATGGCATCTGGTCTGACACCAGACTTTTTCATGTCAGCAAAGATGCCAAGAGCATTGAAATAATTGCCAACGGTCACATATCCAGAAATCATAACATTCCAAGAAACTGTATTTGTCTTGGACATCTTTTCAAAAACATTTTCAGCTGACATAACACTTCCACATTTGAAGTATAAATCGATTAAGGAGCTTTCAGTAAAGAAATCAACCTCTATTCCATTTCTTACTATATATCCATGTATGAGTTTTCCATGTTGAAGCCGGGCTGATCTTGAACAAGCCAATAATATGCTGGTTAGAGTGGTTAAAGTAGGTTTAATTCTGTCCTTCTTCATTCTTCCAAAAAGCTCAATGCATGATCCGCTGTCACCTTTTAAACTGTATCCTGAAATCATGGAGTTCCATGTGACCACAGTCTTTCTTGGGATATGCTCAAAAACCTCAATAGCCATGACTAAACAACCACATTTTCCATACATGTCCACAAGGGCAGAGCTGGTGAAATCATCCAACACAAACGCTTTTCTCATCAACTCCATGTGAATCTTCTTCCCTCTTTCCAAATCTAAAAGCCTTGCACACGACGAAATGACAGTTGTGAGTGTTACCGAGTTAGGCTCAAACCCAGAACCCCTCATTCTTTCAAATAATTCCAACGCTTTTTTAGCTTGCCCATCTTGATAATAACAAGAAATCACGGTATTCCAGCAAGCCACGTCCTTGTCAGGCGTTTCATCGAATAGCTGTATAGCATAATTAAAAGCATTGCACTTTGCATACATGCTTACAAGAGAACTGGCCACAACAACATCAATTAGACAACCAGTTTTCATCACATGGGTATGTATCCTCTTCCCACAACCAACCCTACCTAATCCACCACAGGCCTTGAGAACGCTTGGGTAACTGTAACCATTGGGTTTCAAATATTGGTGATGCAATAAACTCTCATACAGTTCAAGAACTTCAATGAACATGAAGTTTTTGGCGTAAGCAGCCATGAGGCCATTCCACAAAGAGATGTCTAAAGGGTTATCAATGGTTCGGAAAACAAGCTTAGCAGAATCATACAATTGGCATGAAAAGTAGCAGTCGATGAGGTTTTTGCAAATAGCGATGTTGTTCTGTAAGCCTAGAGAGACTATCTTCTGGTGGATGAGCTTGGCGTGCTTGAGCGACTTAGAACTTACGCATGCTCTCAATAGAGAACATAGCTTTATGGTGTCCATTACGTAACAAATATGAGCATTTAGCAGCTATAAGATGGATAGAAATCATAGACCCATCTCTCACAGAGAGAGAGAGAGAGAGAGATTTACGTGAAACAAATGCTGGGGATCTAATGAAGCTGAATCACATTATACATTATCTTAAAAAGAGTAGATCCTGCTCTGAAAAAGTTAAAAAAATATCTTGTGGATCCAATTTTTTTATAAAAAACTAATTTATACACGTGAGACTTTTATCTAAAAAAATTCTTTTCATCAATCAATTATTTAACAGCTCAGATCCCACACTTAAGAAAAAGTTATAAGTGTGAGGTATAAAAATGAATTTATAAATAGCATTCCTCTTATCACTTTGGATTTATGACGATTTTTATGGAAAGAGTCAAGTGAGTTAATAAAAAAGTTGTATTATGGGTAAAAAAAAAAAAAATCTATTTCCAAGGCCGTCTATTGTAGGCCTGCAACCCAAACTCAGACCCGTTACTAGTCGGGTTGAAGATCCGAAAATATGACAGATCCGCTAAAAGTCGGGTCGGGTCGGATTGTTTTGATCGGACTCGGCGGGTCATCGGTTTTTATGCACAGCCCTAGTCTATTGCCACAAAATGCTCTACTAATTTGAAATTGTCACATTAATTAGTATAAAAAGAGTCTTTTAACTTGTTTTTTTTACAACTATAATAAAATTAAAGTTAAGCAATGACGGACTTATAAAGTAGCATAACTCTTACAAGTTTTTATAAAAAAGAAAAAAGAAAAAATGCAATTTCTCCTGTAACAATAAGCCGAGAAGACGAATGGAAAGATGCATTTGCCCCTAAATGGGACGTAATTACTGCCTTCAGTATGAGCCTAATGAATTTATAGACTGACCGAAATTATCAGCAGATACATTTTGCTTATGGAATTTACATGGTATCCACAACTACAAGAGCCAGCAACCTACTACGAATTTACATTTCTCATCACTCTCAACCCCCACACAAGGCACATATAGGGAAAAAAATGGAAGGTAAAAATCTCAAAAAGGAAAAAAAAAAAAAAAATTATGCGAAAATACAAAAACAAATCAAACCCTTTATACCAAACCTTGCTTCCCTCAAACTTGTATAGCAGATGGAAGCCACATCTAATCGATTAGTATCAACCTCCCAGTAAGTGAAGCTGTATTGTGGAAAAGATCATTTCATTTACAGATGATCATTCCCATATGTCAATTAGCCAAGTCCTCGCTTCCCACGCCAACACTTGACCTGTCAATCATGCGTACATTGTATTGTTCATATACTCTCGCCCTGTTCTCTGCCCACCATTGTTCTGCCTCTTTCTCGCTAAATCGCTTCCGACTGCATTCACCATTTAAAGAACACTTCACATTTTATCCAGGTGGAAGATCATGATAAGATTTTTTTTTCCTACTATATAACTAAGATCATGATATGGTTAATTCTTAAATTGATTAAGGGGTGCATAAGAAATTCTACATCTCCTCAGTACCCAAGGGGGCAAAGACAATGAGCTCTGGGTTTCAGATGCAAGGCAAAGTAAACCCCCCCCCCAAAAACAAAACTAAGTATTAAATGGAAAGAAAACTGGGCTGCAGGTGATGTACCTGAAGCGAACTCGCTTAAGATCCTTGGCACCTCCTGGAAGAGATGTAAGTGTAATATATACACCGGGCTCGTCTTGCTCAACATCAGTATCAAGACTAGATTCAGATTCCTTTATTCTGCTTCCATTTCTAGTCATTGGATCTGAATGGGATTGTTTGTTGTGGCCTAAACTACGGTTACTGTTGGTGCTTGATCCGTTAGAAAGTAACTGGCTGTTTGATCCATTTGGGTCTTGTTCTTGGAATGTCGCTTGACCATTCATTTGGCCAATAGAAACATTAGAAACATCAATGGAAGCAGGACTGGAGCCAAAAGAAGCAAGAAAAGGTGATTTGATGCTCCGAGCAGCTCCCAAAGGCAGCCTTTCAGCCATGTCCTTCAACTGTTCAGCACAAGAAAGACAAAAAAATGTTTCAGCATAAAAGCTCAAGTAAGAGTGACTCCTTAAGATTAATGTTAGTTGTCTGTGAAATACGATCATATAACCTACTTACAAAAATAAAAAATAAAAAATAAATACAATCATATAACCTACATCATCTTTTGGAAGACGAATTTTTTGTATATTTTCTTTTTCCTCCTACATGTGATTTATGAGCTCTGAAGTCACTGTTCTGGAAATTAACCCCAAAGACTCCTGCGACAAACTCCTAGCACTGTTTATTAGTTTTTGTATGCAAAAGTACTGGAGAATCAGCCAACCATCTAGTGCTTCACTGTGGAATCGCTTGTGCTTTGTGGAATCGTGCATTTAGTCTATTTGGAGTGGATTGTGTAATGCCTCCAAGAGTGGTGGATCTCCTTGAGTGTTGGAAAGGACAGTTTGGAAACCATCATTGGGTTTTATCGAAATTGACTCCATTTTGCTTGATGTGTTGTATTTGGAGAGAAAGATATGGTTGGAGCTTTGAAGATTGTGAGAAATCAATGGGAGGGATTAACGCTTTTCCATTAAAATCTTATCTTTGGGTGGTGAATCAAATTTGTGAATCTGTTCCTAGTTTTCAGGATTTCTTCTTTTTCCTTTTCCTCTTTAGGTGCAAGCATCTCTCGTGTTCTTCCAGTGTACTTGAATTACACCAATTTTTTAGTTTGAATAATTATTACTTTTTTTGATAGGTAGTTTGAATAATTATTACTAATAAATAAAAGTCTAAAACTTTAATCTCTATCAAGGATCATAAAGCATTAAGGTTCCATCTGCATCCAACCCACGTATCTATTAAATGTCTCTGATAAAAGAGAAGAGAAGACTCAATTTTTAAGTACGCTAGAAACAAATAAAGCCTACTTACGGAGCTAGCGCCACAGAGTTTTCAGGAAATGCTAACTGTTTAACAGTACAAGCCTCTATTGACCTCACAGCAAAAACAAGTTACCAAGCAGAAATCCAGCATTACCTTAACATATCATTAATGAAAAGGATATTATACCTTGAGCAGGATGGTATGACTAATTACAGCTCAATATGCTGTGGAGCTTAACCAAGTGGTACAGACAGAAAATGGAGGCATTGGTGGATCACAACATGTTAGAGAAAAAATAGTAGTGGCAAATTATTTATAGCCAAAGTGAATGTGTCTGAATAAAACATTAAAATGCACCTCAATAGAGCCTCATAAGAACCAAGGCCACAAATTATTTTGGCAAGTTTATGGTCTAAAACCTTGGAGAAACAAGCACATTGTATCCTATCTGCTCCGGCTTAGTTCTCTAAATGCTCCAGTACCTAAATATCTATAAATATACAATTAACATCATAACCATATAACTATAGTTGTTTACTTCATTGCAATTGTACCTTCTTCTTTTTTCCTTTTATGGATGCATATAAATTACATGTAATGATAACGAGTCTTTGCGCTTGTCTGCATGCATATGTTCTTCCAGCTTTAACTTCAGGAGTTCTTTAACCTCTTTAACTTATAAAAAAAAAGGAGTTCTTTAACCTCTTTGTACTTTCTAGTTAGTGTATCCATTGTGTACACCCTGTGTACTTGAGACTCGCACTTAATAAAACCATCTAAACTGTCCCAGCCACTTCCCGCAGCGCGGAAGGGGGGGGGGGGGGTTTGTTTGGGCCGGAGCATGGGAAACAAAAGAAAAAATAAGTCTCCTTCTTCCCCATGGTCTATGAAGGCACAAACAAAGTACTTAAACAAGGAAACCACAAAGCAATAGTATCGTTTCCAGTTATGACGACATATTGGAATAAAAAGGGAAAATGTTGCAAGTAATCTTATCTTCTTTTCCTTATCCAAAAAAATCCCTTTTAAGTTCATGCTGAAACCAGACTTACAGAAAACAGACTCCATCCAAATCCTTCAGGAGGAAAGGGGGGGGGGGGGGGGGGGGGGGGGGGGGCGGTGGGTGGAACAAGAGAAGAAAAAATATATTTCCCATTGCCATGCAGAACATAAATGGTAGATTTCATTGACATGGTAATCCAAAAAACAACAAACATTATCACACAAATGCATGTAAACATCCATCTTACCTGGGCAGTAAGCGACTTAATGACTTCCTTTGCTGCTTTACATTTTGTAGTTTCCTCCCCTGCAATTGCCATTGCTTCCTTTAGCTGTTTAGTTGTTCTTTCAAGCTCAACTTCTTGAAGTTGAGCTTTGCGAGTGAGACTGTCCACCTGCAAGATAAAGATAGGTTAGGAATAATGAACAGACATACAACTGAGCAGGAATAGCAACAAACATACAAAAGAGAAATTTAAAGTTAAAGTAAGGATAGTTTTTTTGTTATAAATGTAAGCATATAGTTGTGATGCTTCATCATATTGGAGGAGGGAAGAATCATATCAATCATCAAACTTGCATGCAATATACAAACATTTATATGCCATGCTATTAACTTCATCATATTGGAGTTGCTTCCATTTTCAAATTAACTATAGATGACAACATCTTGACCTAAATCCACCCCAAAAAACCTTACATATGCCCTGGCACTACAAGTCACACATAAACAAGTCAATAACTGCAATATGACACTCATTTTCCAACAACTAACTTGCATTTTATGCTTGCCCACAAATTTCACATCATGAATGACAGCTTTATGCTTGCCCACATTTTTCATATCATGAATGACAGCTAAGTTATAGAATATAAATCAACTTGACAATATAAGTGCCAAATGTCACACAGCACTCATTCTCTACTTGCAAGTTTCAAAATAAAAAAGGAGATAGATGTTTTTGTCATGGTGCTTTATCTAATCTGCCACCTGTCAGTGCAATACCCATTCTCACTACATGAATAAATGTGGGTGAAATAAAAGGTAGATACTGCTGGTAAATGAGCAAATTAACTTGTGATTAAAAAGCAGGGAGAAGCATATACCTGTGTCCTTAATTTAACAACCTCCTGGCTGAGACTATCATTTGTTCTTTTTGTATCATCAACAACAATCTTTGGTGAGGTAAGTCCTCCCAGGGTAGGGGTTGGTGTTGTTGATCGAGGTGGGCTGGGCCGCCTTGATATTGGGGATGTTGCCCGTGAAACAATTCTTGATCCAGGAACAGAAGCTGAGAAAAACTTCTTTGATGACCCAAAAACTGGATTAAAAGATTTAGAAATATTAAGTGCTCCCCACTGGGAGGCTCCATTTGGAACAGGCGAGACCCGACTGCTGTTAAATTCTAGTTTCTTATTTTTTTTAGAAGATCGGGTTTCCACTTGCTTCAAGGACTCAATTGAAGAAAATCTAGCAAGTTGTGCACGAGATCTGGAATCCAACTTGTCATCTTTCTCAAAGAACTCAAGTGACCCTTGATTGATACTTCCTCTTCTGCTCACAGAAGAATGAGATGAACCATCACTTTCAATAGCTTTCCTTAGTTTACTGAAACAATTATCACAGACACGATAAGGTTTGTTGGGATTTGGTGCCATAGAAGCCTTAAGAGACTTCTTACTGCTACATGAATGACAAAAAACAAGTCCACAATTATAACAATTGTGACGTTTTCTTTTAAAATTAAATGGCAGTCGGCAGCCAGAACACATAGACTGGTCAACACCAGAGACCCACTTGTGAAGGCATATAGCTGCTGTAAAATTAATACCGCAGGCAATACTTTTGACTTGTTTATCTCTCAGAGATTCTACTAGCGTTGGGGAGTTTCTATCATCTGTATCCCCATGACCTAAACGACCATTTGCTCCCTTGCCCCAAGTATAGACTTCGGTTCTTGAAGTTAAAACCACAATATGATAAGCACCACAAGCTATCTCCTCCACAAAACTCTTGGAGAGCTTTCCTTCCACACGAGTAGGGAGTTTCCCATCAGCCTGGGGATTCCCCAACTGGCCATAAACAGGACTGCCCATTGTGTAGACATGGCCAGAGGTTGTAAGGGCAACCGTTAGACTATGTCCACAGGCAACTCTACAAAAGTTGGGTTCAACAAGAGCAGCAACACAGGTGGGCACAAGTTTGGCTTCCTTATTACCATGCCCAAGACGACCTTTGTCCCCGTCTCCCCAAGTAAACAGCTTTCCTGAAGAGCAATTGCTGGAACTTGAATTCCCAACCATAACTTCTACAACTGCAGCAGTATGCCAAACACCACAAGCTGCTCGGACTGTGCGGAGCCCCTTGAGGGATTCCACTTCCCTTGGTATTGAAACACTTTTCCGATCTCCATGGCCCAGAACACCAAATGTGCCATCTCCAAAAGTAAACAATTGCCCAGCAGAGGTTACGACAGCAGTGTGCCAGGGTCCACAAGAGATAGATGAAACATGTATGCCCTCCAAGGGCCCATTTACTTTCTTCGGGACCCAGTGACTCACTTCATTTCCATGCCCAAGAAGACCAAAATTGAAAGTCCCATCACCCCACGTGTACAAATCACCAGCAAGTGTTACAGCACACGTATGGTACTCACCACAAGCTACAAGCTCAATGTTAGTACTACTAAGGGCATCGAGTAGCTTCGGATGCAAAACATCAGAGTCTACTCCATGCCCAAGCCTGCCTCCAGATTCCTCTCCCCAGGAGAAAATCTCTCCTTGTTTGGTTACTAAGGCAGCATGCTGTCCACCGCAGGCAATGTTCTGGACATCTAGTACTACTGCAGACTCTAAGGCTTTTGGCAACAAAGAATCCATTTTCACACCAAAACCACTCCCAGCTCTATGAATTCCACCACCCAGAACACCATCCCCTATTCCTTCCCCCCAAATAAAAACATCCCCCAGGGCATCACCATCATCGTGACCAGAACCTTGGCTTGATGAGCTAACAGCACTTGATAGACTAACTCTGAAAGCATCCATCGCCATTGCCTTCATGTGACCCTGTACGCTATCTGATCCTCCCGATGACAAAGAATGGACTGAAGCACTAGCAGAATCTGAAGGGAAGAAACCCCTGGGAGGAACAGCATACAGTATGACATCCGATAATGCTTTATCTAGACCATTCTTGGGGGGACTTTCATATGGACTATGAAGGCGAAGGTGATCTCCACTATCCTGAATCAAGCATAAGAAGCTTCTTGTAAGTTACATTTTTAACTCAATGGGAAGAGAGTTGGAAACAAGATAACCATACCTTCTGCATGCTTTCATTACTACCAAAAGGAGAATTCAAAGGAGAACTTCTTCGTGTGCATGTTCTAGGACTATTTGCTTCAGAAGGGATTCCATCACTCCTTGATTCTGTTCTCCATTTACGGTGATGGAAACGTGAAATTAGTGCTTTTAAACCACCAAACCATGCCTCAGATTCATCTTTATCCTTGCAAATCTGTTTCAGAAGGATCATATCACCAAATTACAAACCACCTCAACACTAAAACCACTAACCAGACAGATATGGCTTAGAGAACCACAGCCACGAGATGTAAGTTGCAACCGATAACAATAATAATGCAAGGAGATGACTAAATAAACAAATCTTACTAAATCTAGCGATCTGTCATTATATATGAGCGAAAATGACTGATACTCCTTCTCAGGCCGGGGATACCTTTGAAAGATTGGCTGGAAAAAATTATAACATGATTAATTAGTACAGTAGAAAAACTTAATGACCAAGTATGAAGCCACTAAAATTGGTTAAAGGCAAGAAATATGCGTGGCGCGCACAAACAAGTCAGTGACCTGCTGCTCATAAGAAAGCATCAGTATCTCCAATGCCAATAAATTTTACTGAGAACGAGAAGGGAGAAAAAAAGATGACCGATAATACAAGTGAACAAATTTAGCATCCAGACACGGCAAAACATCTAGTTAAAGTTTGTCTTAGCAAGAGACAGAACTCTATCAGTAGCCATGAGCCTGCAATCTGTTTACAGATTCAAGATCCAAGGCAAAGAAACCTTTCAGAGACAGTTAAGATAGTGACTGAATAATAAAAGTTCAACCAAAAATAAAAGAGGCAAGATTCCCAATTTAAATAGAAACTTGTTTAATAAGATAAACTAGTTGTTAAATAGAGATTATATTTATAAATAAGCGTTGGGTGTTAAATTGGATGCAGTTAATTCCAAGGTCCGCTCATGTGAGGTCAGGACTATAATTACAATGATTTGCACACTAAACTATCATATATTGATCAAACAATAAACAATGTAAGTTGTCCTAGTCTGACAAATGATTTTCACGCACCGGAAAAGGGATGAAGAAAAATGAGATGAATTATTTGATGAAAGATGTCTATATCTTGTCACATAATATTACATATCATCTACACATCCAAGACACTTACAGTGCGTTGTCCAGAAATAATTCTAGACACGTGGCTTAGTTTAAGGTGCTTCTCCTCTTTCCCCGAGTACCATATCAGAACAGACTCATCCTGAAAGCAATAAAAATCAAACATTTAACTTTTGCTAGCAAAACTAAAAGCTCTGTTGCATGCGAATATAAAGCGTCTTAAGGAGCTACCTACTTTCTTCAGGGGAAGGGATACAAACAACAAGTGCATGGGAAACTTTATTTCTCAAGGACTAAGTAAGCATTTATGAACTGTACTCATAGAAAATAGCAAGTTGTTCCAATTCCATCCATTTGAGCGGAGCATTGAAGGAAAAATAACAAGTCATAACCCATAAGAGAATGGATATATTACGACTCAAATTATATTTAATTTGAGTGTTTGGTTGGCATGTATTTAGCTAGTAATGCCTACTTATTGTACTTTGGAAATGGCATTTGGTTTGACAATAAATAAAACAGTCATCCTTTTTATTTTTTTTATCTTTCGGCAGGAAAAAATGCAACTGAATGGATTCTCTCCAAATTTATCTGTGTCTGCATGCTGTATCACAAAAGAAATATGAATATATTTCTGTAAAATGAAAAACACAAAAAGGACTATTAAAAAGGGAGGTTTTGTAATTTTGTAAAAACTTAGGGACAATTTAGTAATTGTACAAATAGAATGTATGGAAATTATTTTCTTATCAGTAATAAAAAAAACTAAATATAATAAATAAATATATAAGAGAGAGGGCATGTGTCACTCCTTTCTTATCCCAATTTCCTTCATCATGAGGAAATCGGAGCATAGATATGTTAAAAAAATATGAAAAAACAAATAAATAAAGAACGGAAAACTTAGGGCATCTCTGGATAATGAAGATTTTGAGAATTTTTAAAAGGGAAAAATGTTGACCTTTATAATAAATGTTCACTACATAGTTGTTAAGTTTTGGATTTTGATGTCGTGAGATTTTGAGGATATTTTTTAGTTTCAATTTTTTAAACTCTTTTACAAATTGTATTGTGATTAAATAAAATTTATGATTTTGAGGTTTCAATGTTTATGGACCACTTATTACCTGGTTCTATGTAATGTCATAATGTAGCATTCCTAACCCTATGAGAAGGTAATGTTACAGTTATACACCAAGTTAGTATGATTGTAAAATGTTTGGATTGGTTGTTCCACACATAGAGAGAGGGAGACATAATATGCGGTGCTTATTTGCAGGATAATTACATTGTTATCTGATACCTGAAGAGAGAACTATCTCTCCCTCACCCTTCCCGCCAAAGTAAAAGGACTCACAATCTTTTTGGAATTAAATAGTTTAACTATAACTACAACAGACCATGAAATACAGATACTAAAAGAATTGTAATACCACTTACCTGTCTAGAAGCTTGATAATGTTCATGAAAGATACTAAAGGCTTGTTTGGACACTTTGAAGATTTGAAATTAAAAAGTGTTTTGTGTCTGAGTGATGTTTGGGAAAGAAATTATGAGAAGTTTTGAGAATATCTGAGAATACCTCGATACCCAAACAAGCCCGAAATCCCACATAAGAAAGATTAGGAACATGAGTTGTTTATATTTCTCCCTCTTCTAAACTAGGTCTCTCTCTTGTATACTTCCCGCGTACTTGGCTTTACCTAGTTTCTATTAATAAAATTTTTCTTACTTATAGAAAAAGTTGAGTTCCAACGACATAATGATTCGATTTAAATAGAAATGATAAACTAGTGGAAGGAGGTGGGAATGCAAAAGCATACTTGGCAATATATAAAAGATAACCATGGAATGCAGAATCGAGTGTAGAAGATTGCATACACATGACTGAAAAAATGGGGTCAAGCTTACATTGGAAAGCCGGAATGGACAAAACTTGGGCTTCCCCCTTCTTCCATACTTGAGCAAGTATGCCCCTTTCTTAAGAGTAGTAATGGCCTGCCATAAATATCACCCAATAACCTAACTTAAGCATGTTCAGCTCATTTGGAAGCAGGCAATAACACAAGCCGATTATCAAGAGGAGAACATAAAGAAGTAAGAGAAAAAATGACACGCATGCTATTCAGAGTTATAAATAAGTAATGCCTAGAAACACCCACAAACAAGATTCCGAAATAAATTCTGATACAGTAAGTCCCATTTGAAAAGCATATCTGCTCTGTTATCCCACTTGATCAGTGAGGTAGCACCTACTTGCACTCTGAGTCTAAGTGACTGGAATAGACTAGACTTGACATTTTACAAGGGCATAAAGCAGAAAATCCCTTGCACAAAGATAAATATAACATAGTTGACCCCCCTCCCACTCCTCCAAGAGTCTAGATTGAGATCTACTCAGATTGGCAACCAGGCAATGTGGATTCTAGAGTTGATGCCCGTATCTCCTTTTTCTCTCAGTTATTTACAAAAAACTTGACATTTCTTGCTACATTATAATACTCTTGCGTAGATAGAGAGTTCTTATAAAGGCATCTGACCTATCTTTACGATAAGTAGGTATCTGGCCTATTTCATTCATATCAATAAAATTTACCTCTTACTTATAAAAAAAAAAAAAGTAGGTATCTGGCCTAACCTTGCAAATTATATCATGTATAAAGATGATACATCCAATTCAATGATCAACTGTGATAAGTCAACTTCCTGAACATTTCAGAGATGCTGTACAAGAGTTTAGATATCGACTTGTTTCATATCGGTCTTTTTTATAAATTTCTTGTTAAATATCAGTTATAAGTAACCCATAAGTATAATATTAATCCATAGAATTATATTTAAGGGAGCATTATGTGGTTCAGCCGTAAAATTTCTGAGGGACAACATTCGTCTATGAACCAGTACAGAAAAGAGGGAAGGTTTCTTAAAGAATGTCTTTTGACTTACAAGCTATCCACTACCAGTATTTAGGACTAACACTGAAGGGGGGAAGTGGATAACATGCGAGTCAAAACAAAATCTGACTCTCTTGGTGTAACCCCAAGAGGCCTGGGATGAAATCCCGCCAACACAAAGGAACAAAAATTTAAAGGATGGGAGAGGGTGACCTACCCACATTTGCTCATAGGCCCATGGGGCCTCAATGGTGCCAAATAAAAATAAAAAGAAAGAAAATTCTCCTGTTTAGTCCGACTCCTTCCCGTCACAGATGCATATCACAAAGAGCAAACTACATCCCAACATTGGGTGGTTGGCCAATGGTGAAAAAGAACATTGCTGACCAACAATTTTAGGTAGAAAGTCATCCTACCATTCTTGTATATGTCCTGAGTACTTGGCTTCGCCTTTTTTAATAAAATTCGTATTTACCGAAAAAAAAAAAAAAAAAAAAGTCACCCTACCATGAAAAAAAAATCATCTTTCAGTTCATTCCAATGACTTGAAATTTGAAAATTCATCAGTAACAAGTACATTAAGTCTGTTCAAACAACTTAGTCTAAAGCCACCCCTAAATATCCATAATGGACAACCCAACTCCACAAATAATTGCACCATCATTATTAACATCGCGTAGATTCATATCCAGAATGCAAGCTAAATAGCATCACGTAGAACCAAACAAAAATTAACGCTTAGCACAAGCAATGAAATAGAATTCACAGTGTTTGGTATCTCATTGTAAGCTCAAAATCAGCCGATTCTTGAATGTATAACATTGAACCAAAGAAATAAACTAAAATATCCAAGAAACGAAGGAAAGCAAATACCTGCTCGACATCCCTTTCGACGGGACCAGCCCTGCTAAGATCCGAAGCCATCCTATCCATCCGCGATATCACGCAAAAACGAAAACCTAAACGCCACCACCAGTCTTTGACTCACCCATTCTCAAAACCAAATCCTTCCATTCAGCAATTTCATTTAACCACGCCTTCCCTTTCCAACTCACCCCCAAATTCACACTCTCACTCAGCCCTAAAAGCCGCATCGAGCCTCGTAGCAAGCATTCATACGCACTCAGTTCCGCCCCAGTTCCATCAGTTACGGTTTCCGTAACTAGCTGCACTGATAGTACCGTACCATCCTTCGAATTGATTTCGGGTCGTGCAGTGAGAACTGCAAAGTAAAATTTAGTGTGCAAGAAGAGCAGTTGTTTAATTATGGGAAGAGAATCAATCGAAGCAGTTCGTGATCGGGAGGTCGCAGAGCTCGAGGTGTGTCCGCGTATGTGTGTGCGTGCGCGCGCCCCTGTTAGTCTAGGAGAGAGGTTTTCGGGGTCGAGAAAGTACGGGAAAGAGTGGGAAAATCTAGGAAACTATGATCTGATCGATGCTCTCAGGATCAGGAGCAGAAGAGAGAGAGAGAGAGAGAGGAATCATGAAAGTAGAAAAAAGCTGTAGTAGTATTAGCAACAGGAGAAAAGAAGAAAATGAAAAAAACAATTGGGGGGGCGTAGGATAACGCCCATCATATATATCTAAATTTTCCAAGCTGACACTTCTCGGGAAAGTTTTTTCCTTTTATTTTTCTTCTTTATTTCTTTACTTCCGTGTTTGGATGGAGGGAAAATGTGAAAGAAAGGGTGGAATGAAAAAAATAATAATAATTATAATACTATAGTTCTCTGGCTTCTTTGGGTTAAATGTCAAGCTGTCAACAACTAGCAGCGAGTGGAGTGGACAATGCCGTGAAGACTTTGACTGTTATTTTGGGGAAGAAAATTCAAATAAAAAAAAAAATAACTGAAAGTCGAATCACCAAGTCAAGATGAATCAAAATAATCACATGCCGAACCCAAAAAAAAAAAAAAAAAAAATTAGTTGGATGGTTTTTCTATCCTCTTTTTCTCTTCTAATTTTAGGTTTTTTTTGCCTCTATTGGTGGTCGAGAAATCACAAATGAGACTATGGTGACGAGTAGAGATCACGTCCTGTAGGACTAGGTGAGGTGAGCCAAATTTAAAAGATGTGAAGATGCCAATTGGTCTTGTTTGTTTGGGTATTGAAGTATTCTAAGATACTTTTAAACATTCTCACTATTATTCTTTACTTTATTATTACTTTTTACCTACTTTTATTAATATTCATTACTTTTCACTTACTTTTTACTACTATTCAATATTCTATTATTATTTTTTATCTATTTTTTATTATTATTCACAAATATTTTTAAACACTTTCACTATCCAAACCAAACCTAATGATTAAGCACGTATAGTATCAGAAGTTTTGAAGTACGGTGGCACGTAAAGTTCACATGTGGACAAAGCAACGCATAAGCCCCACGCGCCAATTCAATCACTCTGTGGCAATTCTATAGAAAGTTGGAAACCTACAAAGAGTTTATTGTTTCAGTAACAAAACTATTTTCTAAGTAAACTCCGATTTTCTATGCATGCTAAGTCCACACATGCCCTAGGCACATATTGATCATTTGTCAACTTGTAGGGAAAACATGGAGTATAAATCCGTGTAGCAAGGTATGGAAAAGAAAAAATGAATTTTACTTATCAGCTATTATTTACTCTCATATTCTATATTTACAGTTTTTTTTTATAGAGTGTAAGGTAGTAAATAGTGACTAATGAGAATAACTTCTAAAAAATATATATATATATATATCTTAAGATTAAGAAATAGAATAGAATTTTTTAATTGGACTGTAATGAGACATAACGCGCTCAAATTACCAAAAGTTTACAATATCAACCACAAGTAGTAGGAGACAAGATGAAATATTTGGGAATCGAATCCCTTCCCCCTAACCCCAAATGCCTTAAAGAAAAACAAACATAATTGTGACTTGTACAAAGGAAAACGGGTGGTGAGAAAGGTAAAAAAAAAAGGTAGAGGCAAAATGGGTGGAGTTCACAATAGGTGCATGATGCCCTTAACAAGGGCACTTAGCTTTTTTCCCCCTTGTTGATTAAGGCTTGGTTTGGATAGTGAGAAGTGTTGAGAAGTGTTAAGAAAAAGTAATAATAAAATATTGAATAGTAGTAAAAAGTAGGTAAAAAGTAATGAATAGTAAAAAAAGTAGGTGAAAAGTAATAATAAAGTAATGAATAGTAGTGAGAGTGTTTGAGAGTAGCTGAGAAGACTTCAGTGTCCAAACACAGCCTAAGACCAACACCGTGATGGTGCACTTTATAGAAAAGTGGGTTAGCCACAAGTCAGAAAATTCTGTCGACTTTTTGTCAAAGTGGTCCTAAAACTTTTCTATCTCTTTTTAGTGGAGTGATGTACTTGTCAGTGCAAGCAGCACCACCCACATCCTCTCTACCACATGAGAAGGGCCAAACCGCCTTTTTCACAGCTCAAATTGAAGGTTACCCTTCATGATCCACCAATGCAAATCCAATCAAACTACCTTTGAGCTCATGTGCCATTGCTTTGGCAATATAGAGAAGACGTCCCTCGTTCTTTCCCTATTTGCAATTTGCAGCCTACCCCTTGGTGATCGTTAAGTTAGTGGCTTGAGTTTAGTCTTTTGAGTTTGGACTTATAATCTCGATCGCTTTCGATTTTTCTATCCCTATATATTTTATAGAGATTTGACTAGACTGTTGCTCGATTTGTCCTGTGGAAGATTATGTCGATCTCTCATATTCATCCTTGCATCACGAGCCTTTCTAAGTCCATATATTATAGTCAAACACAAATAAATAATGGTGTCTTCTAATTATCTCATCCGAGACAATTATGAAATTTTCTTATAATTTAAGAAAACAAAACAAAACCTTTCATCAAGGATCTTTCTTTGAGATGACGAAGTCTAAAGAGACCTATGCATGATGATGTATAAATTCCAAAGGGAGTGTGAGAAACATTTACTTCGAGGTTTTTGGCAATAATATTTTACAAAATTTTATAACTCTTTTCACAATAATATTTTAAATAAAAGACAGTTTTGTAAAATTCGAAATTCAAATCAATAAAATTTATGTATTTTCTAATTAAATTCTGCTACTTGCAAGTTTGATACGGCAATACACCACTTAAAAGGGAAAAATAAATAAATAAATAAAAATAAAATATCATTATCATTATTTTCGCCATGGATTTCATGGGCTTAGCTTGGCTTCTAGTAGTAGAAGCAGTATTGCTTTTAGACTTTTGGATTCGATCTACCTCAGCCCAGGGAGGCATTGAGTTGGAGTTTTGGGTTGCTGCGGCCCATGTCTTGCTACAGTCGACGCTCATATCCTCGGCCGGCGAGCCCAACCTTATCTTTTTGGTTGTGCATGGCCTAGCTTATAAATCATTTAGCTCGTTTGGATACATAAACGATTTTATCTCATTTCATTATTATAATTTTTTTAAATTTCTATAAAAAATATAATAAAAAATTTAACATTTTCAAATTCCAAAACAATAATAATGTTAAAAAATAATATTCTAACAATATTTTATTTAACTTTTAATTTTCATCTAAAATCATCTCATCTCATCTCACTAGAGGAGCCTTAGAAATATGGTAAGTCTTTTTCACTGTACTAATTCTGTCTCCTTGATTATATTGCAGATAAAATTGGTATAGAGTGTACCTTTTAAAACTACCTTTATGTTGTTCCGTTTCAGTGTTTTGTTGGTGTTTGTTCTTCTTTTATCTGTTCTTTTGTTGACCCAAGTAAGGTGTTGTGCCATCGGATCAGACGTAATTTGGGGCAAAAGCTATTCAAGAGTGGTGGGCGATGTCATGGCTGGTGATCGTACAACCAGTGCTCGCGCGTAGGTGCAGCCTGCTCAGTGAAGGCTATTGTGTCCGTACGTAAGCTGGGTGCTTGTGTCGTCAGGGCTTGAGATGTCGATGCTTGCAGTGGGAGTGACGTTCGAGGTCACACCAGTGCTTGTGGTTCTGTAGTTTAGTTGTTAAGTTTTTAATGGTTTTATTGTAGTTTTATGATTATTTAGGTTTAACAAATTAGAAATAGGCTGTTGGATTTAGTGTCCATAGCAATGCCACATACTCTTCCTCTCTGGGAGGACAGAGGGGGCCTTCAAGTTCTATTTTACAGAACGCTTTCTCTGTTAAGAGAGAGTTTGTTGAGAAGTTAAGACAATGTCTATTACAACGAAATTAGTATGCAGAGGAGCCCTAGAGCTTAGGTGTAGTTTGACTTATAGTTTGGATTATTCCATGTATTGATAAGTCACAATTGTAATTTCGGATTATTAATGAAACAAGTCTGGAGAAATGCTACACAACCTCCTACTATTCACCCACACTCCACACTCCATACTTTTTAATATTTTTTAATATTTTTTTTAATATTTTTTTTTTGAATTTTTTTTTTTTTAAATATTTCAAATTTTTTATTCACTATTCATAAAAAAAATATTTGATAAAAAAAAATTAAAAAAAAAAGTGGAGTGTGGAGTGTGGTGAATAGTAGGAAGTTGGAAAGATTATTTCTTAAAAAAATACTACACCACACATGATTATTTCTCACATACTGATTTTTTTTAGAACTCCCCATATCCTAAATTGCAACTCTGACCTCTAAAATTTCAAACCTAAATTTATTGTAGGACTACCACCGGCCACCACTTTGGCCATGCCTTGGGGTGGTGGTTGCTACCCCGAAAGAATGACAAACTATCAAACCAACAACTTCGACCGCCATCCTTAGAGTAGTTGGAAAATCATCCCGGTGTGGGATAGCCACTATCCACGGTGAATTTGCGGCCATTCCAAAAATTTATTTGTTGTTTTTATTATGTGTGAGTGAACTTATTTAATTTAATTATGAAATAAACTGATGCATCAATTCTTGGACGGAGGGTGTGACATCCACATTTACATCACATCCTCTTTTACGAAAAATCATTGGAATACTTGGTTTCAATTATATCCCTAACAAAATCCATATTTATTTTTTTTTAAAATAAACTTTTAATTATTAGGAGTGTAAACGTGGATGCGGATTTAGATATTCAGCTATATCTAAATCTGCATCCGGGTTTATAATGCAATCCAATTACCTGCCTGGATTAATCCGGTTACAATATAGGTGAATACTCGATTGTAAAAATTTGAATATTAATTTACTCAGCTTGTAATTGAATATCTGAATTTATCGAAAAAATTATTTTAAAGAAGATGGCTATAAACATAAGAGTAATTCTACACAACTTTCCCAACCTCCACAGATCACATTTTTTTAAATTTTAATATTTTTTAATATTTTTTTTAAATTTTTTTTAAGTTTATTCTTTTTAAACTAATTTAATTTTTTTATTCATTATTCATATATTAAATATTTAATAAAAAAAATAGTGTATAAAGATTATATGAATAGTAAGAGGTTGAATAGATTTTTTTGTAAACATAAAACAACGTCATTTTGAAATTGCGTGGTTTCATTTATAAAGTAAATTATTTTTAAAATATAAAATCTTGTTATATGTACTAAGTATTAATCCGGTACCTGCATCCGAATAGAGGTGAGTACGAAATTCGGATATTTGTCAGAATGAACCCGATTTTCCAGATTCAAGACCGAACCAAAATAAAAACCGACCCGGATGCACAACTCTGTCAATTATCGTAAAGTGACCAAGAACGGGGTAAAGTTGGCAATTGATTGGAAGTTCCGATTGTAAAATTTGTTGCGTCTAAGAAACGGGAAAAAATAAATAAATAAATAAATGAAACTCAAAAGAAATTAGAAAAAAAAACACTTGTATAAACTATAAGAAAAATTTTATAAATTATCCAAACATTAAATATAATTTTTTAATTTTTTCTCTTATTAAATGTAGAGTGTATGAATGGTAAATAAAATTTTTTTAATTAATTTAATAAGAATAAAAAAATTAAATAAAAATAAGTATAACGTGATATGCGTGGAAATGATGAAAAAGCTCAAACTATCAATTCTGTTGACTCTCCTGTTGACTCTGACAACGACATCTTGCTCTGTTGATTCTCCTGTAAACGCTTGTTTGAAAAAAAAGATAAAACTAGAAAAAAGAAACACGTTTTGATCTTTTACTCGTAGAACGGAGGCCACCAATATTGATCATTCAAAAGCCGTGTCCAAGACGACGCTGCTGCTGCTCACCCTCCCTGCAATTCCCTCGTGGCTTCTCCACCACCAGATCTCTCATGCTCGCTGCACGCTGGGCCAAATTGCACTCTGACACCGACTTTATAGAGTCCAGAACTCAAACATACATAGGATGTCTTTTCCTAAGACACAAATCGAACTCCGTATTTCATTCAAGAATCCCGTACTCTTCTTTCTCTCTTCTACTTCCAAGTTTGTATCTGCATCTTTCTCGTTGCCGTTATTGAGAAGAATCGTGCCCTCAGATTCACCATGATTGATGAGCTTCAGATAGCTACGTTGAGGGCTGAACTGCTCGACAGGCTGAGCAACTGGGGTAAATACTCGACGTACGATGGTTCGTACGACCCCCGGACGTTCACAGGGAAGTTGGATACGTTGGAGCTGCAACGCATAAGGTTGGACACCATGACGGCGGAGTTAGCCTTGTGGCGGGCGCGCGAAACGAAGCGCGAATTCCAGACGGTGCTGAGGGAGGTTGAGTTCGAGGTGATGCGAAGGCTGGGGAGGATCTTGGCCAAGACGGTGGACCCGGCATTTGCAGGGACGGAGGAGGTGGTGGTGGAGGAAAATGGGATGGTCTGTGGGGTTTGTCAAGAAGAAATGCAGGAAGGGGATGAAGGAAGAATGCTTGGGTGCATGCACAAGTTTCATACCGATTGTATAGTGAGGTGGCTTAGGAGTAAGGCTACATGTCCTTTGTGTAGATACCAGATGCAGGTCAAAGAGTTTGAGCTGAACATATGATTCTCGAGGAAAGAAGATGATGAAAGTCAATCCCAATTTATAAATTTTCCTTTTTTTATTTTCTTTTTATTTCCTGAATAAATGCTATTCTTTATACCAAATTTTGTTGTTCTGTGTCATATGACACATTATAAATAATTTTATATGTCAACAAGACAGCCACTTCAAAAGATGGGTGGCTCTACAGTCACTGTAGCTGGAGCTCCGGCTAGTTTATTTTGCACTCTCTTTTTTTTTTCACTTTTTTTTATATGTATTTCTTTTACATTTTTTTAAAAAAATTCACAACATTATTAAAAAATATTTACTTAATCATTAAGTAAATAAATAAATAAACCCAACAATAGCCCCAACGGGAAGAGCAGCGTTTTTCCTAAAAATATATTGCATCAGCCAGATGCAGCAAATTCTTAATAACACCCCAGACAGCATATAGAATGCAGCATTAAAATCAACAACAATACAAGGCATTGAGTTCTGAAAGGTGAGAACTTCCAGAAAGCTTAACAATGGCATTGGTTCAAACTTGAAGCCAGAAAGGCACTGAATACAGATACCTGCCGCGCCAATCTTTTTCCTCCCTTTTGTTGTACACTAAAGCATATCAAAGACAATAAAGCAAGGAGAGCATGAAATTCAAAGACAGTAGAGCAAAGTCAAAGCAGAAGAAGCATTGCTTGTGAGGGGTTTTATAAAGCTTACCAAGATACAAAGCATTAACATGCTAAAATTATCACATATCTGGAGAAAACCTGGGATAATGACTCTGTTCCAATATTTACGGTTCATGTAATAATTGTATCGGTAAAATATACCCGGTTGTTCGGGAACTGCCACCAATTAGCCAGGGAGAGGGAAAAAAAAATAACGAGGTAGGCTAATTCCAGTGATTAACAAATCAAAACAAGGCAAGTCCATGGCAGAGAGCACCGCCATGGTTTTTGTTTTCTATACCTTGATCCTTCGCAGATCCAGGCATATGAATCTTACAGCCAAGCGTTCATTACCAACATTTTCCTCTGTGCAGCAGTAAAATTCAAATGAAAAAAAAAAAGGAATCTTTCTACACATATAAACAGGTGAGCACTGCAACTGCAAAAGAAATTGCTAGCCAGTGGACTGAAATTTTGTTGCTGATGATGATAATGGTAAGTAGTGCTTCTCTTGTAACTACAAAGAAGTGATTCTGCATTGGACTGTACATGCCCATCGCTTTGAGAACATTAAAGCTTTATACCATCCATCAACTACTGGCTCCTATTCCAAGGAAGAGCTGGTTTCTGCAGTTTCATCCTCGCTAAAGCTAGACGGGATCTCCATGACAGATCTAGATGACATTTACAACGCAATAAAAAATAATAAGCTCTGGAGCCACAAAATTGAAAAGGGAAAGAAAAACAGAAGTTTGAAAGACTAATATGTGCTCTTCAATTACTCAAAAGGACAACAGAAAAGTTTAGGAACAAAGAAGAATAGAAACTCGATTGAAAAAAAAAAGCACAACTAATCTTTGAGTGGGTAGTCATTTTTCTAGGATTGAGTTAGGTGTTCAATCTCATGCATCCACTCGTGCACAAACCTCCATTAAGTAGAAATTCAACATCCTAATCACAAACATACCTTTCCTAAGCGAATCAACACCTTTCATTCTCAGTATTCCATCTCTACTGAAAAAGATAGACATATGATAGAATACTAGAATAAGCCTCTTGAGATTTCAAAACTTACAAGTCAGAATTTCGTAAATACACAATTTTAGGCTAGATGTTATGAGAGCTTTGCACTTCCAAAAGACTTCAGTTAATAGATTCAGATTCCACATTCAACCCCACTCTAAACTGAGATTTAGAAGAGTCCTCCCTTGAAAACGAAAGGAAAATCCCTCAAACTTTCCATTCCAACGTATTAAGTTTGCAGTTAAGCGCTGGCATCCAAAGGTAATACCAGCCTCCCCATTCACCCCAATGCTAAAAAAACCTTTCTTTGATTAGTCCTCTATGTCTGAAATCTATTCACACATCATTACAGTAACAAGCATTAATGTCATTGCACCAAGAAAGCAAAACAAAGAACCAGTATAAAGTTATAAACATCTGATCTAATAAGCAGGATAGGATTGTAAAAAACAGACTACCTTCCTGTCAACCACATCTACACGGTGAATTCAAAACTAAATTGCTTTTGATAAATAGAATAAGAACTGGAACTTCCTTTTTCTTTCTGTGATATGGGGCATAGAAAAATTCTTCCAATGCCTTGGCCCTTGATCAATAAATTAATAGCCAAAGAAAACCAAAAAATTTTAGATCACGATGCTAATTGACATGAGGAAGAAGAATGTACAAATGCGCATGGCACTTGGGCTTTGGCTCAAGGAGCACGGGATGGGTTGCAATGGGCTATCAGTTCACATCTTATCAGGCACACACGCACATGCAAATCCATAAATACATGAGGAAGCAGGCATGCTAATACAGAGGCAGAGGATAGCAATTAAGTATAAATTTATACCAACCCTTTGCTCTGATGTTTCCATGTTGGCATTCCAGTGAATGATGCTTTTTTCACATAGCCTGTTTTAGGAAGATCAGGTCTGACTCGTTTTGCAACCTTCAATATTAAATGGGGCATCAATAGCAAGGAAAAACACTGCACGGCATGCACCCATGCATGTACATATGTACTGGTGTACATACACATAATATTTCCACAAGTATTTATTAATGTATCGTGATATCATTCAAAATTGGCCAAAGCTAAAACTCACCATCATTTCCTTTGTTGGATGCATCTTTAAGTTAACTTGGTTTCCAGATTCTTTAATACCCTTGAGTTTTCCATTGACTTTCTCCTTCTGCACATGTGCACATAAACATTAGAATATCAAGCAAAGAAAATAAAAGAGCTTCTAAATAATATAGCAAATTACTAGTAAAGTCTAAACTGAAAAGTAGACCTTTTTCATCCTCATAGATAACCCCCTCTCTTCTGTTTCTGTATCAAATGATTCGCAGGGATTACGAATCAATATCGAAGGCTTCAATTTGACTTTTTCACCACTCATATGGATGATGTTGGGGCTGACATTATCATAATCATGCAACTCACTTCCGATTGTTCCATCATAATGAGCGTGACGATTAGCGATAGCATCAGTCCTCATCCCTTCAACATCATGCTTACCACTCATTCTTTGAATCCTCTTATTG
This sequence comes from Cyclocarya paliurus, assembly GCA_029856935.1. Taxonomy (NCBI): domain Eukaryota; kingdom Viridiplantae; phylum Streptophyta; class Magnoliopsida; order Fagales; family Juglandaceae; genus Cyclocarya; species Cyclocarya paliurus. The sequence continues at coordinate 4,214,143 of CM056956.1, forward strand.
CTGTAAACAGTGGTTTCTCCTGCAGAATCTTCATACAGATCAGAGAAAGAGTTCTGCTTACAGAAAGGTTTTGTATGGTTGAGAACAGTTGAATTTTGTTTGAATTGGGGATGAGATATCTTGTCCTGATAGTCAGAGCCATGCATGCTGCCACAATTTTCCCTTTCCATACATAAATCCTGTGAACTCATATTGGAATTGTACATCTCATATCTCTGAAAGGGCAGGGTAAAGGGAAAAATATTATCACAGAAGACAATAAAATTATTCTAAAAGAAAACACAAATATAAGCAGCATGCAGAGTGGAACTCCCACCAAAATTGATGCAAAACTTTCACAGTGAGTTTATTTGAATTCCATGATTTTGAGCATGAAAGAGTAATTGGCTTCAGTAAAGGAAATATGAGGTGCAGGTGTGAGCTCTGATGTTGAGAGCTTTCAAACACCCAAACTGATAATATTTGCCGCCACTAATAACTGTTGCTCGGTTCAATGCCATAGAACCAGAAAAGACCTGCTCAGCACAGATCTTATTTATTATTTCTTCACCCACAAGAGGAATCCATTAAATGTTGGAGTTCACCTAGAAAGATGAAGTGTTAAGAATATGAAAGTGAAGCTGTTAGAAGATACACATGCTGTTGGTGCTGTAGTAGTGGCAATGGTCATAGTGAAGAAGGTGCAGTAGGTAGTGGTAAAATGGGGGTTAGTGGCAGTGGACGATGACATTACAAGAAATGTAGTCGCAGGGATGAATGTAAGGTTAGTTGTGTGGTGGTAAAGAAGGAGATAAGCCTTAAATTAATTGTTGCTTTCTTCCATAAGATAAATTACTTGGATCTCTCCAAACCAATAGGTCAGCATAGTTCAGAATGCAATTCAAATACATACGTCAATATTTGGTACTGAAAGTATTTGGCACTTGAAATCTATGAGATGCACTATGGTTACGCTGTGTAACAAGCTTTCACACTTTTTAGAACTCAATTTATGCCAGCAAATACCGATATATATACAATGGCAATGTTAAATAAAATTTAATTTTTGTTCTTTCTTTAAACCATCATTCACTATGCAGGCAACTATTTAAAGAATCAAGACAAACGACCAGCTTCCTTCTTCAAAGTATTGGTTTGCAGCTAGAGTGGCAGAAACTTATCCCCACTTGACATCGAACCAAGCACTCTTGCTGTTGGTGAGCTCTTGGCAATAGAAAACAAAATCCAGCCATGCCTCTTGCTACTATATCAAAAGGTTCAGGTGGTGCTTAGCTGAACCAATCCAGTGCTCCAAATCCCATACAATTACAAAATCATTAAGTTTGGCTTGAACTGCCAGACTCAACCAATACGCATGAACTTGCATTTTTTCTACTGATTATGTACTTCGTGGTATTTCCTAAACTGAATGCATCACTCATAGCCAGACTCCTAACCTCCACTCCTCCCCAACCAAATAATAGATGGAAATAATAATAACAATAACTATAGAGTGCATTGAATTTGGGGTAAGTTGTAATAAAAACAATGATATATGGAGGTATGTGGAAATCAATGATTGACTGTAAATATGGTATGGAGGTGTGTGTGTGTGGGGGGGGGGGGGGGGGCTGGTGCACTAGAGAGATAAGTGAGGCTAATGGGGTGGGAGTTTGGAAGCACATTAGACAAGGGTGGGGGGTTTTTAATCATCATACAAGACTTGTGTTGAGAGATGGTTCTAGAATAAAATTCTAGAGCGACCTATGGTGTGGGAATAATGCCCTAAAAGACTCATTCCCTTCATTTTTCTGGGTTACATGCGAGAAAGAGCTTCAATGGCTGGTCTTATGGCAATATCTGGGTATCAAGTCCAATGGAACATCAACTTCACTAGGGCGGCCCAAGATTGAGAAGTTGGCAGATTTGAAAACTTTTTTAGTCTCTTGTACTCCATGAAACCAAGCACTCAAGGAGCTTACACATTGTGGTGGATACCCGCATGCAAAGGTACATTCTCGGTTCAATCTTTCTATAGGTCTCTCACACAGCCGCAAAACAATCAGTTTCCATGGAGAAGGTCCAAGGATTTGGCAAAATAAGGCGCCTCCCAAAGCGGCATGTTTTACTTAGACAGCTTCTCTGGGTAAGATTTTGACAACGGATAACTTGCGGAAACGCAAGGTGATCATAGTAGATTGATGCTACATGTGTAAGAAAAATGGCGAGATTGTGGATCATCTCTTACTGCATTGTGAGCTTGCTAGAGCGTTATGGGATGAAGTGTTTTGCAGATTAGGGCTAGCTTGGGTAATGTCTGCCGCAGTGGCTGCGTTGTTGGCCAGCTGGACAAACATAGGAGGTATTCCACAAATCAAAGTTGCATGGAAGATGGTTCCTATCTGTATTTTGTGGTGCTTGTGGCAGGAGTGAAATGACTGGACGTTCGAAGACAAGGAGCGCACACTAGAGAAACTTAGATCTCTTTTTATTAGGACTTTATTTCTATGGGCTATAGCTATAGATTTTAATGACCTTGATGTTCATGATTTTCTTGTTTCCATTGCTTCTTCCTAGATAGGCGTTACCTCTCGTATACCATCTCATGTACTTGGGCTATGCTTATTCTTATCAATACAATCGTTTACTAATAAAAAAAACATTGATATATATATCTCACAAATTTCAGGAATTCATAATGAAAGTAAACGCTAAACAGTTCATAAATTATATTCTCTATTAAAATTACAGTTGCATGAAAGGCACTGATACCTAGAGCCATTATAGACAATCTTCTCTGCCAAAACCTTAATATAACATCAAAAAAAATCCACCAAAGCTTATCAGATGACAAAATTTCAGAGTACAAGGAAATTAAGAAATCAAATACGTGTGCTTTCTCTAGAGACCCAAGTTTTAATTTGCTAAATTCAAGATCTGTGCTATTGGACGTGTTAAACTCAAGATGCCAAGAAAATTTCCATCAAATAACTGGCAGCAATGCCAATATAGACAGAAATATTACTCATGTGTCATCCACATCCACATGCACAAAAGAAAAAGGGATGGGGAGGATCCCCTCCACCACCCTGTACAATGGAGTAGAAGATGCACCATAGCACAGGAGGTGCCAGAGTGCCTCCACTGTGGAATGGCCTCCAATGCGCTTCCATCCATTCCTTCATTGAAAATTATGAAAAACTCAAATTAAAAACTCAGATCTCAAAGTCAAAAAGTGGGAAGTACAGCTCCTTGATTTCTTAATTTCTCAAAAATATAACATGGACTTTACTACTTGACGTATATATTCATCCAGTTTGTTCCTTGTCATGATGAGTTTATTATTTTAACAAATTGATAAAATCTTCTATTCCAGTCCTTTGTCTCCCCCTACCACACTCATCATGCAAAAAATATAGAGTACAAAACAGATTTCAACTTACTAAATCTGTCTAATACAGAACAAGAAAGAATCTGAAAGTCTACTTACATTGCTGAGACTGGGTTGCCTTTCTGGTCCAGAGATATCTGGAGAATGGGGAAGGGAAGGACTCCCAACATAGTAAGGTTCTGCAGAAACACATAAAATGAGACACAAGGCTCCGACCCTCTGGAGAAAGAAGTTTTCCAGTGAATATTAAGAAAAGGAGCTATCTCTGCGATTTAAACCAACACGTAGAAAGTAAGGTTCATATTGATATGCATGTTCATCTTTATCATCAATGACAAATTCCAACCCCATAATTTGACAATTTAATCAATGATACTCAAATTATCAATAACAACCTCTTCCCACTACCTCTTCCACCTTCATCATCATCTTTCTCTTGGGGTGGGGGGGGAGGAACCTTGATACATAAAACCTTTAAAAGTAAAAGGGGAGAAGATGCAAAGATGCAGCAGCCGAGTAAAAGAATGCATCATAGCATTACCAATGAAAAGGTGAATACTTCAGAATAGGTACTTTTATTTGCATGAAGGAAATTATGCTTATCCAATTATCAGTTGCCCAGAGACAAAAATATATGTCATTGTAAATAAATAAATAAAAGACACTTTTCACACACAAAAATGATGACAAATAAAAGAGCAACTAAAAAAATTAAGCAGCAAGATCTAACCAACAACAATAAGAAATTCAACTCTGGCAGGATCAGCTGCATATAACTTAAACTAGATGCCGTTGTTCTCACAAGGAAATACATGTTACAACTTACCACGGATGGTATTCCTAATTGGAGACTCAAATGCACCGGGAGGAAGTGGTTGAAATTCCACACCAAGCAGCGGACCATCCTCTCGATAATGACGCCCCAATTGCCTCTTAACAGCAGTAACAGCAGCATTTTCAATTTCACCCTTCACTTTCAAGTATCCTGATGGCTTATATCCAATCACTTTTTCACTAGTAGCATTTATGGGTGCAATGACTCCATTATGTGATAGGTATCTAGAATTTTCCCTATCGTCTGGATCCTCAGTTTGGCAAAACAACCTGTCTTGCGAAGATGAGCTACTTTCTGAAGACGTATTATCTGTGCCACTGACAGTTCCTGTATAATGAGTAGCATGCTCATAGGTGAGGTCTGCAGCCTGAAAATCATTGCGATAGAGCCTTCGGCTTTCAACTTCCCTTGGATCAATGTGCCTATAATCACCATGTTTTGTGCTGCCACATGAATCTTGTACAAGTCCACTGCCACGATCCTGAATAACAGCACCTGAATGATCTTGTCGTCCACTAGGACAAGCTTCATCTCTGAACAGTTTTTTGTCTTTTAACCTTCTGTGACAAAACCATCCAGATATTTGCTTTTCTGTCAATCCTATCTGCTCTGCAAGTTGGGACTTCATTTCTTCTGTAGGGTATTTGTGATCTAAGAGAAGTTCAAGAAATTTTCCTTTAGAAAAGTACATGATTGGCACTTAACCAGAAGCCTGAGATAAGATATGACAAGTGAAGTTGCATACCATCATAGAATTTTTCCAAAGCCATAACCTGGGCAGGTGTCTTGAGCCTTCTTTTCCTATCTTTATCCATAGATGCTTTATTATCTTCAGAGTGCACTCCACTTGATTCTGAGCATGAATGGAAAAGTAATAAAGAAACCTTAGTAATGATAACAATGGCCACGATATTGATCAGGAAATATTGTTTCTCTATCAGCCACTTGGTTAAATTAAAATGGTAATACTAGAAACTACACCACTATCACACCAATGTTTTTTTTTTTTTTTATTGGCACTGGGTGTCCAAGATCAGCGTCCTGACTAATCCTCGGGTGCACAGACCCTCAGTAAGGAGTTTTCTACAAGTGCACTTCGGGTAATTCAAAGAAAAAATCCCCTGGTACGATGGCCCCTAGAGACTGTTTGCACCTAAGAAGATTTGAAGCTTAGACATGAGGGGAGCATACCCCCAAGCCCAAGGCCTTTACCACTTGAGCCAACCCCAACGGGTTCACTATCACACCATTTTCATCATGGCAATTTAATTTGTCTCCAGGAAAATGAAGGGATAAATGTAACAAATTCTATCAGTTCCTAAGGCAAATAGGAAGTCAATGATATGCCTGGTTGGCGTTGCTCCCCCACCACCCTCCTCTCTCTCCCACTCTCTTCTCTTCATGGTACATAAGTCCTCTGGATTAATGAAATACAGAAGTTATTCAAGGAAACTTTATAAATTTTCTGCAATGTCAAATAGAATGAGACATAAGTGCTCTGGCTTAATGAAATATACAAGTTTTTTCGGGAACATGATGGACTCTGTGCAATGTCAAATAAAATGATTTCAGCAACAAGACAATAACATTGTCAAATTTTCTCCCTTTGCTCCCAGATAAATATGTGAAGTTCAAGGACCAGTAAATAAAAGGTTCTGTCAAAACCATCTGGTCCTAATGCTAAATGTTCAATCTGTATACTAAAATGCAAGCATAGGCATATTCACATTTCATGATATTTGAGAAATTTTCTATCATGGTCTTGCTTACATAATTTATATTCTATCCTGTCATTTATTCTATACAGCCATTATACCTTAAATCTTGCACTTGCATAATTATGTTTGCTTTCCTAGCCGTAGATTATATAGGTCACACTTAGCTCACTCTTCCATAACTCAACTAGTACCCAGGTTTCTCATTTGTTAACAAGGTTTCCTAACCCCATACACGTTTTCAATATTATCATTCCATACAATACAAAGTATTGAGGATTTAATCATATCACTGAATTTAACACTTAAAACTTGTGACAAGACTGCCTGTACTGCTTTCGAGAAATTATTTAATTGAAGCTAACTAAACGCATCAAGCAGATGCCAAAAGTAAAAAATCATCACTTTCAGGTACATTCGACTTATACTTTACAAACAATTAAGTGGGAAGGAAAATAGCCATTTTAAACATAACTAAACAAGCTTCATTAAGACCAAAGCAGTCCCAAAAGAAGCAAACTGCCACCCCAATATTAATCAGTAATTTTACTCAGGTTTTTAATCATCAAGCTCAAATGTAAATACAGTTATCATTGCCATTGTGAAGAAAATTTGGGGAAAACGGCGAAGAAAAACTAATGCCCAAATTGATTCGAGAAAATGCAGGAAACAAAAGACACGAAAATCCTGAGAATCAAAACTCTCCATCAATAGGGGCTCAAGAGGACAGAAGGGAAAGCAAACAACAATTCCCAAATTCACGTCCTGGGCATTACCTTCACCATTACAACAGTTTGTCTGTTCATGCAAAGAGTTCAATGTCCTAGAACTCAATTTCACATTCTAACGCAAGAAACCCAAAGCAATTCGCACGAACCGATCAGAAAATGAGAACCCAAAACGCTGATATGAATTGAGAATGTGAAAATACAACAAACTACCTTCCATGTTGAGTGAAATCCTGGTGATTCTTTCAATCTCGATAGAAGTACCGGATTCCGTTGGCTCAAAAAGCAAAACCCATTAGCCCAACAAGCTTGAAGCCAGAGAAAATGCGAAATTTTTTTTACATCCAATCAATTTCCTAATGGAAACGAAAGAGTTTCTGGTACAAGGTGGGAAGGCAGAGGGAATTCCTTGTTCCCATATGCTATGCTGGTTCCAATAGAAAAATAAAAAATTTCAAATTTAATTAATATATTTATTTATTTTACGTTTTGGGTTATGTTTTTTGTTTGGAATTTTTTGCTTATTCATTTTGGGGTCTTAATTATTTTCTTTTTGTTTTCTACTTTGTCCTTTTACTTCTGTCTCAAGAAATATTTGAGCATATCTAATTTGGTGCGGTGGATATCCATATATTTAGAGCAGTTTATCATTCTGTCCTAAAGAATCAGATCATTTTATATATATATATATATATATATATATATATATATATATATATATATATGGGAGTTTTGAATCCAAGACTTCCATTTTAGAGGATAAAAGTTTATGTCAATCAGACTACAAGTATTTGACATAGAATCAAATCATTTAAACATTCATGGTTAGAAATCATCAAATTTTTATTTCAATTTGAGAGTTTTTAAATTTAAAAAAATAAATATAAAATTCAAACACTTACCTTATTTTTTCAAATATGCGAATCAATTCAATTTTGTTTTTCTCAGAAAGAGATAAAATCACTAATAGAAGGAGCTTAATTTATTCATTGAGGATTGTAATATTGATAAAGAGTAATGTTTCATGTACTTATACTTTTATTTACAATACTTATTTTGTTATTTTTTTTTAAATTCAAATTTTATGATTTTTAACATTTCAATAATTAAAGTAAAATTTTTATAAATTTTTCTTAGATATTTTTAGCAATTTTCATTTAAAAATACATGAAGGTAAGTAAATGTTACGAATGATCTAAAGATTTGAGTTGTTGTTTACCCGATGGGTTTGTAAGTACGTCGACCAATTAAAAGCGTGGGAGCACATACTATATCAATAGAATTATAATGATTACGTCGAATTATTTTTTATATTTTTTTTTAAATTAAGTTTGAGGATATAAAAATAGAGAAATAATTTATATAAGTTTTAAATAGATAAATTTCATATAAGCATTTATAAAAAAGTAGACTCTACTTTAAAAAATATAAAAGAAACTTTTTTTTTTTTTTTATAAAAAGCTTGCATGAAACTTATCTATTTAAAATTTGTATCAAGTATTACTGCATAATTTTTCTCTAATATGTTTCTTTTAATTTAAAAAATTGATTGGTGTCTCGTGAGTATGTGACAAGTACATGTTTTTCAATGAATTGATATATGCCAATTTTTTAAAAGAAAATTTTATAAATCATATCATCATCCCACTTTACGAGATGTGATACATATATCAATATTAGATGATTCTTAATTGGATATTTTTTAATATTTAATAATAATAAATGTGTCACGTCTTATCTTAATAATAATGTAGTATATAACATTACTCAAACTTTGTCCTAATAATACTTATTGGGCATGTGAGTCAGTATTTACTTACTCAAACTTTGTTAGGGATTTTAATTGTTATACATGTCTTCTTATGCTTTTAAAAATATTTTATTAAGTCATTCTGTTTTTCATTAAAAATTCTAAAAAACACACTTGCAAAATGGTATTAAAATTAGAAGTCAGTTAACTAGAAGCCAACACGTGGCTCCAAAGTGTCCAATGTTACACCAACAATCTGATTAAAAATAATAATAATTAAAAGAGTTTTTAAAAATCTATTTTTTAAAACCCCAACAATTTAAGAATGTAACAGAAAAATAACAACATTACAGAATTGTAAATTAGGGAAATTATAAAAAATATACTTAAAATAGAAGTAAAGTTTTAAAATGATTAAATATAAAAATTATACTTTTCTTAATTCCCGTTATTTATTTTTATTTTTTTTAACTTTTTAACTTTTTTCTTAGTTTAGAAGAAAAAAAATACTATACATAATTTTTAAAATGGTCCATTTATAAATAAATATAAAGCTTAGAGGTAAAAAATTGAAGTCCAAGTCCAACTCTCAGAAAAGAAAAAAAGCCCAGGCCCCCCATATTTAAACGACAGCGTTTAAGCCCATGCCTTATATTCCCTTTTTTTTCTTCTTCTTCTTCTTTGATTCTTTCCCTCTCTGTGTGCCTCTCTGTGTGTGTGAGATATAATCCGAGTGAGTGCCGGGTTTTCTTGCTCTTTTCTCCGTTCCATCAGATTTCCACCGCTAGCTTCCACAGAATCACACAAAACAGCGTGCGATTTCAGCAATGGCCTGCCAAGCTCAACTCTAACTCGGATCAGCGACTTCGTTCCAAGAAGAAGAAATCGAAAAGCCCACTTCATTTTTCTCATCACTGCACAGAGAGAGAAAGAGAGAAGAGACTAAAGCAGCTGCTAGCATGGTTTCTTTCGTTTTTCTCAGTGCGTCTTCTAGCATGGTTTCTTTCATTCGTTGAAGACCTTGGACGGAGGAGAGGTGTGTTTCGTCCATCTGTGGCCCATGGGGTTCCTAGGGTTTCTCTGTTGACAGTGCGTCCGCTAGCATGCTCTGTAGCTTGTTTGAGTAATCTGTAGAAAAGATGTAGAAGAAAACAAAATGGGATTTGGTCATAAAATCAGGGCTAAAATGGAAAATAAAATGTGAGACAAAAATTTACTGTTCACTCAGAAACTTTTATATATAGAAGATATATAGAAAAGTGTTTGTGTGTGCGGTTATTGAATTGGTTTGCATTCTGATCATACTTTTTTTTAACAGAAACTCAAGTTTGTGAGATTTGTTAAATTACTTTCTTTTAAGTCTAGTCTACATTTATTTCTCCATTTTTTTTTATGTGACTCATGTATCTGCTCTGATTCTAATTCACAAAAGCAGTCATAGACTCAATGTTTAGCAGAGAATAGAAAGTTAAATATTGTCATACGGTTCTGTTTTGCTTGTTCATTATTAGTTCAACTAATAAACCATGCATATTTATAAAGTGTTTGAAATTTTATGTAGGGTTCTGATTCTTGTTTTTATATATATATATATAATTCCATGTTTACTAGTGTTGCATGATTTTATATATGATACTCGTTCATCTATTTTCATATTTGATCACCTCCTTCCTGCAACCCTGTTTTGTTTTAAGTCCTCCTCTTATGCTTTTCTCTCTGTTTAATTCTAGCTGCTTGTCATAACTAGTACTAGTACTACTGTTTCCCATAAGCTGAAAATTGTTCTGTTCTGTGTGAAATTTTGGCAGTCTATATCAACTAAAACTTTTCCTCTCTTTGTTTGCAACCTTGCAGCAGTGAGATGAGCAAAACCCAGGCAACTCTTCCACTTTCAAATGGCCACTCAACGGCTACTTTCCCCAAGACCCACTCTCAGAGTCACATTCTTCTTCACAAAACCACCATTCCATGACCAAGCTCATTCTCACGGACTTCACTCCCACTCTTCTCCACCAAACCCTGACCCTAACCACGGCCTCAGAGCCCTTCAAACCCAGGACCAATCAGATTCAATTCCTCCTCTATCAGATTCTTTCTTGGTTGAGAAGACGCTGTTCTGTTTAAAGCAAGGTAATTCCAATTCATTGCGCAATTATCTATTTCTGTTAAACCCTTTACTTGTGGTTGAAGTTCTTTACCGGTGTCGTGGAAATTTGCTTCTGGGTCAGAGATTCATTGACTCAATTTTGTTGAATTGTCCAAATTTTAAGCATTCGTCGCAATCTTTAAGTGCAATGACTCACATTTTGGTAAGCAGCCAGAGGCTTTCAGATGCGCAGTCTTTGGTTCTTAGAATGGTACGGAAGAGTGGAGTATTGCGGGTTGAGGTTGTTGAATCGTTGGCTTCAGTGTGTGACCGATTGGGGTCCAATTCATCGGTTTTTGATTTGTTGATTAGGACCTATGTACAAGCTAGGAAGTTAAGGGAAGGGTCTGAGGCATTTCGTTTGTTGAGAAGTAGAGGGTTTCATGTTTCTATCAATGCCTGCAATAGTCTTCTTGGTGGGCTTGTGAAGGTAGGGTGGGTTGATTTGGCATGGGAGATATATGAGGAAGTTGTTAGGAGTGGAGTTGGTTTGAATGTTTATACACTAAATATTATGGTTAATGCGTTATGTAAAGATGGGAAAATTGATAGTGTTGACTTGTTCTTGTCGGACATGAAAGAGAAGGGGGTTTTTCCAGATATTGTGACGTATAATACACTAATCAATGCATATTGTCTTGAAGGGCTAATAGATGAAGCTTTTGAGGTAATGAACTCAATGTCGGATAAAGGGTTGAAACCAGGCATTTTCACTTATAATGCCATCATAAATGGTTTATGTAAGAACAGAAAGTACGGAAGAGCAAAGGAAGTATTGGAGGAGATGTTGCGTAACGGGTTGTGTCCTGATACTGCTACATATAACACACTACTTGCAGAGAGTTGCAGAAAGGATAATATTTCGGAAGCTGAAGAGATTTTTAATGAAATGCTGCACCGTGGTGTCGTTCCTGATTTATTTAGCTTTAGTTCACTTATTGGGGTTTTTATGAGGAATGGGCATCTTGATAAGGCATTATTGCATTTCGGAAATATGAAGAAAGCTAGCTTGGTTCCAGATAATGTCATCTATACGATTCTTATAGATGGGTATTGCAGAAACGGCACAATGTCAGAGGCATTGAAGATGCGGGATGAAATGATTGAGCGGGGTTGTGTTATGGATGTGGTTACATACAACACCATTTTGAATGGATTGTGCAGGGAGAAGATGCTGGCTGATGCAAATGAGCTCTTCAACGAGATGGTAGAAAGGGGTGTCTTTCCTGATTTCTACACTTTCACCACTCTCATTCATGGGTATTGCAAGGTTGGGAATATGAATAAAGCACTTGGCTTGTTTGAGACAATGACGCAGAGGAATCTCAAGCCTGACATAGTGACGTACAATACATTAATTGATGGGTTTTGCAAAGTAGGTGAAATGGAGAAAGCTGAGGAGTTATGGGATGATATGATCTCTAGAGGGATATCTCCCAATCACATTTCCTATGGCATTCTCATTAATGGATTTTGTAGTATGGGGCATGTATCTGAGGCTTTCAGGTTGTGGGATGAGATGGTTGAAAAAGGTATCAAACCCTCTCTAGTTACATGCAACACTGTTGTCAAGGGCTATTGCCGGTCAGGTAATGCATTGAAGGCAGATGACTTCTTGAGCAAGATGATGTCAAAAGGAGTTGTTCCTGATAGCATTACTTATAACACTCTTATCAATGGTTACGTAAAAGAAGAGAATATGGACAAAGCTTTTGTTTTGATAAACAAGATGGAGAGACAAGGACTATTGCCAGACATTATTACATATAATGTAATTTTGAATGGGTTTTGTAGAGAAGGTAGAATGAAAGGGGCTGAACTGATATTGCGGAAGATGATTGAGAAAGGCATAAATCCTGATAGATCCACCTACACCTCATTGATAAATGGACATGTGAGCCAGGACAACCTGAAGGCAGCATTTCAGTTCCATGATGAAATGTTACAAAGGGGATATGTTCCAGATGATAAATTCTAACTATTTAGCTGTTTTAGTAGTGGCAAACTGTGTTCATTTGTCTGCATGGCAGATTTATACTGAAGACTGAAGGTGGGATTTATTATCGTTTTGCATTCTTCATTCTTACATGCAATATAGAATGTTGAGCTATATAACTGAAGTCCTGTGATTATCTTACTCTTCTGTTTGTGTAACAGTACAAGAAGTGCTCAAAGAGTATAAGAAAGCAGAGATTGGAGTTCATGGAAATGGGCATAGTTTAATTGCTTGTGATTAAGGTGACGCTACTTCCATCCTGGATAAGCCTTGTGATTAATTTGGACACGGGGTTTTGAATTAACGAAGTTTATACATTTAAGTTTGTCCTATAGGGGACTTTGAATCAAGGAATCCTGGTCTAGAGAGTTTAATGGCTCCGATTTGCATTGGGTCACATCAAGGTCTTTCATGCCACATTCTGCATCCACCATTCAGCACGTTTTAGACTTGACTTCAACTTTTGCATGGGTGTGATTTGTATATTAGTACCTATGCCTTAAGGTTTCTGAACTGTTCAAAGATTTTGGAAAGCATGTTATCAGAATTGTTATGGGATGGGGGGCTGAGCAAAAGCAAAGGAGGCTAGCCAGCCATTTCTTTATGATCTAAAGCTTAAGCACGCAGGTCTATAGTCAGGACCTTGAGGTTCTCTACTCAATCCATCTCAACCCTAAACCGAACAAAATTTGACTGCTTGCATGAAAACTTTGCGTCATCTTGCAGCAATTTAACCCCCTTATACCAAAAAAGGTTTTCCCGTGATGGTTTAAATATCTGCTGCAACCCTCCTCCTCCTCCACTCTGATTTGGAACCAACTCGCAAAGATATATGAATGTGTAACATATCACAATTGAGGCGGGTTTACTTCGGCCAGGTAGCGACAACGGGCAAGAGATGTGTTGGAACAGCCTGGGATTGCGGTCCATTAACAAGGAATCAAAGCTTTGGCAGGACTGTTCAAGCCGTTGGAAGCCTGTGGAATTCGTTGCCCAAACTGCAGGGTGCAAGCAACTTGGTCTTGAGATAAACTCGAGTGGTGGAAGAATCCACCGTTTGTCTTTTATTTATCTCTATGAATTGTACACCTTTTCCAATCGTATGAAAAAGCTGAAGCTTCATTGTTTTTGTTTATCTCGTAATATGGGTTGCAGCAATTGTGCAACGACGTTGGCCCATGGGATTACATCATTAATTGGGCTTTGTTTGGAAAGGGCTTCACTCGGCAGCCAGATTTTAAGGACCGACGTTCTTGTCTCATCATCATTTTTCTTCTTATGTCTAAATTTATTTTGGATTATTAATATATCTTTTGTCTTCCTAAACATATTTTGTTAGGATTTATATTCATCTCTCCATTTGTAAGCTTCTTTTTTTAACAAAAAATAAAATAAAAATCCTTCTATATGTATGATGTATGAACCCGAACCACGGATTGAATTTGAATAAGTTTAGTTTAAAATGAGAGAATAATCATATTAGGCAAAGTTGAATTAGTACTTTACAATATATTTTACTCCAAGTTGACAAAGTATATACATGTCGATAAGTAACGTGCAACATGCACCTTGAGCTTTTCAACAATAATCTCACATTTGTCTGATCTACATTTAAATTACAACTATATATCAACTTTGACCTAATACACAAATGTCTAATTTTCAACTTTGTTCGACGCTAGCTAGCTTATAAGAAGAAAAATAAATCGTATAAACATGACTTGACCTTCACTTAACGTTTCGGCTGCAATTTTGCAGTTCAAATTAGATGGTTCAATTTAAAAGGAAATAGCTTATACGACAGTAGCATATATATATAGGTCTATATATGTATATAATTCATGTTCGTGTAGGTGAGAGTTTCGAATAATATATATGGATTTGATTAAAGTATTTAATGTTCTATTTCTCTCTGATCAGTCCTAAGTACTGGATCATTCAATTCTAGGGTCGAACTTATAATACGGATATTAGAACTCAATTCATGGAAATATAATTAGTTGCTAGTTTTATTTCTCATCAAGCAATTAAGTTCAATAATAAAGCAAACCACACCGTTCATGAATCATCTAAAGCAATCGTGCATGAAATAACAACTACATATATATATATATAGATGTGTGTGTGCGCGCGCAACGAAGGCTCTCCAAGTTCCAACCAAGAACGTCGTTGGATTTCTACGGCTCTCCCAAGGACTAGTATATACGTGCGCCGCAGTAAAATAAGACGCAGATCATGATCATTGAGAATGCGAACTGCATGCGTACGTACGTAGTTGTTATCACTGCAAATTGCTTCCTGTGACTGAATCAAACTGCATGCTTTTCTTCACGATTCAAATTAGAGAAGGAGCTGTACATGATGTGATTTAGATCAATGCTTGAAGAATTGGTCTGCATACGTCTCTATTAATTGTCTCTCAGAAAGCTACCTAGGTAGAATATCAGATGGTTTTTTGGTCTGCAATCTTACGAAAAAAGACAGACAGACAGACAGACAGACAGACCTAGACGTGTATAACCATTGCTAGCTAGCTAGGATATATATATATATATATATATGCATATACGTAATCACTGCAGGATAACTATATATATGTTGGTGGAGATCATTAAGAAATCATGTCAATATTTCCCATGTCATTGATTTTAACATTATAAATAAATAATAATAATAATAATAATTAAGAGCTAGTTACAACTGTATAAAGGGTTGGAGATGGCCATGATATAAAGTCAATGAACTTGTGGGTATTAAGTACTGTTTGTTTGTGAGAACAGTCAAACTGCAATGCTAATTAGGGATTATTGATTTCATGCAGAGGGTTAAACTAATGGATTCAAGGCATTAAAATTAAAATAAAAAATAAAATTAATGCTCATACACATAACAGATCGATCGATGATAAACCAACCTTGAGTAGTCCTGACAATATAATTAATAGGGAAGTATTGAGATTTTTTTTTTTCATCTTATTTTTACTATATACGTAGCTTTAGTCAAAGTTTTTGTTTGAATTCGTATATATCCATTCATATATTAATTTTAGTCAACCTTTGACTGGTCAAAAAAAAAAAAAATTTGGAACGTCCGTGATGCAGTTGTAATTGATAGCTGTACGTATCGATCACGTGCTGATTATCATGATCTGCTAGCTACCAGCTAATTGCAGTCACAAACAAATTAGTACTCGATCCCGGACAAAATGAACCGAAGAAAAGACAAATAAGAAAAAAGGTAAGCTTAATTTGTTGAACTCTCTGGCCAAGATCTTTTCAAACTTAATCAAATTATTAACGTACGTAGTAATTATATATATTAGCCATTGTTAATTAAGTAAGAGTAATCTTACTCTTTTTAAATTTCATTTTATCTCATTCACATAACTCTTCATTTAAATGGTTGATATATAAAATTACTTAAATTAAATTGCATTATATAAACATTTGTAATTCATGAAGATAACATGGCAAACAGATCGATTGATGCACTTATTGGACTTATTGGATTATATTTGAAGAGAAATGCTGACTAAATTTATAAAAAGATTTCACAAAAGTAAAACTCATACACTGATCATATGCCAAATATATTATGTTAAATCGCTATTAATTTGCAGTAAAACAAATTAATTTGTAATCACTACAAAAAAAATGGATTTTTGCGATCAATTTATTGTAACTAACAGACTGAATTAGTTGTAAACAGTCTGTATTTTAGTTGCAAACAGTCTGTTAGTTGCAATAAATTAATCGCAAAAGCTTGTTTTTCTTGTAGTGAATCGTTGATGCACCAGTACGACAAGATAGATTAGTCTGCGAATTTTAATTTTGTGACATGATCTATTTGTGATTCACATAATATTTCTCAAATTTGAAGGCTCTAATAATTTGCAACAGTACTATAGGCCGCCAGGCACATCTACTTCTGTATACATTAACGTAAAAATTCCAGCAAAATTGAAACTACGTATTCAAATAGATCTAGCTATATATTACTTTAGATCAACATGATCTTCTTAAATTAATAAGTTTGAATTAGTGGAGTAGTCAAATAACTTATTTTCTACTTGAATATTATATGAGTAGTGAATTATTTTCCCTTCCTTTGACATCATATATAGGATCATCGTATGTTACCGTGGGTTATTAGCATGTTTTCGAAATATTGTGAACGGCAAATTAAGTGATGTTGACCATGATGCATTGAAATTATTATATATAGTACTGGATGCAAATTAATTAATACATTCATGTGTGCTAGCTGTATTATATGACTAATAATTCAAATTGTTCAATCGTTTTCATGATGCACATAGGACATGTGAGTCGATACTTGAGCAAGTGATCATTATTTACAAATACGTATCTTGCAAAATCCTCCTCTATCTGTTGCATTTCGCACAACATTAATACGTATCTTCTTTTCGATTTGTTTGGTATAGTTGTGCAAAATTAGATTATGCATTTTGTTTTTGAGGAAGAGCCATATGAGATGAAAATTTATCTCATATTCAGATCATAGCTCTCTATCATACCTTTTTGTTGGATCTAAGATCATGATCTATATATTGGAAAATCGAATATTTAACTTTATTAATCTTTTTAATTAAATTGTAATTCATATTGGATTGAGATTTTCTCATGATATTCTTTCTTTCTTAAATAACCTTTTTTTAGTCTTTTAATTTAGAAATTAAGGATAATCGTTCTACATCATCATCTTGGTTGAGGATGAGAATGATGGTGACAACAATTTTTTTTTTTTTAAGTTTCAATGAGAATTAATGGCATGATTAATGATAAGCTATACTAGTCGCCCGATCTTGCTTTAATTTAATTTATCAAGGTTGACATCGTATAAGATCTAATTAAATTATAAATTTTGAAGAATTAATAGTATTTTAATTAACTAAAGCCGAGCGCATTTCTCGCTGATGATCTCATGGAAAATGAAAACCACGAACAATTAGATTATGTTTGGAAGGTAAGATGAGAATTTTGTGTTTTGTTTTAAAGTTTAAAATATTATTTTTTAGTTTTGAGATTTGAAAAAGTTAAATTGAAATTTGAAAAAGTTGTATTGGGATTTGGAAAAGTTGAATTATTTATTATATTTTATATAGGAATTTGAAAAGGTTGTAATGATAAGATGAGATGAGATGAGAATTTTATTGAAGATGAAACTTCCAAACATAATCTAAGAATATCTTGCAATATTGGAAATATTAAAAAAAAAAAAAAAATCAAACGATAAGAACGTCATGATGAGTTTCGTCTCGATCATGATCAATTAAGTTGTATAAACTTTGGAATGGTCTCCATTCATGTCTACATTCTACGTACGTACAATTTCACGTCTCGACATCAATTAATTAGATGGATGAGTACTATATATAAAATGGTCAATAATTCGGCTGTTAATTATTATATAACATTAAAAAAATTAAAACAGGCGCGAATTATAGTCTATAACTAGCTTATATATAGCTGTTTTCATAATATTATATATTAGCCAAAAGTACATAGAAATAAGTGGAGACACGTACGTACGCATGCAGTATCAATATTTTCTAGGTACCTTTTTTTTTCACTTAATTAATCCACTATTAGGTTTCTTTTATACCCACAATAAGCATATAGGTCCTATATATATATATATAGGTCCATTATATACCTAATTATTAAAATAAAAATGATCATGATATATAGTATTGTCTTGCTTGATGCAAAGCTAGCTAGTGATCGTGATTACAAATATCGCAAGAAAACAACGATCAATATATCATGGCGAATATACAGGCGCTTCTTGTTGGAGCTAGTCACGTACCTGAGGATCGAATTAGGGTCCTATATATGTACATTGAAGATTGGTACGTACGTACTAGCTGTAGGCTCAAACGTCATAAATTAAACAGATCACGGCAAGAGTGAATTAGCTGCATAATCGTTCATTAATTAGAGATATCATGTTCAAAGGAATACAATTAATGCAGATGACAAAATTAGCTAAAAAACTACTTAATCAAACTACGTTCTACAATAAATATATATATATATATATATGTTCCTAATTAATAAGAAGATTAAAGGCTTTCTTACTTTAGAGAAATTAGCTGTCTCTTTTTGTGTGTGTGAATGTATATACGTATACATATACATATATATATATATATATATATATATATATATATATATTCATCTTGTCAAGATAGGTCTTCGAATTGAAAAAAGGATCTATCACTACATAATTGAGCTCAGCTGCCAAGCCTGCCATATTAATTGGGAAAGAGATCAGAGAGAGAGAGAGAGCTAACGTATCATGTATATATATGAAAGTTATGATCTCGTCGGAAAATAGTATGTATGGTCATAACAATTAGAAGTCTACTCATATATATGATCTCGATCCCGATCCCTACATATATACATGGCCATGATGCAGATTCATGAAGTCTAGCTAGCCTGTTTGGTCACATGCAATGATGGAAACAATTGCATGCATGCATGCTGGTGACAATTAGCTAGGTGCATGCTGGGCCGAAGCATTGAATATATATGCAAGAGGTGTATGTAAGTTATTAAATGGGAGTAGTTGAGTACGTTCAATGCACTTTTTGGTTTATTTTGTGTTCAAAGGTCCACATGAATTTGAGTCAATCATGTACAGATGATCATCAATGTTTAGGACCGTCAACTTTGTCACACTGATCATCCATCTCTTACTCGTAGATCACACGCACATATATGTTCATCATTAAAGGCGTACGTGGATATATATGTTTGTGTATATATATATATATATATATATTTATATGCAGTTACGTGGTACGTACTTGATCAGTTGAGAAACGAAATTAATACCGATTTACTAATCACTAGATCATGATTTGATTATTTACCAAGTTAGTGTGGAGAACATACCATCCACAACGTTTGGAGACTTTCCAGTGGTCAGAGAACACCACCCGCCCACCAGAATTTCTAGGCTGCCAATCTATCAGGCAACTGAACACTGAGTCAAACGGAGCGGCGCATCTCTTACACGCGCGGGTCGTAGTACTAGAGTGGCTACCATGTGTCATCGAGAGGAATCATCTTCTGTCGCCACACGTGGCGTCTCTGGGTCCAGCGACTCTGATACCTTCAAAATCGACTGTCCGACCTCTTCCTAGAGTTGTTGGTGTCCTTCACGCGCCACTGCAGCCTCTTTTTGCAGTGGATTTTTTATTTTTGCAGTATTCTTTAAGTGCTTGTAATTTTGTTTCTGTGTTTGTGTTAGTAAATAAAAGAAATAGACTATTGAACTTTTGTCCATAGCAAGGAAACCTCCTCCTCCTTTTGGAGGATGGGGGTGGTTATTTCCTTCTCCTCTTTAGGAGAATGGAGATTGGATACCCTTTCCTCTTAGGAGGTGGGGGATAGTTATTTCTTTTTTCTTTTTTTTTACAGAGAATGATACTCTCAGTTGAGAGTTTCTAGAAGTTAAGACAATGCTCATCACCAAAATGTGTGTGCGGAAAAACTTCGAACAGATATGTATAGTTTGGTTTGTAATCTGAATTTTTCTCAATATTGACCAGTTACAACTGTAACTTTATTCATTAATAAAATGAAATCTATTTCCTATTGAAAAAAGAAATGGTAAGATTTATATGTTACCTAAATATGTAGCTAGAGTATGACGTAGAGGTCATAAAATAACAATCCTCTTTCATTATATATATAAACAAAAATAAAAATTAGTGAGCATGCAACTAATAATATTGCATCAGCTTTCAGTACCTAGAAACATATTATAAATATATATAATATTTATATATATAGGCACAAGCCATGCATGCATGATGATGATGAAATAAAACATGGTTTTGATCATTAGATTAAAGCTGCCTCAATATTATTGTTGCATTATATGAAAAAAAAACTCATAATTCTGGTCACGTACGTACGTAAACCTCAAATGGTATGAGAAAACTAGATGGTGATGATCAATTATAACCTGTCGCTTAAACGTTGGTCTGCAGCCCTGCCTGCCAATTTATAGTAGATGAGTGAATAAGAGGCATCTAGCAGGCAGATAGCTAGCTCACTGCAGATAAATCAGAGCCAATATTATTCATTCAGATTCACGCTACTCGCCACTCGTCACTAGCTAAGAGTATCTCTATTGGATTCTTCCTAAAATTTCTTATAATTTAATTAAAAAATATATTTTTTAAAATTTTTCTCTAAATTTTACTCATCTTTCAAAAACCTTCTACATCTCATTCCTTATCCCCATTTCTATTTTATTAAAATAATATTTCTATATTCTTTCTTTATTACTTTTTTCTCTCACTTTCATTTATAAATTTAACTACTCAATATTTTTTCTTATGTTTTGAACTAGTATTACTCTAATGAATATTTTAGATAGAATTTAAATTATTTTTAATAATTTTAAAATATTATTTTTTTATATTTTCGGAGTTATTTAAATTATTTTTAAAACTATTATTTAAAATTATAATAAATATAAGTCTGAGAGAAAATGTAAATGATTGGAATAAGAATTAATTTAATTGAAATGAATAAAATATTGATAAAAGTGATTTAGGGAATGAATATATGGAGAACCACTATTCATTTTTTAAATATTTTTTCTAAAATGAAGAATCTAATAGGAAGAGATTTTTAGAAAAAATCTTATAATTATCTCTAAATTATAAAGATATATGAGATATGGAGACTCAAGATGCTTTAAGGAGTGCATGAATCCAACCAGTTATACACATAGTTGACTCGTAGTAATATACATATATTTATTGCAGTTTAAGTCCCAACACAGCTTTCTATATAAATAAATATATATATATATATATATATATAAATATATATCTATCATGATCATGAGCTAGCTCATCATGTTCTTATAGCGAGTACTCCCGTGTCGACGTTAAAAGGAAACCTACTGGAGCCGGCATGTCTGACCTGACCACCGACCTCTCTAAACCGACTAAACAACAAGCCTCGACTTTTTCCAAGTCAATCCTCTCCCTGCAGGTTCCTTCTTTTCTATATATAAAACCCCCCATCTTTCTTCCATCTTCCCTACGCAGCAATCCAATACCTTGATCTCGATCTATATATCCTTCTCTCTCTCTCGCGTAATTGATGGGAAATGCAGTGTCTCCATGTTTCCAAGGAAACCCTAGCTCCTCCGTGAAGCTAATATTCTGGGAAGGAACCACGAAAATCCTCACCGGATCAAAACATATTGCCGGAGAGATCATGTTCGAGTTCCCCGACAAAATGGTTTGCCATTCAGACTCATTCTTTATCGGCCACCCGGTCCCTGCCTTGGGCATAGAGGACGAACTCATGAGTGGCCATACCTACTTTGTTCTTCCCATCGATCGCTTTGCATGCGATGTCATCTCGGCCTCTTCTCTTGCAGCCTTCGGTTCAAGCCCTAAAAATTCACCAATCAATTTCGGGGACTTCGCCGAGCCGTTCCAGTACATAAAGGGTGCGGATGGAAGGGTTTTAATCAAGGTCGTGCCGGAGTTCATAACAAGGCTTATAACAACATCAGGAAATAATAGGGAAATTAATGGATCGTGCAGTACTAGTCCCCTTTGTAGCACGCCTGAGTTGCAGAAGCACTACGAACAACTTGTTGTGTCTAAGGAACTACTTTGGTCACCTAAGCTTGAAACCATATCAGAGTGCAAGGTCAGGTTCTCACCCTGCAGATTTATAGGGTTGGAGTTGAAACAGAAAGAGAAAGTAATTAAGGGGTAATTACTAATTAGTTTCTATGATATGGTAGCTAGCTAGGTTTTTTTGTTCTCTTTTAGTGGTGGAAGAATCAATCAATATATACATGTGTAATACATGATGACATGCAGCATGCATGATTGATCATTTGTTTTAGATCAGTTTTTTGTTGTAAGCTGTACAAATTAATGATGTCATGCGCGCTAATTGTTGAACTCTGGTCTCTTCAATGGATTACACAGTACAAGATTTTCCTCTCATGATCCGCACCAAACATGCAGTTTTCTTTCTGTATACTTTGTACAACTCTTAGTAAAATTGGAAGTGAAATACCTTCCGGATCCTAGAGACGGCCATTTAATCAATATAGATAGATTCATGTCTAGAGATCGAGTACTAGAGCAGTAGAACCAGTACGCGGTCCTATATATATATATACCTATCCAGAACAAAGAGTCAGATTAATATTGTCTGCGGCTTCTAAAAATCAAAGTTTGTTCATGTTGTTCAATAATCATGAATCTTTTTTTACGGGAAATACATACATATATATATATATATATATATATATATATATATATATATATATATATATATATTTCTCCAGTACTAGTCGGGCCAGTCGATTATATAGCTTATAAATTATTCCCGAGTTAATTGATCATGATGTTAGAGTTCTTTCAAGAGTAACCCTCTTGCCTATCAAGTTTGTTAAGATTTTATTTGTTAAGAAGTTTAATTTAATTTAAACTTGGGTGTTAAAGAGTTTCATTTTAAACAATTAGTAATGGATAAGCCCTATCTTATTCCTTGATGGGAGGAATACTTCAACTCTAACTTTGTTAGAGAGTCCCTTGTCTAGCCTATAAGTAAAGGCAATGTGTAAACCATCAGTACGGCAATTAAAAGGTATAGGCCAGAAGTTTCTCTTCATACTTAAATATTTCTTTCTCTCAAGTGTGTTTTCTTTTAGGTTCTTGTTCGTTCTTGAATCACCATGGCAGGAGGTATGCAATTTATTATTTCTGCTAGCTACTGTCTATTCTGTATTTTATATTAATCTTTCACATGACCCCTAAAATACATCTAATGATCAATCTTATCTTTCTGATCCATGCCTAGTCCATGCCAGTTTGATAACCCAGTAGTATCACGATGATCAGTATTAGTACTACTACATATATCCCGCTGTTTAAATTCATCTTTTTAATTTATGAGCTTCTAATTATTAGCATCTGAATACCATTTGAATCATGAGTAATTGTCCGAAACAATATGTTTATAATGACAGGTTTTAATCTGAATAACCTTTTTTAGATCATGCATAATCATTAAGTGCATATTAGAATATAAATAGATGAATATATATATATATATATATGGAAAATATTCTAGTCAGATTACATAAAAATAATCATACAAACTGATGTGGTTTGATGTAATTCACCAGATTATAAAGTTGGTTTTATTGTAAATTAATAACTTCTTGTTTCTAATTTAATTTTAACTTGATCGTTTTAATTAAGTCTTTGAGATAATTGATGATTTAGAATGTACAAATGCAAATAGTTTTTAGCAGCATTATTGTGCAAGAAACAGTTTGAAATTGGGCTTTGATCATGGCGATCGATGAATGACATTCATGTAAACCTGATCCATTCCCTCCTGGCCGCCTGTCATTGAAAAATTTAACCATGCATGTGGCTGCAAGCCAACATGAAAGTGATGGTTCGAATTTAAAGCCTAATATTCTTGTTTTATTTTGATGGTTTCTGGCCTCGTAGGTACGTCTCTTGCTGCATCCTATTTATTTCTGTGAGAGTGGACATTTGCGGCCACCAGCTTAATTATAGCTAATAAAATAGGTCAAAGCTTGCTCGTGATCATCATAAACAACCAAAAACAGGAAAACGTACATGTTTTATTTCAAATTAGACTTTTCCATTCAAGCCTGAGATATTAACTCTCAAATCTTGAGTTGTGAGATGTCTAATCAGAAATCCCAATTAAATGAGAACTATTTATTTCCATGATTGAACTTGCCTACGAATTACGGCCTCCCCCAAAGAATTTTGAGGGTGATGGGAGCCCTCATGCTCGGCAATTCTAGATATGTGAGGCTACCTCAACCGTTTGTGCATATTCCGGTCACTTCGCTACAACTAGGGATATTCAATATTGTTCAAGAGTAGACAACTCGCTTAAAGACTGATTTATTTTTACAAATCATCTCATATCATTTTATCTTATCTAATCATTATAATTTTTTTAAACTTCCACATAAAATACAATTAACAATTCAACTTTTTCAAATTACAAAAATAAAAATAATATTAAAAACTAATTTTTTAATACTAATTTATTTAATTTTTTACTTTTATCTCATTTCATCTCATCTGTGTAATCAAACGAGACCAGACTCTATAGTATTTGCACCCAATTGTCTCAGTAAGCCCCATAAGAAAGATGACTTAATTGGTGCCGATTTGCAGTGAAAAAAAAACCAGCAAACCGGACCGAACCGATGAGTTTGGTCCGGTACCGGTTTCATTTTTCTAAAAAATGATCAAAATTTATCCGGTTCTGATTTTCATTTTTCTAACACTAGACCGGTTCATATATATATTTTTTAATTTTTTATATTGTATAAAATATTTTTTATATTATATATAAATTTTATAGATAAAGTACTTTTGTATTATATGATAAATTACTAATTAATATAATATTAAATTTTAAAATCCTATATCACTATAGTCTATAATATAATTATAATATATATTAGAATATACTACAATATATTATCACTACATTATTATATATTATTATATACTATAATATATTATATAATATACCGGAAAAACCAAACCGGAATGATAAAACCGGAAGTACCAGTTTAGAGGTGTAACTGGTGCGGTATCGTTTCTTCAAACCTAAAAACCGGAACATATTGACTTGATTTTAAAATATGTTCAAAACCAAACCGAACCGAACCAGACCGGTTACACCCTTAGTGCCAATTGAGGATATTTATCTAAAACCTAAATTGAGAAGAAGCCATCTATCTGTCGTCATTTTAGACAGCCACAAGCTCCAAACCATGAACCATGCATATGCATATATGCTAGTTATAATAATTAAAAGGTTGGAGGGCCCATTTTTCTTTTCAGGTTATATAAACTTGAAGTTGGTCAAATCTAAAAATGCAAACGTGGGCTACTTGTGAGCTTGGGCTTGGAGTAAAACACCCTCAACTTATGATCATGGGTGAGCCCAAATTGAAGCTAGCTAGAAACAGATCGAGTTCCCAAGAAATATTACAATCTTCAAGAAGAAATAAACTAAAGGAGGCATCATTGATACATTAGTTTTTGTATCTTGAATTTTAAAATTAATTCGATATTGTCATGGGATGTTGCCTAGCTGTTGTGTTTCTGGAAACAAAACATGAAACAATTGTGTCAATAATTTAGAGGCATAGGTAGGGTGAGCAGCCTACATGCATGCATACATCACCCCCAAAAATCTTTTTTATTTCTTTTGGAAGGGGGAGGGGTGTTTTGGATTTTTGTGTATTAAAGTAAAATAATTAAATGGGGATCTTGGCTGGGGCCCTTTTAAGCTGACCACAGATGTAAGAGAGCAGAATAATATAGGCAGGCCGTAGATATAGAGGCAGTAGGGTGGCTGACCTTACAACAGGGGACCCCTCTAATA
This sequence comes from Cyclocarya paliurus, assembly GCA_029856935.1. NCBI lineage: Eukaryota > Viridiplantae > Streptophyta > Magnoliopsida > Fagales > Juglandaceae > Cyclocarya > Cyclocarya paliurus. The sequence goes on from CM056956.1 coordinate 4,240,161, forward strand.
GTCTATGATCATTCATGTATAGTCTTATAAGCAGTTAATACTTAGGTGTCGTCTTCCTTTACTTTGCTTCGACGGTTTTAAATGCCTGGCCTTTTGCATGCTTCAACCCTCCGAACAAAGAACACTCTCCTAGCAAAGCTACAGCCCAAATCCCTATATCATTTCACATCTTAAACACTTTGTACGCGCGCCTTGATCTTTTTCCTGTTTTCAATGAATTTTTATTGTTTCTCTAGAGACACGTACGTAGCAGCTACCATGTTTTCTTTCTCATCAGCCAGTTATAAATTCATGACTATTTTGGAGCTTAATTTTCTCTTTTAGACTACTTCTTAGAGAGACCTACTTGTATTTTATCCTTATCCTAGACGAAGAAAGGAGACTCATGATCTTTAAAACAAAAGATACGATTAATTAGAGTTTATATATGACCCATCACGTAATTAGGCGCATTGCAAAAAGGTTTCTGATGACTTTTGCTCCAACGAGGGCTCGAAATAAAAATTAAAGTGATTGATTGTGGTGGCAAAAAGTCGCAACAGATGACCATTTCGATCAAGGATGGGGGGTTTGTGGGACGATAATTATGGGTCGTTTCTACAAGTAGAAGGCCAGATGTCGCTGTACCATCGGAGATGCATGGCATATCGAGAGAGGCGATTTTGTTAGTAATGTTATTCACTATATTTTTATTTTATTTTACTACATGGTATTTACAGTCTTTGAATATGTATACGCTGTATAATCACTTAAAAAAAAATACGAGATTTATATAAAAATAAATAAATTTTTTAATATTAAATTTTACTCTTTTTTAAAACGATTTTATGATACTTAAATATTTTATGACTGCATTTATCATTAATTTATTTTTATATTTATCTCATTATATAAGTTATAGATTGAAGATAAATGTGCCATATATTTTATAAAATGATAATATAAATTTTTTTCAATTTTATTGCAGCTGCTGGGCTGCTGCTCGTGAGATTCACACACCAATCATAAAGGTGTGTGCCGTTTCTTGGGCTTGTGACGATGGGTTGGTCGCTTATTAGTTAGTATGCTAGTACAAGGCGTGTCGTGTTGCTCAGAGTTGCCGGAATTCTGTAAACTGGATGTTTTCCTACGAAGAACAGAATAAAATTTAGAAAATCCTTAAAATGGTACACAAATTTGAAGTGATTAGGGAGAAAATGTCAAAGATAGAAAACAAACCTGGCTTTAAAAAAACAAAAAATAATGATATTTGTAGTAATATTCAACCGTCGCATTATTTTTTAAAAAGGATGAATAAATATAAAATTTATATAAAAAAATAATTTATTAATATTAAATTTTACCTTTTTAAAAAACAATTGTGCGTGTAATTGTGGGGCACTTAGATTATGTTTGGAAGGTAAGATGAGAATTTTGTGTTTTGTTTTAAAGTTTAAAATATTATTTTTTAGTTTTGAGATTTGAAAAAGTTAAATTGAAATTTGAAAAAGTTGTATTGGGATTTGAAAAAGTTGAATTATTTATTATATTTTATATAGAAATTTGAAAAAATTGTAATGATGAGATGAGATGAGATGAAAATTTTATTAAAAATAAAACTTCCAAACATAATCTTAATCTTAGATTGTATGCAACGTTATTACTAAAAAAACAAAAACAAACAAATAAATAAAGTGGATGGATCAGATGTGTTGCTACACAACCCAACCTTGCTTTTCAAATGTCAACTGCTTGCTGAGTCTTGTGGCCCATCATTTCCTTCTGTACTGTTAGCCCTAGAGCTACGTATTCAACCCCTACCACAGAAAAGGACATGACCCCCCATCTTCCCCTTGGTGGGCTTCCTTAAACCCAGTACCCAAAAACAAAACAAAAAATAATAACGCAAACCCAAAAATAGAAAATTAATAATAGGATACGTGGCAAGCCATGATACACTAAAAATTGTAGTAAATGCTAAAAAAAAAAAGAAAAAAAAAGGGAAGAAAAATCGAGAGTGAGGACTTTAAGGAGAATGTAGGGGCCCCATTCGCATTCCCTTTAGAAGCTGCAGATTTCCCAGATCTGGAACGACCGTCCGTGACAAAAACCTCCTATTGGGAATCCCCCACAAGGATTATGCCACGCGTACAACACCGAAACCCCCCAAAAACGCGCCTTATATTCCCACTCCAGGTGGGTCCAATGCAGAAAACGACAGGCGCGTGACTCATGGAAAAAGGCAATTGTAGGTGGGGGTGGGAAAAATCAATCGCGGGTTTTATTGAGAAGATTGAGGTGGGTGGGCTCGAGGCGGCCTCGGCATGTGCGTTACCCACAGCCACAGAGAGAGAGAGACAGAGAGAGAGAAACTAGACCTGCGCTGCGCTGTAATACAATACAATATTGAATTTGAGGCTGAGCAGCGGCATTTATATATATATATATATATTTATATAGATTGAAAGGTTACATACACCATTCTTCTCCCCTACAGCAATTGCGTCACACGCTCCTGTCCGTCTCTACAGATAATTATTATTATTATTATTATAATACCCGATACATCTTTGAATTTTGTATTTCTATGTTGTTATCTTCTTGCAATTTGTGAAATGCTAGGGTTTGTGTCTAGCCAATTTGGATTTGAGTAAATTTAGGTTCGTTTAGGTTTATCTCAACATGTCATTTTAAAATTATAATTAAAATTTTAAATAAAATATAATAAATAATTTAATTTTTTTAATTTTTAAATATTAAAAATATTAAAAAAAATATTTTATTTAATTTTATATAAACTTATCTCATTTCATTTAATTATTCAAACGAAACTTTAAACACTCGTAGTTGCTAAGCAAAATTAAGTCTTCATTTAAATTGAAATATAAAATAAGATGAGTTTAAATAAATTTTAAATAATAATAAAATTTATAAATTAAAACTAAGCAAAATTAAGTCTTCATTTAAATTGAAATATAAAATAAGATGAGTTTAAATAAATTTTAAATAATAATAAAATTTATAAATTAAAATTTATGAATGATAATAACGTATTCTCAATCCAAATGAGAGTGCTCAAATACAATTTAAAATATTTGAAGAAAAGTAAAATTCAGAAACAAAAATAGTGTATTAAAATCACAAGTGGGAGGAGCGCCGCTTTTCTTTTGATTTGTGGAAAAAATAGTTGGGAAGTAAGCGAGCGTGGATGTGTAGGGTGTTGGGGATAGGAGAAATCAATAGTACTGAGTGTTACTGTAGTTTATGCAGTGATTCATAATGTTTACCTCTGGGTTGTCTCCCCTTTCCCACTCGATTTACCTTTATACTGTTCTCTTGCCTTTGGTTTTTCTCTCTTTTCTTTTGCCCTTGTTGCCTGCTGCCTCGGTAAAGTCATCCCGGCCCCCATATCCCCAATAATGCTACCTGCTGCCCTCTCTGCAGTATCTCTCTGCTTTGCTTTGCTTTCCAATATTGCATGCAGTCGCATCTCTTTACATATATTCATAAATATATGATCATCTCCATCTCTTTCTGACCATGTCTATCCTAGCTCAGCTTCTATGCATGGCACAAAAACAGGAAGATAGGTCATTTATGCATGAAATATCCATATACCTCATCTGGGTTGATCGGGATTTTAGCTCCACATAATTAAAACCCATCATGTACATGACTACATACAGGCTTCTTGACTATCATTTATTCATTCAGAATGTAAAGTTTGACAACCAAACTTGTTACAACGCAAATAGATGACAACCTTAACAAATTAATGTCTTTTGACTTATGGATCACATCATCATCATTACATATATTCAAAAAATACATTTAAATAATGATCACATCGTTCATTCTGAATCTTTAGGTTTTCTTAGCTCTCTGCATGACCTTTTGAGATACAGTACTGATTGATATAAAATGAAGATGGTATTTATCCCAACATTTATGAATAATAATAATAATATAAAAAAAAACGTTTAAACAAATATCGATCGTTAACTAATCATTAACATAGGATCCCACTTAAGTGGTAACAACACTGAGTAATAATAATATACCTTTTTAAATGTGTCATTGAAAGCAAGATTTTAGGGTTGTATGCATTCCCTCGACACGAAATCTTTAATAAATTACTCAATTTAAATAATGACTACCATTGTCAGAGAAAACATTACAAGTAGGACTAGGATTTGATGTTTGTTGAGTTGTCACACAGATTCTGTCCATAATATATATATTATATCTATATGTATATAGTTTGTCTCTTCATGTACGTGCTTGGCATATTGCCTCAATGCCCGGCTAAGACATTCGAACAACATTTGGTCAATTGTTCGAGTCTGATAGTGCAGGACCACAGTATCCATATTCATATAGATATATATATATATATATATATATATATATATATATATATCTGTGTGTATGTATGGATGCTTCATGCATGCTTGCAATATCTGGTTAATTTCATCCAAACCTGCTGGAGGAAAGCCAGATGACGATGTGAATAGTTGTATAACCCTAATGGTTGTAGAAGCATATCCTGGCCATTCAAATTCTCTATCTCAAACACACGCACGAAGTTGATGGCCGTGATCATCATGTTGAAATCAAAGGAGTATCAGAGGTCCATGCAGAAGTAGTCAATTAATGCGACACTTTCTGGGTTTGCAACAAAGTATATATCCTAGCTAGCCAGGGTGTTATTGATGTTACGATTATGGAAGAAATAGTATTCAAGTCTTGATAATTATATATATATTTCAATAATAATAATAATAATAAAGAATCAAATTTCGTAATTATTATGATAGAAGAATTAATTTGTTACATATGATTATTAAGAATTAAAATAGAGGAATAATTTTAGTTTGAAAAGAAAGGAAGAATAGATATGGAAATGACATGATTTGGCATGAGGGTGACATGCATGCCGACAAAACTATGGTGGTCGGTGATAAATTAATGGGAAAAAGATAGAAAGAACCTCTTTGCACGTGACATCTAGAGAGACCGAGAGAGTGAGATTGAAACTTTCTGCTTATCAGAAACAAATTATATGGCAGCAACCAATATAAAAAATGAATAATAATAATAATAATTGGATTTAACTTTAGAAAAAAGTTTGCGATAAAAAGAGAGATAAAAAGAAAAAGAAATAATAGAGAAGAGAGAACAAAAGTGTGAGAGAGTGTAAGGACCACGGCACGGACATGGGCAGGCACGGAGCTCAAGAAAAAGGCTTGGCCCCATATTCAATATTATTAATAATAATCGCATTAAATAATGGATATCGAGAAAAGAGTGTGGAAAATCAACTAAAACCTAAATCAACGGAGGTGGCGTGTTGCCTCCAACATCCCGTACAATTCACTAGGTCGGTCCCACCCACCACACATTTACATTTGATTCTAGGGTGGCTCTACACTATTTTGAATGTTTTTTTTATATGTATTTTTAATATTTTTAAATATTTTTTTAAAAATTTATTTATTTTTTTGAAAATATTATTGAAAATCACTTTTTTAATACTAAGTAAAAAAAAAGTTTTAAAAAAAATTCCCGACAGAAATCCAACAGGAACTCTTAGCGAAAAGAACAGCATTTTCCTCGAATCTAATGATATAATTTTGATTGCTGCAAAACTTTGCTATGACGTATTATAACGTAGGTTTTTATCGTCTCATCTCAATATTTAAATATTATAAATATAAATATTTTTTAATTTAATTATTTTTTAATTATTATAAATTTTCAAACTTCTAGAAAAAAAAATGATAATATACCCCATGATTTTACTTCTTTATTTTGACCTCTTATGTATAATTTTTTTAAAATTTTTTTATAATGATTAAAGAAGTAATTATTAATATATATATATATATTTTTTTAAAATATTTAAATATGTTAAAATATGAAAAAGAAAAAGAAAAATTATAAAGTACAATTTACACTAGGAGCAAGCTGGGCGGCATAGTATCATGGTCCAAGAAACAATTCAACTATTTAAAATTACAAAAACAAAAATTATTTTAAAATATTATAACTTTATAAGATTTCTATTTAATTTTTTCTCCCTTTTTCCAAATATCATAAAACATTTTAACACAATATATCTCGTAACTATTTACAAATTATTTCAACTCACTGTCAAAACTAAGGCTAAGAAGGGAAATAATTTTTAAGCTCTGAAAATTACCAATTAATATATGCATACATTATTGAAATAATATATTTTTGAATTAGCGTACTAACACGCGAGCAAATAATCGACGTGAAAGATTATTACATTCATGATAAAAAAAAAATATATATTATAAAGGTTTTGGATCACACTCAGCTTTTCATTCTTTCAAGAGCAAAAAACCCTTGCCAAGAAAAGAAAGATGCCAAAACCGTAATAAAACATGGTTCTACATGATGATTTTATCTCAAACAAGTTTCATAACTCCAAAAATGGCCACCAACCTGTGATCACGTGCCACTGCTTCCTACAAGATTATGTTGTGCTCTAACCAACGTTTTGCATATCGTACCGGATACCGTACCGATCAAGGTACTGAAATAAAATATTTCGATACTAGTATTGTTTCATCTACCGTTTCGAAATAATCGATATATGAATAAATTATATATATAAATGTATACATATAAATTATATTTCAAAATAATAGTAGATATATAAATTATAAATAGTCTAATCTGAATTAGAGGTAAAAAAATGAGCTTGGAGTTTGACAAAACGAAAAAAAACTAAAATATCGACCCGTACTGGCCGGTACAACCTGTATTTCGGCCAGTACGAAACACATAATATACCTATACCGGACTAATAACCAGTACGAAAAATATCAATTGTATTGGCCGGTACGGTATGAAATTAAAAACATTGGCTCTAACCCCATATAATTAAGAGTATTATTGTCTTATTGCATAGAGTAGTGCTATACCCACCGAGAGTACTGTAACATGAGATGATTCCTTATAAGAACAAAAGTTTTTTTTTTATTCATTTTTTTATATCCATGAATATTTCTTTAAAAAAAAATTCACAACATCATTAAAAATATTTCTTTAATTATTAAATATTTTTTTTTTTTTTTGAGACACAACCTATACCCAATAATTAGTGAGAGTAGATTTCTATTGCATGTATACGAGAGAAGAAGTCTAGGGCTCCATGGAGGATGAAATTGAGAACTTTTTTGTTTCACTCTTCTTTAGTACCATGCGTGCATCACACAGCAAAAGTTCTAGGGTAGAATTGGATGGCCAAATGAGAAAGTTTTTTTAGTCTGTATGGATGAGATGGTTTTGGACATCTAAACGGTTATATTTCATCGCCTTTTCATTTATAAATTTTTAAACTCATCTCAAACATTTTTTACATGAACAGTAAAACTAAAACTAAAACAATTTATCAAATCTAAAAAAGTTAAGACTATCTCATCTCATCTCATTATCCAAACATATATTTTTTTATAAATTATATCATCTCATCTTAATTCAAAAAAGTTTACTACTATTCAAAATATTTTATTTCATCTTATCTGAACTATCTATCCAAACCGGGCCTAAGAGTTGAGCAAAAGTCTACAAATCTGACTTTGACAAAACGAGTCGGAATCGAATTGTTTTTTTTTTAATTTTCAACCGGGGTGGAGGTGTCGCTAGACCAACTCTGACTTTATGCTTCGACTCAAACTTTCCCCTCGAATTCGACTCCAACTCCAACTCCATATCTAACTCCGATATTGTATATATGTTATAAAAATATTTATTTATTTATATAGTTATCATATGTACTAGTATATTTATATAGCTATATAATTAGAACTTATATAGCTAAATTCAATAATATATTAATATGTGCTAATTATTATAAAATAATATACTTATATTATAATATAAATAGACTAATAATTGTTTAGTATATATATCTGAACATCATAATATTACTATCATAAATAACCAAGTATAGAAATAAGTTAGACATTAATATTAAAATAAGTCTAGAATAATAAGTTAATAACACATAATACTAATTTATTAAATTATAATAACATGTAATTAGATACTAGAAAGTCTAGTAAATAATTAAGTTAAAAATAAATTAGACATTAGTATAATAACATGTAATTAAACAATAGAACTAAGTCTAGTGTAGAAATAAGTTATAAATAAATTAGATACTAGTATATTATAATAACAGGTAATGGTATAATATAATAATTTGTAATTACAAACTAAAATATAAGTCTAGTATAGAAATAAATTAAATACTATTGTAAACATAATCTAATATAATAAGTTAATAACACATAATACTAATATAATAACATGTAATTAGACACTAGAAAGAATATGTAATATTTTAGTATGATTACATCTAATTAGACATTATAGTATAAGTCTAGAATAAAAATACGTTAGATATTAGTATAGAAGCAAATCAGCAGTGAATGATTTAGTTTTAGTTTTTAACTTTTGGAAAAATTAAAATTTGATAACCCACAAAAATTTATTTTCTTATATAAAAAAAATGGCTAAATATGAAACTAAAAAAAGAGTCCAAATCCAACTCCGTTTCGACAAGTCAAAGTTGAAGTCAGATCGGATCCTACACAAGTCAGAGTCAGATTTAGAAGAGTCCAACTCCGACTATATCAGTGCTCACCCCTTTGGTAGATGCAAGACATACATTTTAGAACGTATTTTTTCATCCATAATTAAACTTCTACATATTTGATGCAGGGGGCTTCGAGTCTGATATAATTTATTTACTGCGTTTGGATGTTGAAGTGATCCCAAATGATTTGAGTTGATATATAAATAGTAATATTTTATGAGTCTTATTAAGATGTGTTTAGATGTAGATATGTTGAGATTTGTATTTAAATATATGAAGTAGGTTGATGTGAGTTTAACTTTTTGATACGAAGTTAAAAAAATAATAAATTTCATCAATAATTAGTTTGAAATGGATTGAGATAAGATTGCCAATCAAACACAACCATGTTAGGATTGTAAATAAATCAATTTCTTTAGAAATTAAGATATTTAAAAAATATTTCAAGGTAAAGTAACTAGTCTTTGATACTTACCGATAAAGGATTGAGCTCACAGTATGATATTACACAGATATACATTGACGAACGAATTATTGATGCATATATGTGTGTGTATATATATATATATTGATTTATTCACTTCATCATATAGAGAATTCAATTAATGGTCAAAAGTTTGATATATGTATATATATATATATATATATATATATATATATATATTTTTTTATCGAAATCAATAGTTTCTTCTTTCGTTCACCAAAAGAATCAATCATTACATGAATGTGTTTCAAAATGAATCTAACTCTTAATTACATTTGGTCCCTTTTTGACGCCGGGCAGAATGAAAATTATTCTATAAGTTAGTTTTAACAGATAATTCACAATAAAGAAGACAAGGGAATCACCCAAAAACACAGAGAAATGCCTCTGATGTTTAATTCAAAATTATCAAAATTCAATAATCTTCTAGTCAACCCACAAGCCGGGTTGTAATCGCTGAAATTTGGCTGTATCAGAATTTTACAAAAAATAGCAAAATCTCAAAAATATGCCAAAATTAAATATGTAATAAAATAGATAATCTGTCAAAAATCTCATTCAAATTGAATTCAGAATCACATCCAAAACAATAAATAAAATATTTCCATAATAGGCAAAAATTTCTAAAAGTGGGAATTCATAAGGGAAAACAGTGAAATTTGGCTTTGAAAAAGATGCACAGCGAGTGTTGGTGGGTGCCGACGATGTGCGCACCGAAAAGAACATTCTGAATTGGGGGTCATATGCGTGATTCTGATACTCGTAGCCAAAGTTATGGCCAAAATACCAAAATATGCCCAAAATTGCCTCAATCAAGGAAAGATTAGGATTTCCTGTCCTCTTTGCTTTGATATGCCATCTCAAGATATTTCATTACAGTCAACGTGCAATATGACAACTCAACATCATTTAACTTGAATCCACCTGCATCAATCACCCAGGGTTGGAAAGAATTCGTCCTCAAGTTCACAGTAGCTTCATCGGGGTCCACAAAACAAGGGTTCAAATGTTTTACATTAAAAATAAAAGAAGTTTTCAAATGGTTGGGGAGGCATAATTTGTAGGTATTATCATTGATCTTTTGTAGGATCTTACAGGGTCCAATCTTCAGCTCTTTAAGTTTATTATACTTGCCAACAAGAAAACGATCACGAGTTAATATTGCCTGAACAAAATCACCAACGTTAAAAAGTACCTGACAACGATGATTATCTATTTGAACCTTATACTTGGCATTGCTCTCGTGAATGACCAGCTTCACTTGATCAGGCATGCCTCTAAGATGTTCTGCCCTCTCATCTGCCTTGTGATTCAAATGACCTACATGTGAATCTCAAATGGGCTCAGCCATGTGATTCTGTTCTTGGATCTATTATAGGTGAATTCTGCTTGAGGAAGAGTCAGATCCCATAGCGTTAGCTTAGTTCCAAACAAACTCCTCAAAAGATTTCCCAAACTCTAGTTCACTTCCTTGGTCTGATCATTTCTTTAGAGGTGGTAGACGTTATTGAAATTCAACTTTATCCCCAGTTTCTCTCATAAGCTCCCCCAGAAACGGCTTATGAACTTGGTGTCACGATCTGAAATGATTGATCGGGGAACACTATGTAAATGAACAATCTCCTTGAAGTAAAGATGAGCAATCAGAGCAGCATCCATTATTTTCCTGCAAGCTACAAAATGGACCATCATGGAAAACTTGCCGACCATAACTAAAATATAATCCATAGATCGTTGGGTCCGAGATAAACCCATCACAAAGTCCATACTAACATTGAACCAAGGAGCCTCAGGAACAGGCAAGAGGGTGTACAAGCCTTCATTGGTGAGAACCCTCTTGGACTGCTGACACACGTAACATCGTTCCATATAATGAGGCACATCACTGGTCAGATTGGGAGAATAGTAATCAGAAAAAACCAGGGTTAACGTCTTATCTTGCCCAAAATGACCCTCGCTATGAAATTCACTAATAATTTACTGCTTTAGCGAACAATCTGGGATGCACAACCATAATCCATGAAATAAATAACCATTATGCAAAACAAAATCATTTCGTTGACCATCAGTTACCTACCAAAATATTCTCCCAAACGAAGGATTTGCTGCATCATGCCACTGCAAACCTCAAATCCTGCAACTCTGGTGGTCATGCTGGTGAAGAGTAACGTACAAAGGCTCAGGGCAACTGCTACACAGTTTAGACCTCCTGATAAATGCCTTAATGAAAATGTGAACTCATGCAAGTAGACAACTCACTTATCATGTCGCCTACTTAACTTGTGCTGGCCATTGATGTACTTTAGAGCCTCGTGATCAGTAACAAGAATGAACTCTTGTAGAACCAGGTAATGACGCCAATGTTTTAGGAACTGAACTATGGCATAGAACTCCAGGTCATAAATGGAATAATTATTCTCTGCTCCTAACAACTTCTCACTGAAAAAGACTATGAGCCATCCCTCCTGACTCAAAACACCGCCAAAGCTAAGTCCATATGCATCACAATTGACTTCGAACACTTTATCAAAATCTACAAGTGTTAAAACTGGCACCTCTATCAACTTCTTTTGGACCAGTTGAAAATTGGCCTCTGCCTCCTCAGACCACTGGAATTCATGTCCTTTGAGGCACTCTATAATATGAACAATTAGAGTGCTGAATCTTCTAATGAACCGGCGGTAGAAGGACGCTAATCCTTGAAAATTCCTAATATTGTGCAAGATCTTAGGTTTGGGTCATCCCAAGACCGCATTTATCTTTGACTAATCTGCATGAACTACATCAATAGATACAACAAAATAAAGGAAAGTTGCAGAAGTTGTAAAGAAAGAATACTTCTTCTAATTTACAAACAGGAGCTCCATTCTCAACATATTAAAAACAACTTGGAGATGATCAAAGTGTGACACCCATGTCAGACTATATATGAGGATATCGTCAAAGTAAATTACGACAAATCTCCCCATAAAAAGCCGTAGAACCTTATGCATGAACCTCATGAATGTATTGGACGCATTGGACAGCCCAAAACGTGTGACAATCCACTCATACACCCTCTGTTATGTCTTAAACTTTGTCTTCCACTCTTCTTAGAGTCTTATTCTGATCTAGTGGTATTTGCTTTTAAGGTCAATTTTTTAGAAGATCTTAAAACCAGATAGTAGATTCAACATGTCATATAGGCGTGGAATCATAATTTTAAATACCGTACCGTACCGGTCGATATTTTCTGTACCCGCCACCAGTCCGGTACAGGTATGGTATGCGTTTCGTACTGGCCAATATTTCGGCTTTTTATTTTTTATTTTCATTTTTTCAAACTACAAGCTCATTTTTTGACTCCCAGTTCAGACTATACTATTTATAATTTATATATCTATGTATTTATACATAAATTAGTCATATATAGACTATTATTTTTAAATATAATTTATATATATACATTTATATATATAATTTATTCATATATCGACTATCCCGAAATGGTACCGGTAACGAAATATTTTGTTCCTGTGCTTTGGCCGGTACGGCATCCGGTATGGTATTCAAAACATTGCGTGGAGTGGGAAACCTACACTTCGCTGTGATCCTGTTGATCGCTTGGTTATCAACACACATACGTCAGGAACCATCTTTCTTCAGTACTAGAAGGGCAGAGACTGCACATGGGCTCATGCTCTCACGGATTAACCCCTCTCCAATAACTCGACCACTTTACGTTGCAATTCTTCAACTTCTTTGGGCTAAGGCGATACGTAGGTCTATTTGGTAAACTTAACCCTGAAACAAGGCCGATCTGATGTTGAATATCCCTCATAGACGATAGCCCAGGAGGAAGATCTTCTAGCATCAGGATAGAAAACTCTGCTAGCAGCTACTGCACCTTTGCTGGTGAATCTGGCCTCACGTCTGCTATACTATTCCAACAAGGCAATAGTGCGTAAATCACAACTTTCTGCTCAATCTCATCTAGAAACTTGGACATAGAGAGAAGATTAGTACTATTGGCTACCAGGATAGAAGTGGTTCTTTCCCGACAAGGCGGCAACACAATCTTCTTCCCTTTGATACTAAGGAAATATGTATTCTTCTGTCCATCATGAACAACATTGCAATCACACTCTCCAGGCCTACCTAACAATACATGACAAGCATCCATATATACAATATCATACTAAGTATTGTCAAAATATTTTTTACTGATAAAAAAAGACACTAAGTACGCCTATCTACTGTTACCTCGCTGTCGTTATTCAGCCACGACAATTTGTATGGCTGAGGATGACGATATGTCTTCAACTGTAATTTCTGAACAGGTTTTTCAGATAATAAGTTCTCACAACTATCACTGTCAATAATCATCTTGCAGAATTTGTCTGCAATTGTGTAGGTCGTGTGGAAAATACTAGTTCTCAACAAATCGTCACTTGAATCACCCTTGGGATTCAATAGACTCTTGCGAATGACCAGGGTCTCATGGTCATCACCATATAATACGTCTCCGTCCTCATTATCATCGTATACAGGCTCTCTAATCGCCTCAAATTCATCTTCCTCATTTAGGAGAGTTTTGCCCTTTTGATTAGCAAGCTTCCTACACTCAGTCACTCTATGCCCCTATTCACCACACTTGAAACATCTGATATGAGAGTTAGAACTCTGATCTTGCAATGGCTGCTGGGCAGGACAAGGTTCTTGAGGGTGAACTGCTCGACTATTTTGATCGCTTCTGATCACTAGTTGTTTATTTTGTTGGTTCTCTATGACGAGTGCACGCTAGTATGCTTCATAAACTATCCACAGCACGTGAAGGCTGAGGACATCCTGTAGGGATTAACGCAATCCTCCCAAAAACCGCGCCACTAATTACTCTTCTGTCTCAGATAGATCATTCTAAGTTATCAATTGATAAAACTCTTCTGTGTAATCATCAACAGATCCCGTACCCTGCCTCAATGAGTAAAGTCGCTGGTACAGAGATTGAATATAGCCGAAGGGAAAGAAGTGACCCTTCATTTTCTTCTTCATCATCTTCTCCCAATCAATAATCTTGGTCTTGCCATGCCTGTCTTGTGATTGCCTCAACTGCTCCCACCACGCAGATGCTCTATCTTTGAGCTTGATGGTGACCAATTTCACTTTGACACAATTAGAAACCTACTTATAGTTAAAAATCCGCTTCACCTCATACAATCAATTAATAAACCCTTCAGCCTATAACGTACTAGAAAACTCGGGTAAATCCAGTCGGAAACTAAGGTCCCCATGAAGCTGCTCCCAACCATGGTGCTCCTAGTATAAAGGATGCTGGTGGTATGAGCTTTCAAAACTGAAATTGGAATTGTGATCTTCAATCTCACGATTGTCGAAATCCTGCGTGGTTAGACATCGGGTTAACTCTGCAACTTGCCTATGCAAATCTTCAATAATCACATCTTTTACACTACGATCACGATGTGGAACTTCCTCGTTCGAAACCTGCACACGACGACCACAACCACTAGGCATAAAAACTGATGAGAATCACACTAGAAAATATGCTAAAGCTTTGATACCAATGACGCCGGACATAATAACAATTATTTTGCAGAATAGTTCAACAAATAATTCACAGGAAAGAAGATAAGAAAATCGCCATAAAACACAGAGAAACGCCTCTGATGTTTAATTCAAAATTATTAAAATTCCATAATCGTCTAGTCAACCCACTAGCCGAGCTGTAATAGCTGAAAATTGAACGTATCAAAATTGTACCAAAATTAGCAAAATTCCAATAATCATGCTAAAATTAAATACTTAATAAAAAAAAATAATTTATCAAAAATCTAGCCAAATCGAGTTCAGAATCACTTCCAAAATAGTAAATGAAACATTACCATAAAAAGTAAAAAATAACCATAAATAGAAATTCAGAGGGAGAAATAGTGGAATTTGGCCTGAAAAATGATACACTTCAATCGTTTCTAGGTGCCCACAACGTGTGTGCTGAAAAAAATTTTCTGAATTGGGATTATATGCGTGATTCTAATACTCGTAGTCAAAGTTATGACCAAAAGATCGAAACGTGCCCAAAACTCTCCCATTCAAGGAAAGATCATGATTTCCTGTCATCTTTGTGTTGATCTGCCACCTCAAGGTATTTTAGTGCAGTCAACGTATAATTTGAAAACTCAGTATCATTTTACTCGGATCCTCTGCATCACTCTTCTAGCCATATTAATTCATCTTTATATATTAGAGCTAGCTTGGCAACTTGACGGGCAGCATTATTCCCCTCTCTTGAAGTATACTGAATCGTCCAGCTTGCACTTTCTCTAAAAATTGTTTTAATGTCGTCAAAGATTTGGCCACACCATGACCAATTAGCTTCTGGTACTCTTTGAATATCCTTGTTTTCGAATAGAGAATCATGACCCTCCATTGGGCATTTAATTCTGCTATAGCTAGATGAGAAACAAAGAGCTAAGGCATACACAGTATAGCAATTAGATCTCATTCCCAGTTTCTGATAACAACCCCTCCACCCATTACTTGGTTTTTGCCATTTGTTGGATCTGTTTATTGTGCTTGATTTGTCAGATTGCAAACAACATATTTATATATATTTTTTATTAGGTTAAAAAATGAAAAAGCAAAACAGTGTGTCAAATAGATAACCCAGCGTGCTATAGTTTTTAAAAATAAGTACAATGAAAATAATATATTCAAAAAATAATGTCCTACTATTTCCCTTCATGTATAGAGGAAAATTAATTATAAGATGCCCAAAAGGCCTACAATGAATGAACCGGAACTGGAATATGTTCTCTGATGTTGACAACGAAACACGCCTCTCGTTGTTTTCTTTGTGGAACGGTGCGCTTTAATCATCGATTCACTTTCTATCATATCTTTCTTTTCCAGTTTTTAATATATTTACAATTTATTTGAAAATGTGATTTTGATAGAAAGCAACAGCTAAGAAAAGGATATATACTATCACATTACAACAATAATATATAGAATAACCAAGTATAAGATGATGGATAAGAATCATCATGTGTCTTTCTTTCCTTCTTTTTTTCTCCACTATGATCTTTTCTTAACTAAAGAGAAATAATAATTGTAGTTGTGAATATGTAAGAGTCGTGCAATCATTTTTAAAAAAGTGAATAAATACGAGGTCATATGAAAAAGAATTAATATTTTAATAGTAGACTCCACTATTTTTTAAAGTGATTGCACGATACTTGCGCACTCCACGACTATATGTAGCATTACTTTTAACTAAAATAAATAGTATTTGCAATATATCAAATATTTTAAATAATTACTCTTTCAACTAAAAAAATAGCTAGCATTTGCAGTCTAAATGGAAAAATAGAGATGAACTACATATGAACTAACACCTACTTTTAGATTAGCTAGGAAAATATATTTGCTGTGCTTAATTTTGGATGTCTCTTTCATGGAAGGCAGTGCATCCCATTAAATTTCATGATCTTTTCTTTTAGGACATGGAAGGAGTGACATCTTAGTTTTCACACAATTCCTCTATAGATTTTTTTTGTGAGTGTGAAAAAAGGAGGGGGAAAAGAGGCATTTTGTCAAAGACTTGGTTTTTTGAAATGATTAAAAAGATGCAAATTCTGAGAAAACCTAATCAATCTGATCAAATCAATTGAAAGTTGCTTGAATTTAGTCGTATTGCAATGATCGGAATATTGTATGAGTATAAAAATAAAGAAAGTTAATATTGTCAATTCAGTTTTCAGTGGAGAAGCCTGCTCAATATTTATTTGATTGATGACGTCATACGTGCTTGTGATTTGTGTAATGGCCAAAATCAAGTATGGATTTGAATTGGGAGACTAGATGATCCAGCCAAAACTATGTTCGGCCGTAATCAAGGGATCAACTCACAAACAGAGCTAGATACAGTCCTCATATATAGACATATCAACACCCTCTATTCAGTTGTTAGAAATAGTTGAAAACCAACAACATGGGTTAATGTCTAGCCTTAAAAGCGATAGAAGACAACGAAGTGGGGGGAGAAAGTTGTCTTAGCACTTCTACGATCAATCTTGCATTGATAAGTAAAGTTGTTAAGGAAGAGGAATGATATCAAAACATGCTCCCCAAAGCTAAATAAACTTGATATCAAAACATCCTAAACTCCCTTCATCATGATATTGGTAGGCTGAAGAAAAAGAGGTGAACGAGTGAAGATTTGTCAAACACTTTTTTCAGTTGAAATGATTCAAAGGGTATAAATTTCAAGAAAAAATAATCACAAACTGGTCATTTAGATGGTAAGTTAGTACTTAAATTAAGTTTTAACGGCCAAATAATTGTATGAGTATAGAAATAAAGAAAAATAATATTGTCGGTTCAACTTTCGGTGAATCTGTTAAAAATTAAATCAATGTCGATTCGAGTATGACATGATTTATGCTTTTGAGAGTTGTTTAGCGGTCAAAATTTGAGTACGAATTTAGACTTAGATGCTACATAATCTTACCTATAATGTTTTGCTAAAATTTGACGATTAACATACTAAAAATGCTAGTTATAACGTACTAAAATTATGGTAATTTGGTCGCAATGATCATTTTGAGCAGTCTCGAGGATAAACACATCAACTGAAACAAACAACATGGGGCTAATTTCTTGCCCTACATGAAGTAGGAGAAGATGAAGATGGGAAGAAAAACAAAAATTTGTCTGCAACACTTGTAGATCAAACCTTGCATACATGGGTAAAGTTGTTGAGAAAGAGCAAAGATATCAACACAAACTCTTCAAAAGTAAATAAATATCCAAAAAAAAAGTGTATAGATAGGCATACGTATGCATGTAGCTCTATTTTCCACGAGCTCCCCAGCTTTAAGGAAAGAAAAGAAAATTCATGCATATTATTTTATTCCCACGTCCCTTATTTTCAAATGGCATCTTAAATCAAAACTAAAATAAACAAAATCAACATTAATCATATGATAAGTTAACGGAGAACAGAAAACAAAACAGTATAATATTCTGAAAAAGTACTGGCCTGGGTGATTAATATATAATATATATATTGGTTTCCAAGTTGGAAGAAGTAGATAAGAGGTAATAATAATTCAGGACATCGTCTGAGGCTGGTTACTGTGCAATGGTCAACGATGAGTGGGGATTGGACGGTGATGAGAATTTATTGACATAATGGAGTTAACGTGTGATGTGACGAGGGCGAATGCGATAGCTAGCTAGGCAAGCTGGCTTCCTTTTATCGCTGTCAACATCTACATATATGCCTGTTTTTTTTTGCGTACTGTTTTAGCTAGCCCTACCTCCAAAGTAAACTTCTGCACGAGTTTGCTTTCGTCTTTTCTGCTTCCCTCTTTTTTCTTTCAAACAAAAAATAAATAAATAACTCCCTATATATAATAATAATAATAATAATAATAATAATAATAATAATAATAATAATAATACGAAGATCAAAACAAAAGAAAATTAAATCTGTAAATAAATGCGATAACTCTCTCTTTTTAATTATCTGAATATTCTGCAGAGACAGTAACAGTTTCATTATTTTTTTGGTTTATCCGGCTACCCAGAATGGCAGTCAATCAATCTATATATGAAACGCCAAAACAGAAAATGATAAGGCTGTGTGCATGATGTACGATAATTGGTCCTATAAAATGATCTGGAATTTTAGTCGAGTTTTGTAAAAGTGGATGAGGCTCAATAATATAAACGATGGAGTAGTACTAGCTTAGCTAGCTTAACTTTCTTCTGTCTGTCGGGTAATGATAATTGATATATACGTTCTCGCTTAACCGCATAAGTTTTTCCTTAATCAATCTCTCTTGATCATCACTTTGTTCTCAAACTTAACAGCCTCTTAATTCATATAATGCTCTTTTGACTGCGTAATTTCGTAGTTATCTCGAGGAATAACGTGAGAATAATAATAATAATAATTACAGTACTGCACTCATAAAGTGAAAAAAGTAATGATATGAGATAATGACTTTAAGTACTAGACTTTCCTTTTTCTGGGAATGATTAGGCTAACTAGACATTCTTATTTCTTATTAAAAGTTGTTTCTTTTAGTAATTAGACTTCGGAAACATATATAAATATATATATATATCGATCTACTAAGATACAAAGAAGCAAAACCAAAATCCAAAGTTTTTTATGCTATAAAGAAAAGTTTAGATTCATGAACTTGGTAGCTAGGGGTCATGAACTTAATTAGCCCTAAAGTACGTAAAATCCTTTCCTGAACGTCGACTATTGGAGTAGAGTTTGTGCCTATTTCTGGGGGGTTGTTTCTCTGTAGGGTTACAGGGTTTGGCTTGATCAGGTTCAGAAATAAGACGCATCTAATTTTTATCATCTTCAAATAATAGAGTAGACACTGACAGCAGCGCCGATGCTGGATTGCTGGTAAAGGATATTTAGTAGGTATAATCAACAAGCTGTAGTACCCTTTAGGAGCACTAGCGTTGGCTTGGTCAAATGTATCTTTAAACTTTAACCAATATTATCTATTTTTACATTTATCTATTCTATTTACATTCAATCATCACATTGGATTAACCATTTACCCTCTATATAATAATAAAATATTATTAAATTAATAATTTTTTTATTTAATTTATTTGTATCACATTTTATAATTCTACCAATTGAATATTAATAATAATTATATTCTAATTAAATTAATATTAAAAAATTAATATTTTTAAAATTCATTTAATGTTAATAATATAAAATAGTAATTAAACTCATCTAAATTTCTTAATTACAAACCAAATAGTATTTTAATTGAAGTGATAAATTAATATTTTAATGTTTTCTTGAAATAAGAAATTAATATTTTAATGTTTGGTGAATCAATAGTGATTCTCCATCTTTGACCAATTACTATAGCAAAAGTCTATTTTATTTTAGACTTGGCCAATCCAATATGGAGTGTTTCTAGTATATATTATCTAAATTTTAGCTAATATTTAACTTTGGCCAAACCAATGCTAGTGTCCTAATATGAGAAAAGTTTTGAGTATTCAATCCATATAAGATCAGATTTAAGGAGGTAAAGGGCTACCCAGAAGAAATATATATATATATATATATAGTAGGGGACACGTGTATATATAATTAGATATTAACCCATATCAAAATATAGATTACTGTGGCCAAATGCCATGGTATTAGAACCATAACACAGAATTAAACAGCAAATAGAAGTAATTGTTTTTTTTTTTTTTTTTTTGCTAAATTGAGACTTCGATCTTTTTCTTCCTCAAAAGACCAGAGAAGAAAATGATTCCTTACGAGTTCAATCATATTCGTAAAAGAACACATGAGCAACTATAATTGACACAAGCTAGCCAAGCTATGCAACACTTTTAAGCTTGTTAGGGAATAAGGTGATTGAGTGCATGGTTTCCATATATAGATACATTTAAACATGGGACAGAAGATCAAGTGCTTTCCAAATCTACCAACACTTTGCAAAAAGATCATAGAGAGACAGAGAGAGAGAGAGAGGGAGAAGGCATTAGCTAGGGGGGTTGTTTTATGTGGGCGTGCTTTGAAAAAGAGAACTTCCACACACGCTTACGAGCTAGAGCAGTAGCTAGCTAGGTGTTTCTTTCTCTTTAGGAATAATGAGAAGAAGAGGCCAGGCCAGAGGGATCGAGGAATTAATATTTGAATGAATGAATGAACGAACTTTGGTACAAGTGTCGTCCAACCTCGAAAGAGATTCGTGGCCCCTAAGGGCAAGCAAAGGGCCAAAGTGATAAAAAAAAAAAAAAAGGAAAAAAAAAAAAAAAAAAAGTGGCGAAAGAGCTTTTTCTTTGCTCTTTCATGTGTGCTCGTACCTTCAAAATACTTTGCCAAAATTCCCAACCAGAGATCCGATCCACAGACTGCGAGTGATCAACATCTCTATTATTACCGTGCCCTATTACTGAGACATGACAAAAACAAGCGAATAATTGTTATATGAATCTGATCATCTGTCGAGTCTTAATTCGTTTTTGTTTCTGTGATTCGTGTAGGAATCGATACTCAAACAACGTACAATCACGACAAGTGATCTGATCAGCTTTTGATCACATCAAATTGATATCGATCCCTTAATTCGTCTGTGAGTACGTAGTTCAAAATTTGAAAAAGAATTTATGTCATCATGTTCACCAAATTCAATGACTCTCTAAATGCTACTGTTCTGATGATCACCAAACAGTACTCTCTATAGATACATACCAATCGCATCAAAATCGAGACGTACATTTTTCAAAGCCGAAAGATAAACCATTTATTTTGAAGAGACAGATCGAAGGATTATATATAAACGCCTTTTAATTCATGGGCGTAAACTTTTGTTATAAAATCAACGTTGCATCAGGATCAGTACCTGATCATTTGGAGTACAGCGCCTAGCTGCAAGAATGAAAGAAGGGTCGACAAAGGAAGATTTCTCCAAGAAAAAACATAGAGAAATCTTCCATCAGAAATATATTCATTAAATATTATATTCATCGCTGATTATATTCATGTCCATTTGTTGAACAGTAAAAAATTTATAAAATATATGGAGTGGAAGTTGGAACTAACCTAATAGTCAAAATCTCATGTTTTCTATCTAGGAAATCATGTGATGCAGCGTCTCAAAGCTTCCACAATTTTATTAAGGTTTGTTTGAGGATATAACTGTTCTCATTTTTTAGATATTTTTAAATTATTTTATTATTATTTATAAATAATTTATTATTATTTAAAAATTATTAATTATTAATTTATAAATTATTTTACTATTATTTAAAGATTGTCTGATATACTCTTAACAATTAAACGAAACTTAAAAAAAAATATAGCTCCCATGCAAAAGGCTAAATTTTAAAAAAGATTGGGTTGTTTGGGAACACAAACACTGTTCTTAGATATCTTAAGACTAATTTATTACTATTTACAAACAGTTTATTATTATTGACAAACTATTCATTACTGTTTTTATTCCTATTTACAAATTATTTCATTATATACTATTTAAAAATGATCTAAAATACTTTTAACATCTAAATATTGCTTGCTTTAAGAAGAAAATGTTGGTCTCATGCTAAATGCTAAATTTTAAAAAAAGATAGTGTTGATGAATTATCATCATGGCTTGTAGAAATTGCCTATCAAGAAGGTGGTAGTAGTTTGGGGCAATAATGAATTAGGCTTCGTTTGGATGCTGAAAGCAGCTCAGCTCAGTTCACTTTTGAACTTCATCTGCCATCCAAACACACTTTCACATATGAGTTTCATCCTAAACTCATTTATAAACTATAGATAGATGGGACCTGACTTTGCAGAAATTCTGACCTTCTGCCCATTTTAAAGAACAGCAACTTGGCGCCATATATCTTTTTGTGAATAGTAAATAAAAACAAAAAAACGATAGCTGCTTTGTTTTGACCATTGATTTTTTTTTTTGAAAGAGTTTTGACCATTGATTTTATTGTCTAATGTGAACACCTAGTTGAATATTTTTGAGTTTTGTTGGGTACAACGGGGAAATACAATTGGGGGGTAATTAGGCTTTATCTGACAGTTTATGTAGAATAAAATATAATAAAATGGACAAAATTGAAATGAAAAGAAGAAGAAGAAGAAAACTCGTAAACAGACCTCAATAGCCTGTGCATTTATCACAAGCAACTTTCTCTCTCTCTCTACTCTCTCTCTCGCAACCTTTCTTTTTTCTCTCTCAACTTTCTTTTCTCAACTTCTCTCTCAACTTTCTTTTCTCAACTCTCTCTCTCACAACCTGATTTTCAATGTCTCCATCAGAACCCCAACTCCACCCAGTTGCAACAGATCTTCTCTCATCCAATTTTTGTTTTTCTCATGTAATTTTATTTTTTAATTATTTTTGTTTTGTTAAGCATCATTAATAACAAGTTTGCAAGTTGAAAAGTACCTGAATGAGCAGCAATTGAAGTAGAATGGTGGGCTGAAATGCCACCCTAGTAACACTTCCAGTATTTCTCAACCATTCTGGAAATAATGTGGGTTCACTTCTTTCCATAAAGAGCACTGAACGTGATAAAAAAATGGAACAAACAATACTTCTCATCTTCACCAGCTCCACTCTTTTTTCATAACTTTTCAACGCAAAATTACCAAGTTTTGACAGCAATTCTGCAATTTCCTTACCCTAAACTAAATTTAATAATTACAGCTAATGAAACTAGTCAGTTCTCCAAACACACTAGCCAATATATGTATGACCTTGATGGGCTCTTCTATACTTTCACAGCTAGATATGTCCTTTATCAAACCAAGGCTTAATAGCATCTATTTTTCAATCAAGAGGAGAAAAATTTTCACAGGTGAGAACCCAGAGCACGAGAATGAAGGCAATGTCAAGAAAAAAGGAGGGAAGAAATGGAGAGAGGGGGGGAGAAAGAAACGAAAGAAATGAAGAGAGGGAGCGAGAAAGAAATGATTTTTTTTTAAATGTAGGCGCCGGTTGCACCAGTCGGTTGTATCAAGTATTTTTGATATTTTTTTTCCTTTCCTGTGTTTGGCGCCAGAACATTATCTAGTCTTGGCTAATGTGTCAGGTAAATAGTATCAGTTAATGGTGGGATCCTCTTTTTTACAACTTCTCATAAATACATCTAAACTCATCTTAATATTCAAACACAACTAAACTCATTTTTAGTGGACCCCACCAAACTCTTTCAACAATCTTAACTCACTACTATTCATAAAAAACTCAATTCAGCTCAACTCAGTTTAACATCCAAACGTAGTCTTAGACTTTTAAACTTGTACGTCCATATATGAAGACCGATGGACTACGCGGACTCTGGCCTTTGAAAGCATGAATAAGATACATAGATATAGATGATCGGCTGACGGATTGGAGCTTCATCTAGTCCAAGGAACATGGAAGACTTTACCAACATGTGAGGGATAGATGAGGAGTTCCTTCCCACTCAGATTGGCACAAGTATACAAGTTTTTAGAGAGAAAGAGAATCATGTGGTTGTGACACGGGACAAAATTTAGATTAATTCTACATTAATCTAAATAGAGAAGTTTTTACAGATTAATTCTGATAGTTAGTTTTAATACATATTCAAAATAGGGAAGACAAGAGATTCACCTAAAATACAGAGGAAACAACTCTGTTTTCAATTGAAAATTATCAAAGCTTCAAAATAATATTGATTTATAGTAAAATTTAAAATTATTTTATGAAACCAACAAGCTGGACTTAAATAGCTGTAAAATTCAAAATTATGAAGATTTTTCTATAAATAGAAAAATCTAAATTATTGTAAGAAAAATAAATTCATAAATAAACAATATCCTACAAAAAATTTGGCCAAAATAAGAATCACTTCTAAAATTGAGCGTAAATATATGATTTGAGAGAAAATAACTAATATTGCCCTAGTCCAAGCAATATATTAAGTTTTTTCTTCCATATTTGTACATATTCATCTTCTTTAGGTAGTACTTCAATGCAATCAATTTATAATCTGGACCAAGATGCCTCATATCAATTTGGGTTTACATCATTCTCACCAGATTAGAGAGAGTTTGTCATTGAATTCTAAACTTTCTTGCCTTGATCTTTTTGATGTCCAATTTGATCAATCTTTTTTTTTTTTTTTTCATTTGTTGTATCATCAAGATGATCATGAAAAAACTAAAATTGATTTGATGGGCTCGAAATAAAATAATATTGGGCATCTTATATTCTAAAATTAAGTTTCTTTTCCACATCTCAAATCTAAAAAAAATAAAATATTTTGCATAGGGGAATTTGAAAAAATTCCATAACTCTAAGAAAATCAAGAAAAAGGTGTTTCTACGACTCTACCACTCAGTCAATTCTATTTCACTTAATCCCTATTTCATGGGCACATATCTTTCTGGCTACGAAGTTGTTCCAACTTATTCACACTAATCCTATATTCGTGCCCCAAAAAAATGGATCAATACTTTTTACTCGAACACCATCATGATCATGTACTATTTACACCACAACCCCTTAAAAACGAGATTTTTCTAGTGGAATAGAACAAACGATGTCGAGCCAAATGCACTATTATTCTTATATAATGAATATGGGTGTAAAATTTAACTGAAAATTTGGAAAATCGAACCAGACCGGCAGAATTGGTCCATAATCGATTTTCGTAATTCCAAAACCGGCCGGTACCAGTCCAGTTCATACTTTTTAGGACCGGACTGGTTCACTATATTATATATTTTAAATTAATTTTTTTAATATTATATTTAATATTTTTAATATTATATAAAAAATATATATATAATAATATAATAATATAAATTATAATTATATATAAGATAATGTTATTACAATTTATAACATAAAATTTTAATATTAAACATGAAAATTTATTTGATCATATGCTTGAAAGATAATATATATATATATTAATAACATTTTATGCTCTAATGAAATTATTTTATGAAGCCCACAAATCAGATTTAAATAGCTATAAAATTTGAAAGTATAAAGATTAATGAAAAAATCTAAATTATTGTATGAAAAATAAATACATAAATAAAAAAATTTTTATAAAAAATGTGGTCAAAATCGAAATCATAATCACTTTCAAAATTGAGCGTAAATATATGCTTTGAAAAAAAAAAAACTAATATTGCCTTAGTCTAATGAAGATATTAAGTTTTTTCATCTATATTTGTATAAATTCATATTCTTAAGGTAGTAGTACTTCAACACAATCAACTTAGAATGGACTTAGATACTTCATATCAATTTAGATTTGCACTTAGCTATACATAATTAACCAAATGTTTAAAAAATAAATAACACGATGATGACCATAAAATAAAATAAATGATTAAGTTAATTAACAGGAAATTCTATGTTAGGGGGGCCATATGATCTACGCAATGATGACGATGCTTGCATACATGCTTATGTGTATGTATATGTATATAATATTCACTTTGTTGTTTATAATTATGAGAAAATACATTATAGACACAATTTAATTTCATATTTATTAAATTTCTAAGAATATATTTTTTGGATTGTATATTTTTTCACTCATATTTTCGAGTTTTTAAATTTTTGATGGTATATTTTTGGTATTTTTGATGTATGTATATATACTCATTTTTTTTATATATTTTGGATGCAAAAATTTTTCTTTTGATCAATAAAATATTGTTTACCGATAAAAAGTTATGAACTTTAAAAAACTATAGAAACTATTTTTTCATGATTTTAAGAAGACTCAAGAATTTTAAATGGGATTAGAAGAAAATTTTCATATTTTTAAAATATTTTAAGAAATTTTTAAATTTTTGAGATCAATATTATTTTTTATCAAATTTTATTTGAATTTAAATAATAATAATTTTTTTTTTTTGAAGGCTAGGGTGAGCCATGGCCCCTCTAACCTCAACGTGGATCTGCCACTGCCAAGTGCAAGTGCCAAGCCCCAAAGTCATTGGCTAAACTATATATATATATATATCATGATATAATATATATATATACATATATTCATCCTCTCCACATTCTATATATATATTTTTTATATTTATGATCCACTATTCATATAAAAAAACAAAAAAATTCTCAAACCTTGTGCATCCATAGTATACACGAGTATAATCGATTTGTATTGAATCCTGATGTGTGCACCAAAATAGATGAAAAAAGAAAATAGTTTGAAATTTTAGCGTCCAATTAAGGATGTAGAATTGGTTGATCATGAGGTTTTTTCTTCTCGATTCGGTGAAACGAAATTAATGCAAACAAACAAACCAACAAACAATTGTACTTAACATGAGCACATAGCCATATCAAATCTTAAAGGAATATAAATAAATAAATAAATATATTTATATATATGTCTATAATTTATAAGACTTGATGGCTGCATGGACTAGTACTGTTCGTACAGATGATATATACTTTTTAATTTCGATCGATCTGATTCTCGAGCTTTGGATATCAACCATTGGCATACTTAGGTTTGTGTGGTTGTGTATTTGTTTCTTTATTCTTTTGTTCGGATCAAGCCTTTTGGTTTTAGCACCATATATATATATATATAGAAGTTATCAATTTTATCAATGAGTTTTACTATGTACAAGCAAGTTTGCGTATCAATCTATGTACTAATCATGTTGTCTTTATATTCTAAATTCAAATTAGTATTGTTTTCAATAAAATTTATTTTCTGACCAATCATATTGAATGAATGTCCGTATTAGTACACAGAATCGCTTACAACTAGATTTTCTCTTTATCAATTTCTATATCCTCATATACGTGTTTTTAGAAGACATCTTACACAGATTTTGCATTCACTTACATGAACAAATTCTAGTAAAGGTAAGACTTTGTTGAATACTTTTCTTGAATAATTTGGTCCTGAATTATTTTAGTGCAATTACTCATGTAGGATCATTCTGATGTTAAAGAATATAGATGTGTGTGTGTGTGGCTTTAAAGTTAGGTCATTGTTAGGAACAATATAAACATCATATTGTACTACTTCAGCATTGGTCTTGATCTAGGAGTATTTAGGCTTACAAAGTGCATGGTGCTTGTTGATTGAACATGGGATTCTACCTCGAGCATAAGCTACTACTTATGCTTTAGGCTACTAGACTATTGCCATCTCGGATGCACTACTTCACTGTTTTGTCTAGCATTACGACTCTTATATTGCTCTTTTACGACATTAATTTTACAGTTAGACTGCTCCCATTTCGCTTGTTGGTATTGGGTTTGAGTATGGTAATTTTAAAGATTACCTATTGGGAAACCCTCATTATATTTATGTTTATCCTCAACTCTTCGAAGCATTTCCTTGTTTGCTACATCCTTCCACGTCTATGGAACTTTCTTCTTCTCTATTTATAGCCAAAATCTTAGATTTTGTTTGAATATACGAGATGAAAAATTTATGAATAGTAGTAAAATAATTTGTGAATAGTAATAAAATGGTCATATGAAATGTTTTATGGAGTTTTGAAAAATAATAGAAAAAAATTGAATAAAAATACTAAAAAATTAAAATATTGTTATAATATAATTTTTTAATATAATTTTTATTTTAAAATTTGAAAAAGTTGAATTAGTTTTTATATTTTATTTGGAAGGTTAGGAAAGTTGTAATGATCATTGGTTAATAAATAATTATATAAAAAAGTTGAAAAATTGAGTATTTAAAATTGAAACGTATTTATATTTAAGTGATATCTAAATATTAATTAAATAAAATGAGATGTTATGATTTGTGATTATCTCAACATTCAAACAGAACTTTAATATTTGGTAACAAAAGGTGGGATGTCCAAAACTTTTAAAAGGAATAACTGAAACTCATTAGATTATTGTTGATGAAGTAAAACTGTAAAATAAGGTAACCATGGTGCAATGTAACTTGTTCTCTGCCAAGGAATATTGGATTTTTTTTTTTAATTTAAATTTTGGGCATTACATCTGTACTATTGAGGCCCTCATCACATTTTGAATCTTGAATTTAAATTAATTGGTTATTATATAAAGAAAAATTGTCTTTTACCAGCAGCATATCTTTGTCTTTATCTCCGGTTTAGATTGATAAATGATTTTGAGATGGTTTCTATTGTTTCTATTGGTTTCTATTATTATAAAAATAAATTGGCCATTTCTTATTAAAAATTATTATTATTTATTTATAAATATATTTATAAATAAAACAAAATCATTATAAATAATATACAATCATTTGTGGATGTTTGGCAACATGAAATTTATGACAATTCTCTCAAAGTACCTAATGAAATTTTTGAGATGGTTCTTGACTTTTTGGTCCTGTATTGCATTTTTAAATGTCAGCTTCATTACTCCTCTGCTGCACGTCACTCCATTATTTTAAGGAAAATGCTTGCTCCACAGATGAAGCCCATCGAAAGCAGCCACCGATTTCTATTTTTTTTTTTAATTTAGTGATTAAAAATTTATTTTTAAATGATATTGTAATTATTTTAAAAATATCTAAAAATATAAAAAACTATATAAAAAAAGGAAATAAAAAAAAAAACACATTTACTTTATTGGTGACCTTCATTTGTGGATGTAACAGCGACTTTATTTTAATATTCAAACAAGAATATATCATTTATTACAAAATGATCATCACTTTTAAATCATAAAAAAAAAACAAGAATTCCTTACATTTTTTTTTTAATGGACATGGGCAATATAAATCCTAATAATAAATACTAAGAGACACACATTAAATGCTCCTATTTATTGGTAAATATTAATTGAGTTATATTTGCAATTAAAGTGTGAGTTGTAATCTGTCTATAGTGTACCGCAAAAGAAAAGCAGGCATACTGACAATCAATAATGCGCCACTTTTTATTATGTTTGTCTGCTAAATACATGTCCATGTATATGTACTTTCAACATTAATTAATAAATTTTAATTTAAGGGTGACAAATATAAATTTTAACTTAAGGGTGACAAATATATGAAGTTCTAAGAATCTTGATGAGGGGAAAACATCATACTTTGCACCTCTACATGAGTTGTACCTAATTTGCAATGTCATATAAATTTGAAGCATTTTACCAACAAAATATATAAATATAGACAATAACTTTATGCAATTCATATTCAAATATTTGAATCTAATCAACAGAAAAATAAATACAAATGTGAACCTTACAATGTTTTTAAAGCAATGTTAAAATGTACACGACTTATTAAGGTCCAATAATAAGAAAAAATGTGTTGTGTTACGTACCTAGCTTTGGTCATCTTAATAGCTAAAGTTAGACTCATACTATCATTCGAGAAAGAGCAGTGTTTTAATTATAAAAAAGATTATATAAAAATAAACTCACAAATTAAGATAATTTGATAAGATATTTTAGATTATAAAACAGATTTAATGTCTTATATGAAATCATATCAATTTTTAGGTCTACTTTTATGAAATCAATTTGTGTTTGTTGTACTTCTCTAAAATTTGAGGCAAAATATATATTATTTTCGAAACTATATATATATATATATAAATATATTTATATATATGAAAGTTATACGCTAAATCACAAACTAATTGATAAAAGATGAATATATATATACACACTAAATATATATATACTTCTCTACGATGATTGATAAAAGAGATTTTATAAAAGTAAAATTACGAACATACTTTAGTTCATATAATAAACTAAATTTATTTTAAAATAAAAATAATTTTATAATCTAACGTACTGTATTAAGTCACATCTAAGCTTGTTTTTGTAAATTTTTTCTTCTGGTCAAAGCTTTTCACTTGATAAAAATGCTAATTAAAAGGTAATATTTTTCTCAAACTTATGAGAATATAAAGCATTATAATCTATAGATTCCAAATACATTTTTGTCATACCAATGTAGATAAGTATGAACAGTAGTAATTAAAGATTTTCTGTCTGACAGGCAAGGTTTAGGAGTTGCTTCTCACATGACAAATCTAATGTATTCGACAAAACAGATGAGACTGATAGATTTGGCAACTCTACAATCAGGCCTATGATCTGGACTCCACGTTTAATTAATGGTCTTAATATATATATATATATATATATATATATATATATATATATAATGTATGTTTATAAAAATGTGATCTGGTGGCGCGTCTTAAGCACGCTCAATGTGTCCAGCAAATCATGGAATGGGACCTTAATGAAGGTGGTGGGGGCTGATCTAAGGCTCTAAGCCCCCATTCAAGGACTGCACGCGCTTTCTAATATGTTTATCATTTATGATACGAGTAATGTTATATATATATATAAATATCGGACAGTCATTTTATAAAAGAATGAAATTATTTATTTATTTTTTTAAAAAAAATTATACAACGTTTATATATATATAATGATAATATTTTTTTTAAGAATTTAAATAAAATTTAAAGTGTTTATATTAGGAATTAATATATGAACGAAGATAAACTATTTATACTTATAATTGGAGTAGAGATTTATTAAAAGTAAAATTTTAAATTAATATATCTTAGATGATTCGTTATATTTATTTTATAATAAAAATAATTTTATAATTAATGTATTATATTAAATTATAAACTTGTTTTATTGGCTAAAATATATATCTTTATAATTAATTATATATTAAGAGAAGGACGAAGTGGTGAGCTGTAATATTAAATTACTTTTTAATATTAATTAGAAAAAATGGGTGGTTTTGGTAAGAGGGAATGCATGAAAGAGTGAACTGAGAAAAAATAGATGCGACTTTAGAGGGGCCATAGATTTTTCTTCTCATAAAAACTAAACAAAGAGTCTTTTTATTACTCTCTCTACTTCTATAGTTAGTGTTATTATTGGAGAGAGAGAGAGAGTGAGAGGTTGAGAGGAACCCACCTCAGTTTTTCGCTTTCTAGGAAACCATATAGGAGCTTGAGAGGGATAGATAAAAAAGAGAGGCTCAGAGCCAGAGAGAGAAGGTATCGCGTTGGAGAAGAAGAAGAAGAAGAGAAGATGATGGCGATGATGAATATGATGATGATGAGAGAGAAAGGTCGGCAACGATAACAAAAGAGCAGAAAACACAGAAGAAAGGTCGTTATTGCTCTCTCTCTCTCTCTCTCTCTCTGTGAGACTCACTTACTGCTCAGACCCTGCTCTTTCTGGCCCCTCACCTCCCAGAAACTGCTCAGTCGTCTCTCTTTCTGTCTCTCTCTCGATCTCAGAAGCCAACTTTTTTTCCTCAGAAAAGCCAAAGTGACAGTAAGAGTCGTCTCACCAGCAGAAGAAGCAGCAACAGCTGCAGTAATCTTCTTAATAGGGAGATTGGTAGAAAGCCACCCAACAAACAAGATCTCCGTCCCTCCCTCCCTCTTTCATAACTTATTTCCCAGAGAATTTCAGAGACCCCACTTACATATATAACGCCTGCAGATATACATCCATAGATTGAGTTCAAGATCACAAATCTCTCTCCCCATATTTAGGTTCTAAAAATACCCTACTGCTAATAAAGATTTGTGTTTTGTTGACAAAGGGCATCAGTTGTGGCTACTACAAGGAGGTTACCTTCGGATTCTGGAGCCTTTGCAGACTGGGCGGCTACGTCCTCTTCAGCCGCGGGCCGCGCCGCCCCGGATGAGCTCTCCCTTGGCTTCAATGCCGGACCTACCGCCGCAGGAACCAGCACCGGACCCACCTCTGGAATGTGGTCAGCTGCGCCCTCCAGGCAAATCAATTACGGCCTCGCTTCCACGGAGATGGGCATGGTGGGTCTGCGCGACCTCTTCGTCGTCGCACCTGCCTCATCTTTCCACCACAACAACCACCACCACCACCATCAGCATGACCCCATCATGTCCGATCCTCATTCCATCAACGGCTCCAACCCCGCCACTGCACTTGGAGTGGGCGTCGGCGTGGGCGTCATCCCTCTCCTCACTGCTACTCCTTGCCTCGCGCCATCGAACATCGGTGTCGACGATGAGAACAATATGCTGAGTAGTAGGAATAGGGGTGGTGGAGGAATTCAGCTGTGGCAGAATAATCAGCATACTCAGCATGGGCATTATTTCAAGAAACCCGCGATTCTTGATCATGGTGGTGCTGGGAATCTGGTGCAAACAGTTGGTGGTGGTGGTGGTGGTAGTGGTGGCGCTGGGATGGGTGGCTCTACAACGACGTCTTCCACGGGGACGGCCACGTGCCAAGACTGCGGGAACCAGGCGAAGAAAGATTGCAGCCACAGAAGGTGCAGGACTTGTTGCAAGAGTCGCGGTTTTGATTGCGCCACTCATGTTAAGAGCACCTGGGTGCCTGCCGCTCGGCGGAGGGAACGCCAGCTCATGGGTGTGTCCGGTTCTGCTGCCGCTGGATCTTCTGGCGCTACCTCTGGTGCCAAAAAACCTAGACTCATCACCTCGCAAACTACAACCAACTCCCATACTTCCACTTCCAATACAACACCCCCAAGAAGCTATGACACTAGCTCCAGTCACCAAGGTTTTAGCTTTGCTCTCTCTCCCTTCCTCCGTGACACTTATAATACGCTTTCTGGTTCATATTTTTTAGTTTATTACTGGTTTAGGGTTGTTGATATGTGAATTGTGAGTAGGGTTTCTGCTGAATTATGAACAGATGCGAGTTTTAAAGAGGCATTGCCTGGGCAAGTACGTGCACCTGCTGTTTTTAAGTGCGTGCGAGTGACGGCGGTGGAAGATGGCGAGGACCAGTATGCGTATCAGGCGGTTGTAAATATTGGTGGTCATGTTTTCAAAGGGTTTCTATATGATCAAGGGGTTGAAAGTAGAGATGGGTATCCTAATATATCTGAATTGCATTTAGGTGGTGGTGGTGATGGAGGGAGAAATGTGGTCTCCTCGTCAGCTCCAATCCTTGACCCCTCTGATGTTTATGCTGCATCCGGTGGAGGATTGCTCGGAGGTTCAAGCTTTGGTAATCCAATAAATTAATACTTTTTGTTTAATTATCGGGGTACAAGACATCTGTCGATCGATGGTCTTGGAAGGAAAATGGCATTGTAGGCTAATTCTTCTTCTGTTTACTACTTATTAATAGATTTTGCTGCAAATGTTTTATAGTCGTTGAATCTTCTTATTAACTCATGTTATGCTCTCAACTCATACATGGTTTTGATTTTCTTGTTTATCGCCTGTATGTTTGTCATTACAATTACCATGTGATCAGGATCATTATATCCTAATGACGATGTGTTTCTGAAGAATTAATGGAAAGTAAAGACTTAAAAAAAGGTTCTAACTTCTCATAATGATACTTTCATAGAAATTTGTGATAATGTTATACAACTATATACTTTTTGGTCGTCGATGCCTTTTCAATTATTTTTGTTATTCTTTTTGCTCTTGGGGTTATATTTTTCAAAGGTGAAGTCTACAGTGTAATTAAAGGGAAAGGTCATCCATGAAAATCGTGGTATCAACCCTACCTTTATATGTTTTCCAATTTTGTCTTGCTTGTATAGCTGGTGTTCTTATGCTGGACATTTCCCACTCATAAAGTATATTGTGCGCTTCCTTTTCCTTCGTGGTATATATTATACCAATCTTACATACTTTGTGGTTGGGACTGAACGTTATATTGCAATAGTTTTCTTTCCTGTTTGGTTAGTTTGGTTCATTGTCGACAAGAAGTAAATGTGAATATCATAATTATCGTGCTGCTTTAGACTTTAGCATGGGAAGTTGTTGTAATGTCACCATCATTGGTTGTCAAAGAAAGAGCATTACATCATATGAATGTCGTTTTCAAGCCACATTAGCGCATGCTTGTTACAGTTTTGCAGTGTGTGGACAAACGTGCTACTGTGAGCATTCATGAATGCTCGATCTGCTTGCTTCTTACTTACGGTTGTCTGGGATATGTATTCAGCTTTGAATTTCGGTAGCGGTAGACCTTGGCTCTCATACTAAGATTCAATCCAACTGAATAGCATAGATTTTTTTAAGAGTTGATGCTGAGTTTGCCCTAGCTCACTTATAATGTAGTCGCACTATAGTTTCGATTAGTGTGCATGCCTATAAATTTTTTAAAGATTTTGTGTTGTGTTGAATATTTGCTTGTTTTTGTTTCCCTTAGTATATTTGTATATGTCTTAACATGAGTACGTACTATACAGTGTACTGAGTCTTTCTTCAACTGTTTGTTTTTGCGGTTGTTTCTTTTATTTTACATGTATTCTTAATCATTTAGCTATTAGAATAATTGTTGTTGGGGATGCGTGTTTGGTTCTATTTATACTTTATTCCTTGAGATGCTGCAGGTATATATGTGACTTAACCTTTTGGCTATGATCTAGCATGCAAATGTTGACTAATCTAGATTTGACAAAGAGGTGTCTGTATTCAGCGCCCTGCTTGGATTTTCTGTTCACCTCACATGCTGTCCACTTTGAATGTCTGCAAATTAATTATAATTAGTTGAATTTTAACTTGTGGATCAT
Source organism: Cyclocarya paliurus (assembly GCA_029856935.1). Lineage (NCBI taxonomy): Eukaryota > Viridiplantae > Streptophyta > Magnoliopsida > Fagales > Juglandaceae > Cyclocarya > Cyclocarya paliurus. The sequence continues at coordinate 4,275,281 of CM056956.1, forward strand.
ATTAACATTCACTTGTATATCGCTTTTTTACTGTTGTTAGATTAGATATACTGCATTCTACTTTTCCATCTATGTTTAGGTGCGGGCCTATTCTTATGTTCCTTGCTTTATTAGGTGCATTTGAGAACAAGTGTTTGTGCGTCCTTTATTTTAACATATCGGATAAACACATGTAAATAATTTTTCCGAGCACCCAAAAGTAAGGTATCCTTCCTGGTGAAAGATCCAAAATTCGGCACATTGTTTTTAACCAATAAGAAAGATTGCTTTGCAACAATAAAAGGATTGATGGTGATCATGATATTTCGTAGTAAATCTTCGAGCTTTTTTTGTTCTTTCATTTGCCATTTGTTTATGAAATGTCACTGCGGTGATCATTTGAGTGGATCAAGGTACCTTCAAGTTCATGTCTGAGTGGGAGAGAAATACATATACAAAGTGGGGCCTACTGTTCATTGCTGCCCGTTAAATTATTTTGGGCAATATGAAGGCCTGGTTTGGATGGTTTGCATAGTGAATTGAAATAAGATAAGATGAGTTGAGATGATTTGTCAATATTAGTGAGATATTTGAGTTGAGATGAGTCAGAAATAGTTTAAGTTAAAATGTTTTTTGAGATTTTGAAAAAGAAAGAAGAAAATTTGAATAAAAATATTATAAAGTTAAAATATTGTTAGAATATAATTTTTTAATATTATTATTATTTTGACATTTGAAAATGTTGAATTCTTTTTTTTGTTTGAAAGTTTGGAGAAGTTGTATGATTAGATAAAAAAGTGGAAGATTTAAAATTGAAAACTGTTTGTGTTTGTGGTATTTAGATATTGAGATTGGAACAAATGATAGCATCTCTTTATCCAAACCAGGCCAAAATGAGAAGTAAATATCGAAGAATCCATTATGTGTCTATCTCTCTCCAACTTGAGGCTCAAGTTTAGGCAAGAACTTGAGGGGATATTTTTCCCATTTGAGCAAATAGATGGAGCTGTGTATTCATTTACTTTGGATCAAGGTCCTCTTAAGTTCTTACCCCAACATGAGGTTCATGAGTGGAAAAGAAATAGACACATACCATGCATCCCACATCATTTATCACTGCTTGCTTAAATATGTCGGTCAACATGCAATGAGCAATAAATTTGTAGGGCTCACTTTATGCTTATATTTCTCTCCTACTTGTGGTTCTTAAGTTCGGGCAAGAACTTTAGTAGAACTTTATCCATTTACTTTGGTCTCTCATTAGTCGTGTTCTTTTATTTCTTGATTCCCCCTTTCCAAGCTGTGCAGATATACTTAACCATTAATACATCTTTAACTAAAACCTGGTATTTAGTTCATGCATCTCCATGCAATCATTGGCTTGTTATAACTTCAATATTAAATTTTTGCGAGGCTGATGAGTTGATTTACATAACTTTTTCTGCTGAGAGGGAAAGCGGGGTTTAAAGTGTTTTGTTTGATTGTTATGCCAAAATATGTCCTCGAATTGTAGAGACAGGTTCATCTAGCTAGAATTTCAATTTCAAGTATTAGTTGCCAATTTGTATTATTAACATGTCATGCTCTGAAGAATTGCCTTCCTTTTTTCTTCTCCATCTGATGCTGAAGTGGCAGTATCCTGTCGTTGATAATTGTTTGATACTTGATACCTTTCTCTGGGTTCTCATGCTTATTTTGTATCTGCATATATTCGAACAAAGCAAATTAACTGAAAAACAAAAAACATGAAGGCAGTCTTTTGCTTAAATATATTAGTTCTGGCTACCCCATCTTGAGGACTTAAAATGACTAACAGAAGTTGTGCATGGATTGGTATAGCAATCATATGGTATAGTCGTAAATATAGGTAGTTTACCAATAGTGTATCGTTTCCTTCATTTACTTTTGAAACTTTCTGCTTCAGTTTAAAATGAAAGATCTTCTGGTGATAAAGATGGTGTTGATGGACTTAAATGATTCTTTGTATTCCTGTGTGGTGCCTTTCGGAGAGGTTATTGCCTACTAGATGTTATTAGACATTTCATGTGAACATTGACAGCTTTCCTCTTTTCATGTTTTGAAAATATAATGCATAAGTAACTAGGTTATTATTTTTATCTACTTTGTTTTGGTTTCACTGTTTGACTCCAAATGAAATGAATTTTGGGATACGCTGTCTGGTTGTTATAGAAACGTTTCAAGATAGACTTGCTAAAAAAAGCACTAGACTTAGTTGTAAGGCTTATAATTTGATATTTATGTCAACTTCTTGTGTGGATGCGCTATACAATTCTTAGTTCATGTTAATTTTCCTGGATGGATATGTTTCTGTCACCAAATCCTGAAAGCAATTTTGTTATCGCATTTATGTTTGGGTGAAAGAGTAGCATAGGGTGATTGCTCGATATATAGTGTCAGTGAACATGTTTCGAACAAACCAGTGATGTAGTTTCTGTCGCTAGGTAAGAAAGTCAGTGCATGGAAGAAAGTCAATGCATGATTCTAAAAAATATATATGATCTGGAAATTGCTGCAGAATTCGTGGAATGATTATCTGTTGGAATGCAATTTCCTACAGACATGCATACATGATTCTTCATTTGCGTGGCACGTTATTGAAATTTATACGTACATACATACATGTATACATACGTATGTGTTATACATGCTTACATATATATATATATATTTATATATATATCCCGTTGTGTAATGGTATCGTGTCTGGGTGGATAGCCCCTGGTTTCGGTAATGGTGTCTCTCGTTTTGACATGCTAGTGATGGAAAGGAAAATGGCGGTACAAATGCCTCAACAAAATGTTATATAAGTTATTGGCTTCCATTGCTGTGAAGTGTTCCAGAGCCGAAAAAGGAGAAACTTTTTAATTATGGATTCTGGCCTCTAGTGCAGCATTTGCTTTCTTTACATTTTTTTCGTCGGTGGGAAGTGGATAGTTCTCATTCAGCCCAAAAGGACATCAATGGCAAACTGGAAGAGAATCTGAAAAGTTGCTATCAAGTTTTTATTTTTCCACCAAAGTCATTATTTTTTGTATTTAAGTGCGTGGCTCTCGACTCAGCTGGTTTGTTTATGGAAAAAAAAAATGTAAGAACTTTCGAAAAATCTGAAGTGTGTTTTGGGTTCAAGAGTAATCTGGCCTGAATCCTATAAAGCTGTGCTGCAGTAGTTTTCTATTTCATCCCCCCTAAAACCCAATTGGCAAATGAGACAAGAAAAGAGGGAAAAATTCTATTTAATTACGATATGACCGCACCATAATATCCACGACACATTTCATAATTTATAAAATTACCCTTCTTTTTACAACATTGTTATCGTAAAATATTATAAAAAGTTACATGAATTTATCATTTTTCTAGTCCATAGCCGCTATTTTACAAGATGTTTTCTCTCAAGTCTGGCATCTTTGTACTTCCACTAGTCTCTTTGAGCGGCTAGAGAAATGTTGATTGGGTTTTGATCAGCCTTTCATTCAGGAAAGCAAAATGGAGCAGTAGTACTGAGTGTACTGATGGTTACAGTACTGCTCACCCTAGCTAGCTCTAATCATTTATTAATCTCACATTTCCCATGACAGTTTCTTTCTATAAATGGGCGTGACACATTCCCTTATTCACACGCTTGCAAATGGAAAAACGCTTTTGTACTTCGATCGAGGGGGAGCCGGTGTTTCTCTCTCTCTCCCTGCAACTGTGTTCATGATCCCTAGTCTTTTTTTTCTGAGTGTCTAGTTCCAGCAGCCTATACAATTGTAACCTGCATCTATTTCCTGCTAGTTAAGTCAATTTCCGAGGAAAATGTGCAAGGAAAACTAATGTATTCTTATTTTATGAACATATCAACAGTAGAATATTGCCATAAAAGTGGGATGAAATATTTTATATTTGATTGGCTGCGTACAGAAAGTACTCCTAGGGTTGTTGAGTTTGCTGCCCACAACTTTGTTAAGTGGGCCTTTTATGCAGTTTTGTGGACCTATATAAATATATAGGTCTTTTGTCCGATTTGGAGAAGAGGGCTCTTTATTGTTTCATCTCTTTATAAACCATAACCTATGCTGTTTCATTCTCCTGGAAAATTAAATCAAATGTGACACTAATAATCTTGACATGGTCACAAACTCAAGGATGTAAAGAATTCTTGTGTTTCAAGTATAGAAGAAGTAAAATACAACTTACTCGTACTCGAGTGTAAACAAAACAAAATATAGCCATGGCTGTGTCAAAATGCCTTGCAAACTCCTTCACTTTCAGCCTTTCTGAACAAAGTCTAACTGCAGCAAAGAAGTTTTGCTCATATTTTGATCAGCCTCTGGAAGCACACCAAGATTTGCTTGTCTAAAAATAATTTTTTAGAATGGTATTTATAATCCCAATAACTTGTCAGCAAGAACCCATGAATTGGCAAAGTGGCCTAGATTTTATGAAAAACTTTCTTTTTTCTGGTAATATGTACGATGTGCAGAAGGGATTGTAGGAGAATAAGACAAGAAGCAAGGAAAATGAGAACAAATCATACGAAGTTATGGTAAAAATCATGTCATTTTCACTGCTTTAAAATTCTCATGTAATAATTTACCCAAACTATCATACCTGCGCGGCAATATTACAGTATATGCAACTCCATAACAGTGACAGACATTTGAGTTCTAGCTGTTTATTTCATAACTCCCATGCATGTGTCCATGATCCTTTCTTGAACGTAAACTAGCTAGATCAGTACTATTCTTCCTCCTAAAAGAAATGTCTCAAAAAGTTAAGAGTTCCTTAAGTCATAATTTTCTGCCAAGTAGAAACAGTAGAATGGGTAGAATGAACTGTGTCTAGGGTCTTATATTCTATATAAACCAATCTGTATAGTTTTCATTCACAGTGCAATTATATTATAAGCACCCTAAGATGGCTGGAGTAAATTAAGCATAAAACTTGTCTAGTTTTCTTTCCACATGGAAGGAACCATTCATCTTTCAACATATGAAGGTCGGACTCTCGAGTTGGCCGGTTTGCACTGATTGGTCTTCATACTAATCAAGCAAATTAAGAAAACAAGAAGTGGAAAATTTTGTAAAACTTTAAACTAACTTGAGAATCTGTTGAACATAACTGGAAAGTTGAGAATAATTTTATGTTGAGTACTGAGAGAACAGGCATGAGAGAAAAATGGGTTACTTTCCTTCATTCGCCAGATGTTGTTGTGTTTAATTTTCAGTGTGTATTTATATCGAAATCTTATAGTTTTAGCATCATATATATACCTATAGTTTTGAAGATCATGATAATCATATTCCTATAGTTTGTTATATATATATAAAGTCTGGGGATTTTGTATTTGAAAATCTTTGAACATGCAGTTGAGAGTGATGTGCAGCATGAAAAGTAGATCGATCAAGTACTTTGATAATGAAAAAAACAATTTGAAGCTGGCACCAACCCTCGGATGAAAATGAAAGAAATTAAGATAGATAAAATCTTCTCAAATAATTAGAGTAACACGAGACAATTGTTAGGTAGACCAAACATCGCACGTCATTAAAATTGTTTATATGAATATCAAATATGGCATCTTTTGATAAGATGAGAGTATAACGTATCAATACTCTCTCTCTCTCTCTATGTGTGTGTGTGTGTGTATATATATATATATAAAACTCTTTATAACTAACTAATTGCTCGAACAGCGAATCATGTTTCAAAGAAAATCGAAGATTATCTACGAGATTGTATTATTACTGTTTGAAAGAGAAATAAACACTAAAGGAGCGGGGAGATCCAACAAAGACCTTCTATGATAGTACATATATAAACGCAAAAAAAGGAGAAATAAATGGGGAAATAGATCTGAATAAACGGCATGGTTTCTTGCCCTTAAGACCAAGAAATATGGCAGATAATGGAACCAGATGATGAAAGTGCATGCAGGAATTACGTCGCACGTGAACGTTACATTAATATATTTCCACGTGATCTTCTTGTATGTGGAGGAAGCCACTTAAAGTAGCTTATAAGTTATAACCATGGAGATTAATTTCTCCAAGGAATTAAAACAGAAAATGATCATGTGATTAAGTACGTCGTTGAACATTTATTATATACAAGAATATATAGCAAGCATTGCATGCATGCATATTGTTCTTTATTATGAACTAGGTTCCTTGTTGATGCAAACCAAAATTGATACGGGGTATCAGTTATTTTTCTCAAAATCATGTATTTACTCTCATTTTTGTCTTGTTAGTAAATATTTAGTTTTAAGTTTTGAAAGTGATAATTCTGATTTCGATTTTGGCCAGATTTCTTGTAAGATTCTTATTTATTTAATTTTCATACAATAATTTAGATTAAATCATTATAATTTCAAATTTAGCAGTTATTTAAGTTCGGCTTGTGGGCTTCATTAAATAATTTCTTATTTTACTATTAATCAATAATTTGCAAAGTTTTCTTTGTATTTTTGGATGAATTTTTTGTGTTGATCATTTGTTGAAACTAGCTGTCAGAATTATCTCAATTCTGTCTAGCGTCACTTCATCGGTGTTTTAAACTGAACTTTGGTACGTGTTTCACATGAACAACTACTTCAAAATTATATCCAAGATTGATAACAAAGATATCAATGTTTTATCTGTGTTTTTTTTTTTTTTTGCCTTTTCTAATACCACTCTGAAATCCTTGATCTTCTTGCACCACTAATTTGCCTAGATGTGTCTAGTTCTTCATGAATCAACATTTTTTTTTGTACAAGTAAATGAGATTTTATTAAACCAAGTAATTAGACGGAGCAGGATATAAAAAATGAACAAGAAAATCATGAAAAATAGTCCCATTAAGAAGTCTCTAATCTCTCCCAATGAGTATTCTTTATCTTCAAAAGCTATGATCATTTCTTTTATGCCAAATATACCACATAAGATATAGAGGAATCATCAATAATTAAGTAGTTGTCATGAAAATCTCTCCAACAAGTAAGAAGAGTCATTTCCCTCCAAAGCATCACCCAAGCTCTACCAGTCTGGCCTATTAAAGATCTCATCCCATTAAACATTTGCCATCCCACAATGGAGTAATAAATGATCCACGAGTTCTCCATTCCTTTTACACACATGATAAAGCACCAATCCAACATGATACGAGTAATTAGTACTAGGTATACATCTAAAATAAATAAACTCCGCGTAGTCCATTTATAAAAAAGTAGGTCCCACTAAAATATAATGATTTTTTTTATACTTTTTTTAAAGTGGGGTCTACTTTTATACAAAGGCTTACACAAGACTTATATATTTGAGACTTTTATAAATCATTTCTCAAAAAGCAAAGGACAACCATGAAAGCACTTTCCTCCAACTTCCAAACAAGAAAAACTCTATATACAGTCGGTGTCTGCAGTCGAAACACAGTCGTCTAACATTGGGTCCCACTCTTTTGTTCCTCCCACTTTCTTCCTCTCTCTTTCTCTCCACTTCTTTTTGCATTTGCTCACTTTCTTCCTCTTTCTCTCTCAACACTTTTTTTTTTTATCTGATGGCCCGTTCTCTATGGGATTGGAGACCCCACCATTCTAAGTGTCAAAGAAAACAAGTGAAGATGTCGTTGATTCCAAGTTCATTTTGTGGCAGACGAAGCAATGTCTTCAATCCATGCTTGCTTGAAATATGGCAGATGAAGCAATATTAGACCCGTCCTCTGTTAAAGGGGCTCTGTTCGTTGAATGCGGCTTCTTGTCTGATTGGAACCGTAATCCCTCGTCTCCCATCCCTTCACGAGGTTCTTCTCTCTCTCTCTCTAAAAAATTGTCCTTTTTTTTTTGCCTTCAATGATATATATTGGCTGGACTGGACCGATGTTTGTTTGTTGAGAAAACGGAGGAAAATAATTTTTTGGGAGGAGTGGAGAATTTAACTTCAAGTTAGATTAATATTGGGCTGAACTGGATAAAACTTGGGGAATATAAGTTTTTCTTTTTGTTTTCTTTCTCTTCTAGAAATTTCTAAGTGACCAGACATGGGGCGACTATAGGTGAGATTTTGTAAGTTTAGATCTCACTGTTACAGTTCCCAAAGCAGAGCTGAAGAAACCAGTCATCAAGGCAATAGAAGTTGGAAGTGATTGAACATGTGTCGTTGTTGGACAAAAAATACAGAACCAACCACAAAATAATTGATCCCAGAAAAAAAAATAAGGAGAAAAAGAGAGAGACGAGAAAGAAGAAACCGAAGAAGAAAGAAAAGTTTTTGGGAAAGAAGAAAGAGAAAGAGAGAGAGAGGGGTCTGGTTTGTTTTGTCATTTTTACTTTTTTTATTCTCACGTTTACCTGCCGCTTGCATATACCGACTGTACTTAGCAAAATTGTCCAAACAATATGCATTATGACTCTTTTTTCCTCCTATATTTTTATCATCTGTTCTTTTCACTTCCCAAGATCTAGAAAGCAAGTTTAGATGACATTTGAAATTAGAGATTAAATGCAAATAGGAAAATGCCTGGGCCACCGAGAGGTGTTCTTGAGAAACTTTTTGATATTATTTTTATTTATTTATTTAGTGATTAAGAAAGTATTTTTAATGATGTTGTGATTTTTTTTTAAAAATATTTAAATGTATGAAAAAAAGTCAAATGACTTTATCGAAAAAGAGAAATGATTTGTACAAGTCTCAAATAGACAAGTCCTACACGTACAAGGCTTTATAAAAAAGTGTACTCCACCATAAATATGTGTAAAAAAATTATTCTTTACTAGTGAGACCTAGTTTTTAACAAAAAACTTGTATGAAACTTATCTATTTAAAACTACCTAGCATTACTTGTAAAAAAATCTCTAGTTTAGCACAATCCATGCAAATAAGTTGACGCTGGAGCAGTGTTAGAAGTCGCTTTTCTTGAAGATCGAGAATACCGTAATGTGGTATTATATATAGAATAATGCTAGTATGCCCTCTCATTTTGCCCCCTCATTATGACCGTTCATGTATTTAATTTATTCTTTCCTTAATTGTTTTTATTTACTGATTAAGGAAGTGACTATTAGTGTATTGATATATATTGTTTATTTTTTAAAAATATTTAAAGATGTTAAAAAAATGTGAAAAAGAAAAATGAAAAAAATAAAAAAGATAAATTTTGCTTAGGTGGCATGCTCAACAGTCACCGCTGGGTGGCAGTCGAGCATCACTTATATAAATATATATATATATATATATATATATATATATATTTAGACACACACACACACACAAATATGCACTACAAGAAAATAGGTATTTCCCCGTTATTTTATGATCGTTGCAAAAAAAATTGCTGCAATTAACCTCTATTTGCGAATTTTGTCTTGCCACTGAAATCTAATACAATGTATTTTAAATGTTGAGGCCAAAATTATTGTTCACTTATTTGCGGCTAATTTTGACCTTTTGAGGCAAGTTATCGTCACTAGAAATAATTTTTTTTACTGTATCAACATTTTATTTGCGACGAATAATAAAATCGCCACAATAGATACTTTTTCGGCGACTTAATGCTTTTTAGCGGCGAATAAAAAGTGCTGAAAATAGCCGTTTACAACAATTTATGAAAAATTGTAGATGACTATTTACGATGAATCTTTAGTTGTTGGAAATGAGCAGTTCCAACATTTGTAAAACCGTCGAAAATAGCAGCTCTGGTTTTGTGGCAACTTATGGAGCATTTGCAGCGAGTTACTATCATTGCAAATAAAATTTATTTCTAAAATTGTGTTTTATTTTCGGCTACTATTAAAATTGCCGCATGTTCCAAGAAAATAGACTACTTCCAACAATTTTAAGATCGCCGCAAAAACTACTAAGGGATTAGAATTTTGCAAAATCTATGAAAACTGTACAAAATATTTTCCGGCGACCTTTAGTTGCCGTAATTGAGTAATTTGAGCGACATTTTATTCGTTGCTAATGACTTTTATCATTTTCGGCAAGGTTTTGTCACATTTGCAGTGATATTAAGACGCCGCAAAAAACTAATAAAATTAAATTTCCCGCTTGTTTCCCGTCAAATCCCTTTAGCCGTTTCCCCCCTCCCTCCCCTTCTCTCCCCCCAACTCTTCATTCTCGAGCACAGCCTACGCCGCTACACGAATCTGGCCTCAACGTTCCCACCACACCACCGCCACCTCATCTTGATGGCCACCCCCTCCTTCTCCCCCAGCCTGCCATTGATTTCTTGCCTCCCTGAATCTGGCATCACCCTCTCTCTCTCTCTCTCTCTCTCTCTCTCGGATTTCTCTCTGTCGCTGCCACTAGGGGCGCCGTTCACTACACCCACACATTGACGCAGTCGCTAGTTCTTCGTCGGAGCCCCCTTCTCCTCCACGCTTAGCCCGGCAGCCCGAGGCCCTCCCTCTCTCCCTTGCTCTGTTTGCAATCCATGACCATCAATGCAAGATAAGTTTTTGGACAATGTTTAAGGCTTATATGATTCATCTAATCTTATCTGGATGTAAGAAATTTAATCTTGCTATTTATTTATTTTAGCAAGGTTTCCTTTAGTAATTTAGTGCCCTGCTTGCAGTTGACCGTATAGATGTTGAATGCACATAGTGGTCCAGTTGTGAGGTTACCATTTACTTCTCTGTTTGATATTCTTGGCATGTGAGATGATTATATGTTAATTGCATTAACTGGCTGCATGCAATCATAAAGATCTTTATCATTGTTAACATTTGTGAAGAACTCAAATTTGTTCAACTTTTAAAATTTTAGATTTTAATGTTTATAAGGTTTTGATATATTGAGATTATTTTGACAGCTTGAAAATGAATATGGTTCATATGGAAATGACAAACCTTATCTTCATCACCTAGTCACCTTGGCACGTGGTCACCTTGGGGATGATATCTCTCTTACAAAGGGTTATCTATAGATATATATATATATATATATATATATATATATATATAGTGTTGGATAGTACATTAATAATATATGGAATGGTATGATTGGAAAGATTGCATGTATGTCATGTCATTAGATTTTAGGTGTTGCTTTAAATGTTTCTTTGTTCCAATTTGATAAAACGTGCTATTTTTAGGTTTCTATATGTATTTATACATGAAGAGAATACAAGTGGCTGACTTTGATGTTTTGATGGCATCACTAAAGCTGATCCTAATTGGGATCAAGGGTCAGTTGAGTATCCACATTCTACATGTATATTTATCTTTCCAGTCCATAGTTAGGTATTATGATTCATTTAATGAATATTGCTCTGGTTTAGATTTTATGGTTGTGTGGTTTTGAATTTTTTTTTTTAAAATAAAGAGCCGGTAGCCACACACAAAGTGGTCCCGTCCCAAATATATTAATAAACCCTCACTTATGGCTGAAGAATACCGTGGTTACAACAAAACACTTGGGGGTTTACAAGATGAGCGCTAGGAACTAACCCAAAAACCAAGTGTCAAAACCAACCAACAAAACCAAAAACACCATCTAACAAGCCTAAGAAGTAGGATCAAGACCAAGAACAATAAACACCTGCAAAAAGAACACACAAACATAGAAAGCTCAAACTCAGATAAGTACCAGGGACTACGAGATGCACAAATAGGGGAGACCAATTCTGTCCATACGTAGCAGGCCGTTGAGCTGACTAGGGAGATTATCATTAAGAGACCAATCCATATTTAAGCCCTCAACTTCCCGTTTGGCTAAATAATCAGCCACTGAGTTACCTTTACAAAAAACATAATTCAAACGATACTCTAAACAACCCAAGATACCCTGCAACTCCTCCCAAAAATCCTCTAAGTACCAGATATCACACTCACCCTTAGTAATCCAACTGACAATCAGTTGAGAATCAATCTCAATCTTAACCCGACGAAAACCTAATTGATGGCATCTCCTAACCCCTTCGAACAAACTTATCAACTCAGCAAAGTTATTAGACCCTAGACCCAAAAAAACTGAATAAGCAGAGTGCAACCTACCAAATTGTCACGAATAACCCCCTAGCCCCAGCCAGCCCAGGGTTCCCTAAGCTATGTGGTTTTGAATTGTTTTGGATTTCTTAAGGTATTTAGGCTACATTTTTGTGTTATTATGGTATGTGAACAAAACTTTTCATGTTCCTGTTATAGATGAGTTTCTAATTTTCTTTAGATTTTCTCACTTTTTGATTATCCAGGAGTTTTATGCCAATTAGGTCTTTAGGTGCTATAATTTCACTGGTATTGATAATGATACCTTTTATGTTGGTGTATATTTTTTATATGTTTGGATTTCTTCTTGCATCCAAATGTTGTAGTGCTCTAATATAAGTAAACATTCATTCAGATTTATTCACGGGGATTTGTAGAAGTTTTGTTATTGATTGTCTCCTTTTTTGTTAGGTCTAGCTTTCTAATGTAACAAATAGGTTATATCCAATGTATGAACCTTGTTAGGTCTCCTTTTTTGTGAGCTTTTCATTATGAATTTCAATGTATGAACCTTGCATACATCAAAATTTTTGAGTGTATGCTATATTGATAAGCTTGTATTTGGCTGCTTGGGCATAATTGATGCAAGTTCATGATGTCTAATAGAAAAGTTATATTCTTTTGCATGTCATGCGATGGTATAAATTGGCAATTAATATTTTTATTCAATATATCTAAAGTTTTGGTTGCTACAGCTTTTGCGACTCCATTTGGATTGATGTTTTTTGAGATAATGAAGCATATATACTAGTTGGATAGATTATCTCTTGTTTGGAAACTGTTTCCATGTAATGTATATATGGGATGTTTAGTGATTAAAGTTGGTTTAAAGTTATACATTTATGTTTGTTCAATGGAAAGTCTTGAATTTTGTTATCTAATATACAATATGAAAAGGTGAATGAAACTTGAATGAATATGTATTGTGTAGTATTTTTGGGCTAGCTTTTGTGTAGGAATGGAGGAAGGGTTTTTTTACATTGGATTTGAATTAAATTGTGTAGCTTGGATTGATGTTTTAAATTTTAAATGGACGTTTGGATGGAATGATGAAGTTCTTGGATCTTTGTAGTGAACTATAAAGTGAAGCATGAAAGCTCACTGGGAGGCTTACTTTGAGAATTAGATATTAAATAGAGTTGTATTGAGAAGATGCAAGGGATGTGTAGAGCCATGGTTGGATGTAATAAGTTGGAAATGTGTGACTTTAAGGACTCCTTGATTATTGCTATGAAGTTAAGAGTATGTAGTGAATGGAGCATGAAGCTTGTATAGAAAAAATGGTGAGGCTATGGATTAGTTATGTAAGTTAGGTCTCCGGTTCCTTATTGAGATTAATGTACTAAAACCTATGTTTCAAGGTTATGAACCATGTTTTGCAAAAGTGTTATAATGGGGTGTCTAAGAGTACCAATTTGTGTAAGTAATAAAGTCATGGATGTTATAAGGATGTATTTAATGAAGGATGCCACAAGCCTTGAAGTTAAGGTTTGGATTTCTTGAATGTTTATTTGTTACTATGTAGTTAGTGAAATCAATGATGAAATGAAAGTTAAAACAAAATGATTTAAATGAAACAAAATAATGTATACATGAAGACATAAATGAGGGGCCAAATGAATGTTATGAAGTTTTGGTACCAGATAAATTGGTAGATTGTAACAACGGGATGACTCATAAGGTGATTCATTTGGTGTCAATAAGTGGGCTTGCTATAATAGTATCACAATTTTGATTGGTTTTGTTATTTTTTTTTAATGCTAACATAATTTTATGTTCTTTTTCAGTTTTTTTTTTTTAATTTATCAGTTTATGTGAAATTGCATTATGTTTGAGATACTTTTATCTCTATTTTTTCTTTTAGCTTGGGTGGGGGGAGGGTTGTTTTCTAAATGAAGTGGTGTTTGAAACATGACACTTCATTACTGCTCACTCACATTTTTATTTCAAATTGTGTTTGAGGTAACTAGTTTTTCATAATATGTACATTCTTCTATTATTTTTCTTCTTCCTAATTCTTTTTTTGCATATGGACATGAATGGCCTATAGATGTTAATCTAAAATTTGTTGTAACCACATGTACGAGAACCAGTGTTTGAAATACCATACTGTACCGGCTGGTATGGTCAGTATTTTTTGTACTGGCCATTAGTCCGGTACATATATTCTATATGTTTCATACCGGCCGTACCGGCCAATATTTCGGCCTTTCATTTTTTTTTTCATTTTTTCAAACAACAAGCTCATTTTTTAACCTCCAATTCAGATTAAGTTATTTATAATTTATATATCTATGTATTTATATATAATTTATTCATATATTGACTATCCCGAAACGGTACCGGTATCGAAATATTTCGTTCTAGTGCCTTGACCGGTACGACATCCGGTACGGTATTCAAAACATTGACGAGAACTTGTCACTTGGTGTGATGATTGTGAGCACCCTTTCACTCTCTTTCTTGTTTGGGTGTTTTTATGATTTAGTAGTTTACACATGTATTGAGGGGAGCTAGGTATTGTGAAAAAAAAAAAATGTGGGAATTGAATTTAGAGATTTTCTTGGTTATATAAGGTGGTGTGGTTGTATAGTTAATTCATTATTGTTTGATATAAATGGTTGATATAAATACTAAATTGCAATTTATATGGCTTGAGCTTTGTGTGGCAATCTAGAAATTTTATAATGAATATAATTTGGATGTGTATGATATTTTTTATTTATCCTTTATTTGTGCAATTTTTTTTAATTTTCTGAAACATCAATTCCGGCGAGTACAGTTCACTGAAAATAATTTTTTTCAACATATAAGCTTATTTGCAGCAACTAAATATCACCACAAATATTATTTTGCAGCGACAATTATTCGCTGAAAAAATATAATTGCAACAATCATTGAAATTCGTTGGAAAAATATCGAGACTTTTCAAGCAATTTTTTAACTTTTGCGATGATATACATCGCCGCAATTAACTTTTCTCAACAATTTAATATTAAACGGAAAAGCCTTTTTCTAGCAATTTTTTGAATTATTGCGGTGTACAAAAATTACTGGAAAAAGTAACTATTTACAGCGATTTTTACAGTTTGTTGTTTTAACTTATAACTGAGCAGACAATTACGACGAACATTCGGTGCAGTAAAAATTGCTGAAAAAGATCATATCTGGCGAGTTTAGAGATTATTTCCAGCGATTTTTGATATTAAGAAAGACTATTTTTCTCGTAGTGATGGTATACTAACCTGGATAAAGGAAAATATTCAAATGCGAGAGAGAGTGAAATTTCGTCCAAAGAAATTGGGAAAAGAGCTTTCACCTGGGGCTTTGCTTTCTAACCCTGCTAATTCACCTTCTTTCTCCTTGAGCTTAAAAGCCTTAAAATTACTTGTAGAAAAAACCTTCAGGAAAATGAGAAAAAGCCTTAAAATTACTCCATTCCTCCATTAAAGTAGTCTATTTTTTCCATGCCTAAAATGAGATGCCTTTTTTTTTTTTTTCCTAGTAAACAGCAGAAGTTCAACGCCCTTAAATCTTTTAGTCAAAAAACCAAAAATAAAATAAAATAAAATAAAGAAAGACAGTACCTCAACAATTTACTCTTTGCAAGTTGACACGATCCACAAGAAATAAAAAGAAACAAGTTCCAATTTCTCCGTCGGTATCAAAGCTCGTATTATAGAGTAAGATGACTAAAATCAGTAACACTCGGTTATGAAAAAAGCCAGAAGAGACTCAACAGCTATCCTCAAAATTCTCAAGTTAAACTTATAGTTTATAAGAGAAAAACACAGCACACTTTTTTTTTTTTTTTTTTTCTAACAAAAGAAAACAACAGTAAATCTTTCATAAGTTTGACTTCTATTGGGAAAGTCCTGCATTAGGAAACCCTGATACCGGTAAGTTCAACCTGAGCCACTGCTTCATTAATAGCATCAATGATGTCCATTTTACCCCTACTTGCGGCCTCATCCATTGGAGTCTTCTCATAGCTGAACACCCAGGATCATGATGATTACAAAATTAGAAAAAAAAAAAAAGTGTTCATCACTCTGACTCTACACTAGAAGTTAAGATTTTATTTTTGTTGATAAGTACAAGATTTGATCTATTAGGCAGATAACTGATGGCGGTATAGGTATATCGCACCTGTTTAATACACTCACATTTGCTCCTGCCAATATCAGTTTCTTAACCGCCTGAAGAGGCAAACATTTGCAGAAGTCAAGGAACAGAATAATTGCATTTTATTAGCTAGGCACAGGGAACATGATAATTACCTCAAGATGCCCATTGAGGCAAGCCCAATGAAGAGGTGTATTCTTCTCCTCATTAAAAGCATTAAGATCCTGCTCAGACAAAAAGTCCCAAGCATTCATTGAACAGTTCCATGTATAATATAACAATCTTAACCTCCAGCATGTGCAGCATTTCGAGTAATCAGTCATTTTGTAAGATTTTAAAGAATTGGAAAGTCATGATTTAACTGAATTTTAAGCTCCATCATGCCATATATGAACAAAAACAGCAAGGAATGTTTGTGATTGGCAAGTTCATAGATTCCCAGTGGGTTATGAACTCACGAACTTATCCTTCATCCCATTCTTGTGTGGGTGCTAAAACTCAATTGCACAAAGGAAACCAAGCAAACATCATTTGGTTGCCACAAGTCGTAAAAAGTGAATATAAGTAGACAACAAACACTGCAGCCCCATATACTTTGAAGGGCGAACTAAACAAACACCTAGTTAACAGAAAATTCCCTACATCAATAAATAAGTACATGGATCACAACAATCACCCTAACTCAGCGTAAGGAATGTTTATAAACTTCCACTCCCTTCTCTTTTTCTTTTAACATATTTGGAGTAGCTGTCATGCATGAGAAATAGAAATCAAGGTAGTTGCTTTAATAATCAGACAACAGGCAGATAGCCGGAAAGAAATTGTATTGATCCTTTATAGCAAAGATGTCATATCATCAATAGAGGGAAACCATGCAGTTGATAAAACTAGCACAACATGACTTAGAGTTAGGGGAATGATGGATCAATCAGATAGTTCATTCAACTGACATTCAGGATGTAGAAGCTATGTAAACAAGCTTGTACATAACTATCCAACCAAGCAACAGATGATTTTCTTTTCTGTATTTTAGGTCAGCAGCAACTCGAGAACCATAGTTGGGAACCTAGGTAATATAAGCAAAGATAACAAGTCGTTCACTCAACTGACATTCAGGATGTGGAAACAATGTAAACAAGCTTGTACCTTACTAGCCATGAAAGCAACGGATGATTTTCTTTTCTTATTTTAGGCCAAAGCTGCAACTTGAGAACCATAGTTGGGAACCTAGCTAATATAAACAAAGATACATGATAGACTCAATTGTATGTTCAAATTTTCCTAGGAAAAAAGTTCTAAAAAAAATTATTTTGAGCTAAACAGTACAAGTGTACAATATGGCAGCCCAAGATTAGCTTGATCACAGAGTATTGAACAAACAACATTGCCAAAAGCTAAACAAAACGAACACATCAAAGACAAAACTTGTAATTTAATAATTATCAAATATCTGTCTCTTGAGGATTCTTTAACTTAGAAATTGATAAACAGCAAATAAGTTTCTAAGATGGCTTCCTCACCACTCCTCTGCTGATAAGATATTCTATGATGTTAAGATGTCCATTAGCTGCAGCCATATGAAGTGCTGCAATCAAATATAAGCAGGACTTAAGGTCAAACACAGATCAAACCATGATTAGCAGAATGAAACAATGCGATCTAAATTAGTGCGAGATAATAGTATCCTAAAAGTCAAGTTTCACCAATGGCCTTTGAGAATCTAAACAAAAACAACTGCTGACAAGCACGTGAAAAAGATTGTTCCAGACACCATCTAAAATATTGAAGAATAATATACACACTATTACCACATGCCAAACAAGTGTACCACAAGTCTAGTGCATCTCAAAATTTTCAGTAGATATGAAAATCTGGCCCAATGAAAATCACTTATAAAATGCTAATCATGTTTAGCATCCACTTAGTTTTCACCTCAAAGCACCATATTAGCTAACCCTAAACAATTATTGTTGGCTTCTAATTACCATAACATATGACACTATTTCTTCACCAACCTCCAAAACAAGAACAGCCTCCAAAACATGTTATTCCCCAAACACTCTTGGCAAATGAAAGAACTCTCTTCTTTCTAAAGAACCAATTGCAACAGGATGCCAAAATCTGATATATGATGCTCACTCTCAATGTCGGTATTGTGAAAAATGAAGATTTTAGGATTGCCAAGAAGTAGAAAAAGAGAAGAATAAAAATCATCAAGCACATGATTTAAATTATTGGACTTTAAAAACCTAAATCCACTAGCATAGATAATTATGAAGTAATTTACTAACCAAAAGATGAAGTACAAGAGAGCACTGATAAAATACTCAAATCCAATGCCCCAATACAGGCAAATCTCACTCACACACAATAGGAAAATTTTCTACAAAAGGGAACTTTTTCTAATGTCCCAACACGAGAGACAAAAATCTAATTTTTTTTTTTTTGTCGGGGAACCTCTCCAAGGCAGGGCCCTTTGGACCCACCCTTGCAGAGTAAACCCCGGTCCTGTGCATCACACTCTCGGAAGTTTCCCCACATGGAAATGATTAAATCATTGGCTTTTCACCAGGGGGTGTGGCCCCAAAGAATTGTTTGCACCCATGAGGTGTTGAACATTGGACCTTGAAGGGAGTGATACCCCAAAACCAAGGCCTTCACTACTTGGGCCAACCCCTTGGGGTTAGACAAAAATCTAATCTTAGTCTCCTTTTCTCTCTCTTGCAGCTTTGCGGACAAAACTAGGAAAGGGAGACTTTCTTCTCTGTCTTTGTCTCTCTGTCTCTCTCTTTGTAGATGCATCAAATCAGCAAAAAATTGTCATTTCCAAACTTGAGAAGTACAGCATGTTTACAATATAAATATGCCAACTCATATATGAAAGTTGGCTAGGATTAGGAAGAACAATGCAGCAAGGAGTGAAAAGCATTAAATGCTTTGACACTAAGGAGAAACTTCTTTCGCGTGTTGGACTTGCACAAAGTCTTATCACACAAGACTAGGATAAGTGAAGCTATTGTGTGGCTACGGTGCATGGTATTCCATAAATCCTCACTTAAATTCAAGGCACCTCAACAGCCATCAGTTACCACTTGGGTGAATGCCAGCAGAGAAGACGGGGAAAAAGGGACATTAGGTTCTTAAATTCATATGTATGGCTAATAGACACCACCACTCTTCTATTTCCAAATTCCATCAACCCTGTTGTAGGCTGCAGAAGCAACATACTCCATTACTGTTGTATCATTGTTGACTTGTGCTTCCAAAGCCAACTGCCCATGACTTGAAAGGTTGATAACATTACTGCTCAGGAGGGAAACTTTGCTGCACTTTGAGGAATTATAACCACAAAGAGAAATCCTTGTACTCAAGATTGCTTTCTCAGATCTTGTCATGTTTCCTGAACCAAAGCTAAACCCCAAAAAATGTTTAAGAAGTGCCCCCCTGGTATTCCAAGTTGGTGATCTACCAAACTAAACATTGCATGAATCTTATCCAGTAGACTTCATACTAGTACTTTGGCAATCATAAAGACTTAGTTCCTGACCCTAGTGACTTATAAAGTCTTTAAACTTACTAGACATGCCTGAAAGAGGAGAGATTCATAACTATCAATATGGGATTCCAGGGCATTTGATCATTACCTATTTCCTGAAGCAGAGTTGAGTAGTGAAGCTAAAATCTGATAACTGGCCATGTAAAGTTAATTTTAGAGGTAGTTGCACAATGATCAAAGATTGAATCTAAAATCTCAATTGCCAACAATTTAGCTAGAAATTCAAGGGGAACTTTAAGCATAGAAACAAGTTCCTCGACTCACTGAAAGACCATTGATGTTTAAAACTTCAAAGCATCAAGCTTCAAAATAAGCCCAAGAATAAAATCCTTCAGTGTAACTTAAAAGATAATCAAAATTCATTCTTGCAAAACTGTATCCCTCCCTAATCCCGATAAATACTTGGTTTCTCTAAATGAGATTTATATTGACTGCTCAATCAGCTTAGCTTTAATCATTTCGTTTTAAACAAAATTATTAAAAATAAAATAAGAAAACGGATAGTGCTTTCTAAAAAAATATATATAAACGGCACAAATTTAAGACAATTCCATAGTATAAATAATGAGACAATTAAATGGTCAAATTTTCATATACAGCAGATACAACCAGAGAGAGGCAAGCTTTATACTAAAGTTGTAACCTGTTCGGCCGAATGAGTCCCTGGAATCAAGGGGAACACCAACAGACGCTAAACTAACGAGGTCTTCGAGATCATCGTATCTAGCAGCCTGTGAAACAGCAAAACGCAAAAAGAAATTGCACGAAGAAGGAGAAAGGAAAGGAAAGGAAAGATAAAAGTGATGGGAAGTGGTGTGTACTTCAAGCAAGGCGTCTACATGCTCTGGCGTCGTCTCTGTAGGTGTCTGCTCCGCTGAATTTGCCTCCACTCCCATCTTTCGCTGTTCGTCGCGCGCACACAATGGCCGTATGACCAGATATACGGAGCTTTAGACTGTGATTACAATTTAGCGCAAATCAATTACCCAATTCACAAGAAAATTATAAAAAAATTGATTTTATGAAAAAGAAATGATTCATTGAGCGTAAAATATATATGAAAATTGTATTTTTCTCATCTTATGTGATTTCAAGTTGTTTATCACTTGTTGTTTCCTATTCTTATATGTGATATGTTACATCTAAAGGTGGTTATATGTGGTTTTTAATTATATTATATGATCCTTTAATAAAATAATATGATATTTTAGTTGTAGTTTATCATTCATATTTTTTAATTTTAGAACTTTACAATTTTTTATAAAAAAAAAAAAAAAAATCAAAAGATCGGATTGATTGATCTCTTTTATTTTTCAACCACGACTATATAATGAGTTTTTTTTTTTAAAGCTACAGACATTGTTAGAAAAACACTTTGAAATAAATTGGAGGATAGCTTTCTTGCACATAGGGCTGTAAATGAACCAGTATACTCGATAGCCCGCTCGGTATTCGTTCGGTTAAATTCGAATTGAACTCGACTCGTAAAAAAAAAAGCTCGTTCGTGAAAGCAGATACCCGCTTGATTTGTAAATGACATATACCTGACAAAACTCGACTCGACTCGGTTAAGGCTCGTTAAGGCTCGCTCATTTAAGCTCGAGTCGACTCGTTAGCTCGACTCGATTAAAACTCATTCCTATATTGATAAATATATACATACATCTATGTATAAATACATACATCTAGGTGTATATACATATATATATATGTATTAGCTAATAATATAAGCATACCACTTTTATAATTAAATATATAATATGTAATTTAATTACTTATGTCTATATAGTGAATATACTTTATAGTTATATTTTATAATTTGTATAATAATTAGTCGATAAAATTTAATAATTTCATATACTCGTATGTGGAAACTATATATGAAATAGATATATGATATCATATTAAGTGTATCTATTAATAATATATGTAGGCTAATATATTGTTATTTTGGATAAATATCAACTAGTTAGATATTTTAATTATTTATAATTTTTTTAAGATTTTATAATTCAATAGAGGTATACTTGTTAGTTGTATAAATTCAATATTAGATCTTTTATTTTATTTTATTTATTTAATTAATTATTAAATCTTATTCAAAAAAAAAAAAATTCTAGCTCGAGCTCGAACTCGTTTGTGGGACGAGCTCGAGTTAAGAGTTTATCTTATCGAGTCGAGCTCGAACAAAAGATAAAAAAAAATCTAAAACTCGAGCTCGAGTATTTTGAGTTGAGCCGAGCTCGGTAAGCCAAAGCTCGGCTCGGCTCGGCTTGATTACAGCTCTACTTGCACATTATCTCATAGTCTAAATTGAGTATGAAAGCTATTTGGGATTTTTTGGCAGAAATGTCGAGGAGAGGGAGTGGACCCGTTTGATGAAAGTTCTAGGAGAGGAGGGGTCATTTTATAGGATGAAGCAGTTTCATTGTAAACCGGATGTTTATGCCTATAATACAATTATTTATGCTCTTTGTAGGGTAGGGAAGTTCAAGAAGGCAAGGTTTCTGTTTGAGCAGATGGAATTGCCGAGGTTTAGATGCCCACCTGATACATATACGTACACAGTACTCATTAGTTCGTATTGTAAATATAGCTTGCAAACTGGTCGTAGGAAAGCTATCAGGAGGAAGATGTGGGAAGCAAATCGTTTGTTTTGCATTATGCTATTTAAGGGCTTTGTTCCTGACGTTGTGACTTACAATTCTTTGATTGATGGCTGTTGCAAAACCAACCGGATTGCGAGGGCTTTGGAGTTTTTTGTAGATATGAACAGAAGGGGTTGTGTTCCCAACCAAGTTACTTATGGTTCTTTTGTTAGATATTATATTTTAGTCAATGATATTGATAAGGCTGTTGAGATTTTGAGGAAGATGCAAGAAATGAATCATGGAATACCTACTTCCAGTTTGTATACCCCAATAATACATGCTCTGTGTGAAGCAGGAAGGGTTCGTGAGGCCCGGGATTTTCTTGCTGAGTTGGTTGATGGAGGCTCGATACCTAGAGAGAGTACTTACATAGTAGTATGTCAAGCGTTGAGCTTTTCGGAAGAGGCCAACTTGCTCGATGATGAATTGCATTAGAGAATAAAAGACGGTGTAGTTAAGAGATATAGGCGAGTAATGAAGGGAAAACCAATCATGACCCGTAGGGGAGAAACTTGTTTGTGGTCAGCCATATGAATATTTTTGTATAATGAGAAGAATTTTGGAGGGCATATATTGGCATTCTGCAGGTGAGAATTACTCTATTATTATTACATCATTGCCTTTTGTCTAATCTTTGTTGGTATGGATTACTACTTCCAATTTTTTCAAACTGCAATTTAATGTGTACCTATTTTAATTGTTTGCTAGGCTTACTATTGTCTTCACTGATGCCTGTCATATTTTTGATATTTCGTTCCAAAACAGTGATCCTGTCTATTCCCCCAATGCTTTCAAGTTAGTAAATTTTCGTTAGTCGAGGAGTGAAAATGAAAGAGAGCACTCATGTGATTGTTCCCACATATTTTATAATGATTCTTGTTGCATTTGAATTACAAACTGGTTTAATAGCTTTTCTTTAATGCATGTTTATGACAAATTTAGATGGTAGAACTCTATTTTCATTCCACAGTGGAGTCGTTCGGTTTTTCTCATGCTGGTATATAGGAAGTGAAGAATCTTCATTGATAGTTATAAAAAAATATGTGATGGCGGTAAGATATAACAAATTCTTTGCAGCTTAGGAGAATGCAACATGTCACATATGCAGGAGTCTGGAGAAAGGAAAATTATATATTAGTTATTGTACTCTACCTAAAAGTTTATCTGTTTCTATCTGATACAGCAACATTTACCATGCCTTTGAAACATTTTGATTTCAAGGGGTGATTTAAAGTTTATTGAGCTGCCGGATTCAACTCATCTGATCATGAAGTTTAGATCTATTAGCAAGTTGTAGAGAATGAGCTTATTTCTTCTGTACTAAAAAACATCAAGAATACTTACTGGAGTCTAACTGCAGATTCGATACTTTTAAAAACTAGCCTATCTTTGTATGATTATTTGGGGCATCGAATCCATAAATGTTGATGATTTCTTCTAGTCTCTATTATTCCCCGTATAACAGACCCTTGGACTTTATTTGAAGTCTTATTTTTGCAGACTATATAGGAACCCTTCTTACATTTGGAGGAGGTTCATAGCTGCAAAACCCCTGCTTGAAGCGGGCCTGATGTGGAAGATAGGGAATAGTGAATACAACAAAAAATGAACTGACAAATGGATATCAGAAGTCCAGTTGATTAAGGAAATATTCTCAAGTCAGGAAACTGATCTAAACCAGAATTCCCGTTAGTCCTTGTGGCAGTCCTGATAGACTGCTCTGGAGATGCCTAACAATGGCCTTTTCTCAGTTGGAAGTGATTATCACCTTTAAGGGGAAATCCAACAAAGAAATCAAGGACAGTCTTCAAGAAGCCATAATGTGAAGGAATGCCGAAATAAATTATGGAAGACAGCAGTTCTTAACGCAGAGAAGCTATTTCTATGGAAAGCATGTCATAAAGCACTGCCAACAAACTCCAAATTATTCAAAAGGAAGGTGATTGATAATCTCCATTGCCCAATCTGTCTGAGTGAAATAGAGACCATAGAACATGTGTTGTGGGAATGTGTTGCTGGTCGTGATGTATGGAGCCACTGCTCAATAAAGCTTCATAAAACCAGGCTGATAAATCAGAATTTCAAGTAGATTGTCACGAGCTTACTCAATTTTTTGAACAATGAGGAAGTGGCTGAATTTGCAGTTGTTGTATGGAGTATCTCGGAAAAGAGGAATGAATTTGTTTTTAGCAAGAATTGATATTGTAAGTATATGAGAAGCTCCTCCAGAGGATATTTACAAATCAAATTGGTACGCTTGAATGTTTATCTTTTACCCTTTCCGTTTCGTACGCTTGTTTATCTTTTACCCTTTCCGTTTCGTACGCTTGAATGTTTATCTTTTAATCTTTTCGTTTTCATTATCTAATCCCGTTAAATTCAAGACTAATCTTTTTATTTCTTCACTACTTCTATTCTAAGTAGAAGTCTATCTGCACACCTCAATCTCATATTAGGGGCTTATTTAATAGCATTCACATCCTCTATTTTTGTACCTCTCTCCTCTTCTTCTCTCCCCTGCACCCAGCCCCATCCCACAACCTCTTCCAACCTCTTTGGAATCAGAATCTCTCCCCCGTTTATTCCTTTTCTCTCTTTCTGTAACTAGTTTCTTATCGGCGTTTCTCTCTTCTTATTTGGGCTTTTTATTTTTCACAGATTTTCCATCGTCCAAGATCATGATCCCCAGGTAACGTTACATTCTTTTATCTTTGTTCCTCGATCCGTGCCTTGACATCGTTTCTCTCGTCAATCTGTTTATCTGGCTGCCGTTATTATTCTGGAAATTGTCTCATCGCCGATGCTAATTTTTTGCATGCCTTTGAAATTATGGTTATACTTGTTACCCTTCATGTATGAGATTTCCGATAGTTTCTACAATGGAATGTGGCCTGCGTTTACTCTAAATATAGTATTGGAGCCTATTATGCCTCAAACTCATAGATCTTTGATTCGTTTGAGCTGTCAAGTCTCATAAGTGCTGATACTATCTCAATTGCACAACTTGGAGCTCCGAAATTATAAGGGCAATCATCACTCATTGAAGTAGCAAATCTAATTGATTATTGATTGTCTAGTTGATTATTGATTGTTACAACTTAGAAATCTAATGAATTGGGAATGTGGGATTATTAGTAATCTGATATTTTCTTTAGGACTATTATGAATTACTAATTCATGTAGAAAATATTTATTTGCATGCCTTTTTTTAACACTCCAACATACTACTGAAGTGAGTTCCCCCACAATTATGAAAAATGATCGATATTTTAACTTTGTTATTGCTATAACAGATTCCACAAAAATTTTCATAGGGCTTGTAAGTAAGAGATAATTAGTGACGCATGTTGAATGACATCATCAACGATTACATGTTTGAGGAGAGTGTCTGCCTACTTCTTAGAGCCAATTTGTTTAAACCTTTGATTGTGGAGGATCAAGAAGACATTTTTGATGATGCTGAAGATTATTATCCATATGAAGAGGAAGAAGACGATCTAGATGAAGTTTACTTCAGTAGTTCAACAATTCTTGTATTGGTAACCGAAGCTGGGGAGATAATGGATATGTCAGGTTAGGACGCCAATAAGCGAGGCCAATCTATCAATCAAATTTCCAGGACTCTAGTGCAGGTTCATCCCTAAAACCTAAGGAGGCTGTGAAAAGTGCAACTGGACGACAGACAATTAGTGCACTCAAACACGAAGCAGCTGATAAAGATGCTGAAGAAAGCAGCAGCAACATTTGGTGAGGTTGGGTCGGACGTGAGGCCATTTTTGTAAGTAGTTGGGCCTCAAACTTGATGTCCCTTGTACAGTATTTCCCTACTTTTAACTTTGCAAAATAATGTACAATCATCCTGAAAAAAGAAAAAAATAAAATACCAGGCGTGGTAATTGGTTCAGGATCCTGATTTCTCATGAAAAAAAACATAACTAAAGGAAAAAGAGATTCAATGGATGATGGATTGCGAACTCAAGTTTGTAAGACCAGGAGAGCGTGAAATTCATCAACCTACATTGTTAAGAAGTCAAATAAATAACTAAAAGATATAAATCGTAAAGGACTACATAAACAAATAATTAGAGAAATCAGGATCTTGAACCACTTACCACGTCAATATTTTACAATGTTATTTTTCTTTTCTTTTTTAAGGTGATTGTACATTATTTCACAAAGTTAAAAATAGTGAAATATTTTGCAAGGGATATAATGTCCGACCCAACCTTAGCAGATGCTGCTGGTGCTTTCTTGCAACAACTTTATCACCTACTTCATGTTTGAGTGCCCTCTTTGCCCGTCGGCCGGTTGCACTTTTCGTAGCCTCCTTAGGTTCTCGGGATGAATCAGCACCAGAGTTCTTGAAATTTGGTTGATAGACTGGCCTCGCTTCTTGGCGTCCTGACCTAACATAACCATTATCACCCCACCTTCGGTTCCCAATACAAGACTTGTTGAACTACTGAAGTAAACTTCATCTAGATCGTCTTCTAACTCTTCATATGGATAATAATCTTTAGCATCATCATAAATGTCTTCTTGATCCTCCACAATCAAAAGTTTAAACCAATTGGCTCCAAGAAGTAGGCAGACACTCTCCTCAAACATGTAATCGTTGATGCTATCATTCAAGATGCATCACTAATTATTTCTTACTTACAAGCCTTATGCCAATTATTGTGGGACATGTTATAGTAATAAAATAGTTAAAACATCGATCATATTTCATCATTGTGGGAGGTCTCACTTCATTAGTGCGTTGTGGGTGTTAAAAAAAGGCGTGCAAATAGATTTTTTTCTACATGATTCAGTAATTTATAATAGTCCAGAAGAAAATATACCAGAAAATTAAGTTGCCAAAACTCCTAATCCCACATTCTTAATTCATTAGATTTCTAAGTTGTAACAATCAATAATCATTTAGATTTGCTCCTTCAATGAGTGAATGATTTACGTTCATGATTGCCCTTATAATTTCAAAACCCTCCACCTCCTTGTATAATAAGAAAAAAAAAAACAATTTTCACGGTGTCATCCTGAAAACTCAAATGGACTGCAGGCATGTTGGTTTGTCACCATTAGTGGCTCATAGAATAATGCATGTCATGCTACAAATAATAAATAATCAGCAGAAGAACACCAAAAATAGTACAATGGAATCCCACTGTTTAATGAAAAAGGAACAATTATGCTTGTCATATTTTGTTCATGTCACAAGCCATAAACCAAGAGTAAAAAAACCCTTCCTTCACTACAAAATTCCATATTAACATACATTAAAAAAAAAAAAAATGGACCTTGAAATATTTCTGTTCTCCAAACTCAAGATATCCAATTAGCCACACCTAAAGATTAAATTTGGAAAAAGTCAAACTAACATACAGGTCTCAAACAACATAAGGGCCACCCATTATTCTACATGTAAGGAGAAGTACTAATCTTATAATGGGCCTCTCTTGTCGCTACCTGCCTTCAAATAAAGGCTCCTTTTTCATTTTATTCTTATTTATAAATGGGCACTTTTCCCATTTAGCAATAACTTTTCAAATATAGCCTATAACCCCCACATCTGCATATCTATTCAATATCTATACCACTTTAAGTGTTCTTTTGGAAAGACTAATGGGCTCTCGCTAAACGGGCAGAGCCCATTCTTGCTATGACCTTTGAATAAAAGGATAAAAGCTTGTAGTTATGACATGAGAAGGCTTTAGATAGGCCCTTGGACCTATTCCAAAAAATCTGCGGGAAGACGGGAAGTCATGTCACATTTAATAACTCAAATAGGATCACTGATAGGGCGACCCGACGTAAGACACCCAGAAAGAGGCCACACCTCACCACCTGTCCTGAGAGATATGACCCAAGATACTGACGGGAGCAGTAGAATTAAACGCGATGACATGGCAACCCATACAGGAAACGAACACTCTAGGCTCAGAGGAGAAGCAGAGGCTCAAACCTCAAGAGGAGAATATAAAGTTGAAATGAAGGTAAAACTACATGCTCTAGCTCAAAAGTTCTTTGGCTAATTCTCCAAGAAATATTCTAACTTAATCATCGGAGGCACCCCGGGGGACTCTCACCCCCTCTACTTTCTTATTGCAGGTTACAAGAAGACATAGCAAACATTACGAAAAACTTTCTTAACATTTGGCACTGTTTGTAGGATCTCTCATTTCTTATATCTTAATGTACTTGTAATATCTTTGCAACAACATGTGCTTTTTCGTATCAGTAATAGAAACCATACAAAGTTGGTACATTTTGTATGTGTGTGTGTGTGAGAGAGAGAGAGAGAGAGTGTTGTTTGGTGGTGCCCAAACATTGATTTTGCAAAGGATTAGAACCCATGTCACTTTGTTCAAACACATATTCAAGACACCGAGAAATGCAAAATCGCATAACTGCTAAGGTACATGAAATGAAATAAAAAGAAAGAGTTTTGCTACACAACCTCCTCACACTCCACACTCCACACTTTTTAATATTTTTTAATATTTTTTAAAATTTTTTTTTGAATTTATTTTTTTAAAACTATTTATAATTTTTTATTCACTATTCATATAAAAATATATTTGATAAAAAAAATTAAAAAAAAAATTAAAAAAAAGATGGAGTGTGGAGTGTGGTGTGAATAGTAGGAGGTTGAGTAGATTTTTACAAAAAGAAAAGAAATTCAAAATCTGAAACATAAAGCCATTCACGCCATAAACACACTCACAATCCTGGTTTTCCTTGAAGCAGCTCCATCAGTTATTTTACTTTTTTGATTTTACAGCTGTTTGATAAACTCATAGAATTGCCTTTTCATTGAAAAATAAATTAAGTCGAACTATTTTGACATTTTTCAACAAAAAAAAAAATCTCAAGGATTTAATATTTTTATTTTTTGATAGGTAAACGCCCGGATTCCGCCCCGCCCCCGCATGGGCGGGCGGGCTACCCCGCATCGCTCATGCGGGGGCGGGGGCCCCCGCCCCGCATGGAGCACCCCATGCGGGGGCGGGGGGCGGATTGACCCCAGCGGGGCCCCGCCCCCGCCCCCCGCTCCGCACTCCCTCTCTTTTAGTATAAAAAATTATAATTTTTACTATTTATATAAATAATTTATATAAATATATTGTATATAGATATATACAATTTGTAAAATACTTGAATTCAACTTCAAGTTAATGGATTGCCTTGACTTCCTAGGCCAACCATTATATAGAAGGCTAAGGCAATACAATAATGATAGTTAAGCAATGTGGGACTTAGTGTATTGCCATGTGGGACTTAGTGTTAAGTCCCACATTGCTTAACTATCACTACTCTATTGCCTTGGCTTTCTATATAATGGTTGCCTAGGAAGCCAAGGCAATCCAAAATATAACTCTAATGAGTTTATATTTTTTTTAAATGTATAAATTTTAATTTATACTTTAAATTATATTATAATTTGGGTCTAAAAAATATTTTTAGACTAAAATTTTTTTTAAACAATGGGTTTAGCGGGGTGCGGGGCGGGGTGCGGTTTTAATTGCACCCCCGGTAGCGGGGCGGGGGGCCCCGCCCCTGCCTCCCGGGGGCGGGGGACGGGGTATAAAACCCCTCCACCCGCATGGTGCGGGGCGGGGGGCGGGGAGGGGGTGCCCCCGCCCCGCACCATGCGGGTAGCACCCCTAGGTAAAAGTACTTCATACGATATAATATTTGTAAAAAAAATCTATTCATCCTCTTACTACTCACACAACCTCCACACACCATACTTTTTTTATTTTTATTTTTTATTAAATATTAAATATATAAATAATAAATAAAAAAATTAAATTAGTTTAAAATGAATAAATTCAAAAAAAAATTAAAAAAAGATATTAAAAAATATTAAAATTAAAAAAAATATGATATATAGAAGTTGAAGAAGTTGTGTAGCATTCCTCGTATTTGTAATCCTAAATAGTGTGTCACACGTGGTGAAGTTGGAATAATCGTATTTGAGCATTACTCATTTGAAAGGAAATAAATAGCTTGGGGCCGGAGGGGTGTGAAAAATATTTTCCCGCCGATCAATAACAAATAAACACGTAGGCAATCTATTCAATGCATCCGCATGTATGAGAAAAGACGCCCATTGCACAATCCGACGTTCTCTCCCTCTCCCTCTCCCGCCCAGCCCTCTCCTTTCTCTACCTCCCATCTTTGATGCTCCGAAGCCCTCTCGAGCCCATCTGCACTCCTCCACGCCGAAGCCCAACAGAAGACCAAACTGAAAACCAATGAAGGAAATCGCACAAAGTATAGGCCAAACAGAAATTTTTTTACCTTTCATACTTTGAAGACGATGTTTTGGGGCTTTCGTCGGCGTGAGTGTAGGTGGGGGAGGGAGAGGGAGAGAAAGAAGGAAAATGCTGGTTTTCTTGTTGGGGGGGGGGGGGGGGCTTCCGTCGGCGGTGGAGGAGTGCAGATGGGAGGGAGAGAAAGGAGAGGGCTGGGCGCCGGGCGGGAGAGGGAGAGTGAAGATGGGAGGGAGAGGGAGAGAATGTCGGATTGTGCTTATGGGCGTCTTTTCTCATACATGCGGGTGCATTCAGTGATGAATAGATCGCCTATGTGTCTTTTTCACAGCCATCCGGCCTCGAGCTTTTCTCATAATAGAAGAAAGGATGGTTTAGCACCTGGAGCTAGAAGTTGGCTTGTTTGACCATTCCCAATATGGACCAACTATATTTTATTTATTTATTTCGGTTTAAGCATTACTTTTCTGAGCTTTGTTTCCCGGAAAAAATCCTCATGAAAAAAGAAAAAACCCAAAAAAAATAATCATCAGAAACTGTGCTTCGTGGTCTGATACGTACAACTTTATTCCTAGCCAAATAATTATGATAAGGAATAAAGTTGTTGAAGAGATGACTTTCAAAATCATGTTCGTGGTTGATGAGTGCATTACAGAATGAGTGGCCGTGAAGAGCAACAACTTCAAGCAATACATTTTCACGTCCAATTTTGCTTGAAATAAATGAGAGGGGACTTTGTCTGCCTACATCATATGTGGGTCTCGAAACTGATTAAAGCATGTAGAAATACCCTGCTTCTGCTTATTACCATGAGTGGAAACCAATTTCTTTCGAAGATCAATGAAAAAGGAAATGTTTAAATTGCATGATGGAAATCATTTATGTAGAGGAAAGTTTAGGTAGATGTGATTATTGAAGTAAGACTTGTCAAATGGTGAGCCATGGTTACCTCCTGGAGCATAATTGAATTTTAGGTTTCTCATATTTTCTCTCTCACTTGCTTCCATTGCAATGCAAACTTTTTTCTTTCCTGCATAGTGTTTGGGAACTGTAGAGGCATATTTTCTTGCATGAGAGAGAGAGAGAAAGAGATGATTTTTTTTTTTTTGAATAAGAGATGATGTTTTCTTAAAGCATTGGAGAGCATCTCTGAGGGAGTGAGGGGTAGGGAGAGTGATAATGAAGATGGGGGGTCAAGTGGGACCTCCAATGCCATCAGTGGAGGAAATTAGTCACTAGAAGTGGAAGCTGCAATGTCAAGCAAAGCAACCCTAAAAATCTCTATCCCTCACCCACCCCTCAAAAGCAAAGAAGCAATCACAAAGTGGCAAAAAGACGACAATAACGTCATCATCATCTATACCACCAGCATCATCATCATCATCTCCTTTGATTTTCTTCATTCTCCTCCTCCATTGCTCCACCACTACCCTTAACACCCACAAAAGCAAGCTTCTTCCTTTCACCATAAGTCTCCCTTTCTCTTTGGTCTTTCTTTCATTTCTGTGCTTTTTGGTTGAATTTCGTAGGTTGATCTTCTCAAACTTTTTCAAGAACTCATGAGTTCAGAGGATACTGAAGCAGGGATTCCAATGTCTTGTTCTTCATCATTCTGGTACTAAAGAACTCTCTGTTCTTGTTCTGTTTTGTTTAAACTCTCTGTCTATATTAACCTCACGTCTCCAAAATTTCCTCTGTTTCCCCTCCTTTTGCTTGCACTCACGTACTGTAACTTTTCTCGCCCACAAAATATAGAAATAAATTTCATCAATGTGTTTGCATTGATAACCCAGTTTCCCACACCAACTCTGTTTCCATCCTGTTTTCCCTTTCTGCTAGCGAAGCACCAATCTTCCCATTGGAGGTTATATTGAGATGGATTCGTTCAATCAAACCACTGGGTTCCGTTATAACCCCAGTTCCAACACAATGAGTCATCATGGGGATGATGATTCCGAGTTTTCGGGTATTCTTGACGTATATGTTCATCATGCCAGGAACATTCACAACATATGTATCTACGACAACCAAGATGTCTATGCAAAGTTTTCTCTTACCTATAACCCAGATGAGACTCTCACCACTCGAATCATCCATGGAGGTGGCAAAAATCCGGAGTTCAACGAGAACCTGAGGATGAAAATCACCCAAGTTGATGCAGTTCTAAAATGTGAGATTTGGATGCTCAGCAGGGCTAGAAACTACATGGAAGATCAACTGCTGGGGTTTGTCTTGGTCCCAATTTCACAAGTAGTTGGCAAAGGAAAGGTTACACAAGACTATAGCCTCTCTTCCACTGATCTCTTTCACTCCCCCGCTGGAACTATCCAATTGAGTCTTTCTTTTAACACTTCTCTGCCTGTGAATCCCTCTTCATTACCCGAATCGGTTACCAAGTCATCAATATCTTCGGAGGTTGTATTGCTTGACCGGAAAATCTCAGATGTGATCTTAGACCCAATTGAATATTCTAGGATCGAATTCCCAGACATTAATGTTGTTAAAGAGAATCAACAGATGGTATCCGAGTACTTTGACTTGTCAGGGAATGGTTGTAGTTCGAGGTCCAATTCTAGGGGACTCGTTTCATTTCTCCACCTTGGTTCTTCTCCTCATTCTATTGATGATTATGATATGACTGTGAATTCGTCTGAGGAAAATCATGGTGGATCAAATTCTCCCAATGGAAGCATACAAAATTCTGGGTTCTTAAGTTCAACTACAACAAGCTTAAGCGATGAGAGAAACTCGGCTGATTCATCCGAGAAAAAGAGTCGTTTATGTGGTGAATCACCAAGTTCTGTCAATGTCTTAATCCCTACTGAGGCTAATCAGAATTCAGGTGCTTGTCCAGACACTCCAACCTCTAAAAAGGGGACTGAAATCAGAGATGAAAAGGAGTCAAATTTCATAAGCAGCAAAGAGGAGGAGAAGAAAAAAGATAGGAATATGGGCGGTTCGACCAAATTTGGTCAAGTATTTTCAGGTCCACTCGGGAATATCAACATTGAGGCAGAGCAATCTGCAATGCAACAGCAAATAGTGGACATGTACATGAGAAGCATGCAGCAATTTACCGAATCTTTGGCAAAGATGAAGCTTCCAATGGATCTAGATAAACCGGAAAGTGATGATGGTGGGGATGTCATTCAAAACAGTAGCAACAAATTAGAAATTGACAAGAAGAAGGATGGATCGCGTGTGTTTTATGGTAGCCGGGCTTTCTTCTGATTTCTAATTAAGGGTGCTGCGTACCTGATGGTGGGGAGTTTGTAGTACGTAGCAGGATAAAGAGTTCATTAATTTTATGGTAACTTTGGTTTCCTCTCGGCTTTCTTGTGTTGTATTTATGACAGATATCGGTTTCTTCAGTCCCCTAACCTCTTCCCCAACTTGATGAGCATTTTTCCTTGGGAGTCTTAATTAGTTGCATCAAATCACTTATGACATGTTACCGAGTCATAGCTCATGGAAATGGAATTGTCATTGTGATCATTTGCTTTGAAAGTTGTTTGTGTGGTTATAATTCCTAGTTTTCCAAAGCACTTGGCAAAATTGCTGTTAGTGGTGCCTTAAACAACTTCTAAACTCCCAAGGGATGGTGAAAACATCATAATTTAGTCATACCTATTTATCTGTTCCCGTGTTAGGCAGATGAACATTCTTGGGTTACAATCTAATCCAAAAGATTAAGCCTACGAATTTTGAGTTATGTTATGCGTTAACTACTCATGATGAGGCTTGTGACTATCATTCGATATGGAAGATAAGTTTATCACAACATGGCCTCGAATGGCAGTCATCATGCTCTGCATGGAAAGGAAAGGAAGATCGGAAAGAGAGCTTGCTTTTCTGCAAGTTGAAGAGGTGGGTATGGTAGTTGGTGGGACTGATCGAAGGAAGGAAAGGAGAATGAAGAAAATAGAGGAGATGATGATGATAACGATGTTGTTTGATGTTTTTTCTATTCCACTTTTTTCTTTTTGGTGGGGAGTGGGTGAGGGATGGAGATTTTTGGGTGTTACTTTGCTTGACATTGCAGCTTCCACTTCAAGTGTCTAATTTGTTCCACTGACGCTCTTCAAGGTCCCACTTTGGTCCCATCAACATTATTATCACTCTCCCCACTCCTCTTAATCATAGATGCTCTCCAAAGCTAGCTTCAAGACAAAGACCAATCTCTCTCGAGCTTCAAGGCAACAATTAAGAAATTGCCTCAACTGTTCTCCAAAACACCTTGCGTGAGAGAAAACCTAACTTAATAATATTGGAAGCCATTCATGAATAATAGCTAGTTTGGTTACAGAAAATTAAATAATTTCATCTTATATAATTATTACAATTTTTTCAAACTTCCACACAAAATATAATAAACAATTCAACTTTTTTAAATTCTAAAACAAAAATAATATTATAACAATATTTTATTCAATTTTCAATAAAACATATCATTTTATCTAAGCTGTGTAACCAAACGAAAGCAAATTAAACCTCCTCTGGGCAAATTAAACATACTCCAATACTTATAAAAAAAGACAATTGAGCAACGACAGATTCAGAGATTTGACTATAATTAAAAGACGAACTTATATGATTACATATGCGTATATTTATTTACTATACATTTTGTTGTTTATAAAGGTGGAATAGCTAGATGATCAGGTGCCTATTGCTCTATAGAGTTTGGTATCTTATGATGCATTGCTCAAGTAAATCCCATCGGATTAATTCATTGCAAAATTGCACCATTGTAGATCTTGTTCCTTGGTTATAATCATTGATCATGATGGTTCATAAGTAAGGGTAGAGAATTTCATGCAAGCTGGAAAAGTTGCGTGTAATTTGCATGCATGAACCCACCACCAGTTTTGAGAGGCCTGCATAGTTTGTAATCGTGTTGCTTACTTGAGGTTGTTACCACTTTAACACAACATCATGTGTTTAATTTTGCCATGCATGATTGTCAAATAGGAACATGATTTGAATAGCTATGCCCTAGCTAGATGGAGACATCATGCACAGTTATAATCATCGTAATTTATTTTGTATTTTAGGTCCCCATCTTTTCTGTCATTAATGGATATATGGGGTCTTGACTAATATGTATGCATGGGAAGATAATCATGTAGTAGTATAAAAGAAACTAAATAGAATTATAACGTACGTAGAGTTTATTAAGAATTATTTTATACTTAGTTAAAAAAAATCAATTTTTTGACTAAGAACACTACAAAAAAAGAGCTTTTTATAACAAATTATTTACGATAAAAATAATTATTTATGATGATAATTGACTCATTTTGACATGAAATAACTGATAGTAAGTAATTAATTTACTTATAGTGAAATCAATTAGAAGATGATTTGCCTAGAACCTGATGGCCTAATGGCAGAGCATCCTCATCGGCTTGCTTAATCTGTGCCAAAAGACCTCACATTAGGTTGGGCGTATAAAAAATAATTTGGATTTCAACTACATTGCTTGGCCAAATATAGAAGACAACTATTGGTTCATCAAATATTAAAATACTAGTTTCTGACTCCAAGCAAAAATACTATTTAGTTTGTAATTAAGAAATTTAGATAGAAATTTAGATAAGTTTAATCAAATATTTTTTATTATTAGCATTAAATGACTTTTAAAAATATGATTTTTTAATATTAATTTAATTAAAATATAATTATTATTAACTTTTAATTGGTAGAACTAAAAAATGTGATAAAAATAAATTAAATAAAAAAATTATTAAATCAATAATATTTTATTATTATATAGAGAGTGAATGAATAATCTAATATGAAAATTGAATTTAAATGAAATAGACAAATGTAAAAAATTATGATATTGACTAAATTTTAAAAATAAATTTAATCAAATTAATGAAAATATTCTTTATAATAACATATAACTCGATTCTCTAAATGAAAAATCTGAAATCTCATCCCGGTTATCTATAAAAAATAAAAATAAAATAGAAGATGATCTGCTCAGGTGCTTTAATTTGGTAATAGGGTTCCTCATTTTCCTTTTTGTGAAAGGTTAGGTACGTACGTAGCTAAATTAGGTGGGACTGAATTCCAAACATCCCCCTTAAAAGTCTCCACGTTTTTCCAACTGGGTTGGCCTTTTTCTTCTTTTCGGTTCTTACTTCTTATCTACTTTTGAGGGAACTTTCTTTTTTGTTTTTGCTATGAGCTCTGCTTATTAATTTCTCACATCTTCCCCACCTTCGGATTTTTCTTCATACCGTGTAGATTTAATGCAAAAAATCTATGCCTGAGTGACCGGAATGGATCACATCCCTTAGAGTTTTTGACTGAATTCTAAAGCTTAGAATGGGAGAGAAAAATACATAAAATAGACCTAATAACCTATAGTATTTATTGAGTATAAGTATTAATACTATCCGAGAAATTTACTTGAGCAGCTATAATGTTATAAAGTCTAATTATCTATTTTCCACTCTAGGATATTAAAAAGTATAAAAATTTTAAATCCAGAAGAGAGTATTAATTAGAATATAAAAGACAAGGGGTGATCTAATACTCACTCCCTTATTCTAGGGAGTAGAGAGCTAATTGAATTATCAATAATAAAAAATCATGTATATTAT
This sequence comes from Cyclocarya paliurus, assembly GCA_029856935.1. Lineage (NCBI taxonomy): Eukaryota > Viridiplantae > Streptophyta > Magnoliopsida > Fagales > Juglandaceae > Cyclocarya > Cyclocarya paliurus. Next base: position 4,312,453 of record CM056956.1, read on the forward strand.
TATGTTTTTAATAATATTACTATTCTTGTCTATTATATATATAAGAGAAATATTTAAGTACAAAGAAATTTTATAAAAATAAACTTATAAATTGACGTGATTTACGTTAGATTGTAATATTATTTTTATTATAAAATAGATCATCTAACGTATTATATGAAGACATGCTAATTTGTAAAATTTATTTTTGTGAGATATCTTTATGCATGTAACTAACTATGAGAAAAGGATAAGGATTATTAAAATAATGTTTAATTTGTCTATCTTATGCGGATTTGAGGCATTGATTTTGTCTTTAAATATATATATATATATATATATATATATATATATATATGTGTGTGTGTGTTGATTTTAGAACCCATGCAGGTTCATTCAAATAATGCACGTTCAAAAAGTATGAGCACGACGGAGATTCAAATCCACGTGAATTAGAAAAAACAAATGGATACTGACACTGGGTTTAGGTCAAATTATTTACAGAGCCAAATTATAAATGGAAACGATGGGTCTATTTTATACAAAAGCTTACACGGTATAAGGGAAAAAATTGCATAATAAAACTGATATACCGTCCTATTTAAAAAATAAAATAAAAAATAAATTTTCTTTTATTCCCTTATTCATGCTCATGGACTTAATTAATTTTGTAACTTTTTAAATAATGCATTACTGTTCAACCAAATATATCAAAACTCCACCTAGAATAAGAAAACTAAAAAATAGAAATAATATTTACAGTCGTGGAATATACAAGTACCGCACAATCTTTTTAAAAAAAATGAGTAAATACAGAATCACATGAAAAAAAATAATTTTTTAATAATAGATCCGACTCTTTTTTTTAAAAAAGATTACGCGACACTTACGCACTCCGTGTATCTAGTATTACTTAATAAAAAAATATCCAAACTTGTGAGTTGCCTAGTTCTTCCAATTTCATAAAGCAAAAGAAGCAACTGTTGTGTGTGAGCATACTCTCTCAATTTCCCAGCAAAGCATCATTTGTAACACAATTTTAGAAACAGCTTGAGAGCATTGGCATCAAGTCTAAATTTTAATGAATTTTTTTCAAAATCAATTACATTGGATTAACCAAATCACTTCAAGTCAAATTATGAACTACAATAATTTTTTTGATAAATTACTGTTTACCAATGAAAAGAGTATTTTATTAAAAATTATTCTCACTTTTCTTACTCATTCTCGCATCTCCTCTCTCCTTTCTCTTCCTTTCTTCTTCCTTTATCTTACTTTCTTCTCGTAATAATGGCAGCATGAAAACTGTTTGAAAAGAGTACGAAAAAAACCCAATTCTTTTATGGCCCCTCACAAGCACAACAGAACAAACAAAATTTCATCACCCAAAAAAAGAAAACAAGACATGAGAGAGTGAGGTAGTTATCGTGTTAAATAATTTATTTGGACAGTACAAATTAAATTATTAATTAATATATATAGTCTATTTATAAAATTATAAAAAAATTATAAAAAATTAAAAATTAAAATATTATATTATTATTTCGACTTTAAAATAGTTAATTTAATATAAATTTACCTCTTCAAAAGTTTTGAATTAAACCAAAACCTTAAATATAGTAAAACATTTAGACTTGGAATGTTATGAGTCACGTCATCCGGGAATATAGAATTTAGGTAGTGAAGCCCGTGGCTGTGGACAATGTATGGCTAGAAACCGAGCGCTGTAGGCATGCGCATGAATAGGTACATCAACGTTCGATAGCATTTTGGAGGCCCCAAGATGCTAAACTGGGCATCAAACACCACATAGAAATGAAAAAAACTACTAAAACCTTTATTAAAAATTATACCAAAGCCATGTGCTTCTTCTTCCCCCTCCTCCTCCTCTTCTTCTTCTTCTTCTTCTTTAATTCAACTATGTATGTATTCATTTCATCAATTATTCACGTGTTACATCTTTTTCCTTTACAATCAAATTGTACACAGTCGCTGAAACTTCCCCTATTCAGCATTGTTCTTCATTAGACTTTAAGCCTAACTTTGCCAATTGGTGAGCCACTTCATTCCCTTCTCTTCTTATAAAATCAACAGTCCACTTCTTTCTCTGTTGCAGTATATTCTTTATATCTTCAAGGAGCTGCTCATCCCATGCTTCATTTCTCATATCAGCCCTCATAGGATCAATGACCTCTTTCGCATCCCTTCAAAATCAACCTCATGGAAGCCTAACTCATTACATAAGCACATGGCCCTCCATAAGGCATTACATTCAGCCATGAAAGAGGACCTAACAAAATCTCTACTAGCACACATTGAAGCTAAAACATCCTCATTACAGTCTCTTATCACAATACCTATACCCATCATCTGTTGAGTTAGCATCATTGCTGCATCGAAGTTAACTTTGAATCTATCATCATCTAGTTTCCTCCATTCCACCCTTTCCACAGCCCCCTTCTTTAGAACACAATCCCCTTCTTTTCTTTTATTTGTCTGCTGAAATTCATCCAACCATGCAGTAGCATTCTGTACCACTACTCTAGGGCAAGAAAATTTATTTTCAAAGCAAAATTTATTCCTTCTTCATCACACATTCTTCATTATTTATATTTATATAATTATGCATATTTTAAAATGTAATTATGAAAATAGTTGTAGTTGCATGTCTGTCATTTTCTATCTCTCTTTCATCTCTTTTTAAGTATTTTTTTTCCGCATTGTGAAAGTTGAATGGAAAGATTGTTGAATCCACCCATCTATTGATTACTTTCTATTTCTTATAAAAGCTAATCTCATAATTATAAATACAAAACCAGGGCATGTGATTTGCTTTAAAGTTAAATTGGTCCCCATGATTGTGGTTTGCAAAATAATCAAACTAATCTCTCGACTTTAGACTTTTGTTAGTCAACTTTTAGAAATGATTTGTCACTATTTAACACATGTTCCTTGATTATCCACACGTGTGCCATGTGTTTAAAAATAATAATAAAAACTTTAAACTCACTGTAAAATGTAAAAAATCTTTTAAAAAATTTTAAACACAACAAAAACGTAAAACAGACCGAAAACAAAAAAGAAGAAGAAGAAAAAGAAGAAGAAGAGAAGAAGCTGCTAAAAATATGATCTGTGCAAAGATACCACGTCAGCATTGACCGTCAAACACTAGGAACTTGGTCATACCACGTCAGCCAGAATACAGCGTCCTAACCATCTCCCTTCTGAAAGGTTGTATTTATTACTTATAAAATTGGTCCTCTCTGCCAAATCTCTCCCTTTCCCGTCTCCTCTCATCCCTTCCAGACCCAATTCTGTGGATCCCGCATCGTGCCTGACTACTGTGACTAGAAGACCCCCAAAACAACTCAGTGTTCAAAGTTCAAACCATCCTCGGTCTATACTCTCTATTTCTCTCACTCTCTCTCCGGTGTCAGCAATGGCTGACTATGGTGGTGGCATCTCTCTCCCTCAAGGAAGAGACCTGTTCCACACCTCTGACGATGAGTCCTCCGAGCACAGCCCTCGAACTGTGCCCATCCTCCCTGCTACAGCAGCTGGACATGGCTCATCATCATCGTCCAAGCCCAAGAAAACCAGAGGTACCAGTACTACTGCTTGTGGCACTGAGTTTGGATCAATCCCAGAGATATCCAAGAAACCAAGAGGCAGACCACCTGGGTCCAAGAACAAGCCCAAGCCTCCCATTGTGATCACCAAAGACTCTGACTCCGCCATGAAACCAGTGATTCTCGAGATATCCGCCGGCTCCGATGTAGTCGAGACGGTCATGCAGTTTGCGCACAGACAACACGTGGGTATCAGTGTCTTGAGCGGGTCCGGGTCCGTGTCCAACGTCACACTCCGACACCCTGTGTCCCACACGCCGAGCATTACCCTGCATGGACCCTTTAACCTCCTCTCTCTCTCTGGATCATATTTGGGTTATCCCACACCAACTTGCTCTACTAAACAAATTTCTTCTTCATCTTGTCTTTCTGGCGCTGTTTCTTTTGCTTCTTGTTCTTCTTTTGGGATATGTCTTGCAGGGGCGCAAGGGCAAGTGTTTGGAGGGATTGTTGGGGGGGAGGTTATAGCGGAGAGTCTAGTGGTGGTGGTAGTCGCAACTTATACAAGTCCGGCGTACCAAAGACTTCCCGGGGAGGCTGATGAATCTGAAGATGATCAGGCTAAGGCTAACATTGATTGTAGTGGTGCTGGTGGAAATGGAAGTGAATCTTGCACTAGCGGTAACGCCATGTCCATGTCTGTTTATAGCGTTGGTAGTCCAACCCCGCTCCGGCAGATTGCTCCCACCTATCCCTCCGCCTAATGAAGTAGAATTTGAAGAATGAATACGTATTATTACATGCAGCTTACCCTCCGTACTTTACTCTCAGATTTAATCTCGAGACTGCATGGGTGACTGCTTTGATTCGAGGATAATTTGTGGTTTAAAAGGAAAACTCATTAGTTTTCTCTAATTGGTAGGAGTTTATTCTCCGTCCCAGTTGCTCATTCACTACAAATCCAACGGATATGAACTGCATTGTTAATTTTCCTTGGTCTTATTTTATTATCTAGATGTTTTTAAACGTCTTGGTTTAATTCATTGTTGTTCCAAAGTAATATGTTCGTATGGCTGGCTTTCATAGTTACATTAATCAACTTGTTTATAAAGTTTGAAGTGCTGATCTTTTCCTCCCTCAAAAGGCTTGCATATTGGTGGTGGTGGTGTACGTGTCTGGTTCAAGGGTTCAATTAGCCACTTATTAATGTTGGTTTGTGCTGCATGCCACTAAATCCCAATTATGCCAGCGTTCTTCTGAAATAGCATGATGGGGTTTCTCACCCTTGGGAATTAAGAGCGCCCTTGTGCCATCTCCCTGGCAAGAATAATTAATAAAGCATGATAGAGAAGGGTATTGGCATACGGGTTAATGGTACTTAGAAGGCCATGGTACTGCACTAAACTGACATGATCTGGGTTCTCTTCTCTTTTCTCTTCAAATCTTTAATTTCTTTCATGACACAGAGTACCCTTCGATCATTTATTTGTTTAAGTCAGCATGAAGGGTTTTAACTCTTGTTTCTGTTTAATTCTGCGATCGGCCTCTAGACACAACAATATGTGCACTCTCGCTGTGTGCATTAATTTGTAATATTCATAGTTCATTTTCCTAAAGATTCCAACATCTAAAAAGATGATTTTGACTCAAAAAAGGTTATAACTCCATGAGCTTTATTCTACAATTGAAGATGTGTCTAAATAATGGGGTATGAGAATACTTAAAAATTTTCATCTCAATTCATCATTACATTTTTTTTTAATTTTTATATAAAATATAATAAATAATTCAACTTTTTCAAATTTTAATACATTTTTTTCAAATTTTAATTTAATTTTTTTAAATTTTAAAATTAAAAAATAATATTTTAAACTTTAAAATAAAATATAAAATTCAAATCTCATTTCCTAAATCTTCCTGAAGCACATGATGTATATGGTTTGGAAGTCATGTTTTACCAAGGCTTGTCCAAGTTACAGTCAAAACACCCAGAACATATCACTGTGTAATAAATACTTTAAGACGCGTGCGAATGACCGGATAAATGCTTGCCTACCTCCGTTGGCGTTTTGTCCTCTTTCAGCGTATCTGCGTGAGAGAGAGACAGAGAGAGAACTGCTTTTGCTGGAGGGGAATTATAATGAAAGATGCTGTGTTGAAAACTGAAAACCTGGCCATGAACAGATGAGGTGACCGGGAAGGGAAAGACTGACGGGGTATATAGTCCAAGGCGATAGAGGTCTGAGGGGTATATAGTCCAAGGCGATAGAGGTCTGAGAAGTGCAGAAGAGCATGGGTGGGACTGCTCACGCGTCCGCCCCTCACTGGCCTCTTCATTTTCACGGGCTTTGCAAGAGAAGAGATCGAGAAACTAATGAAAGCTTGCATGCATTGACTTGCCAAGGAAAAGAAAAGAAAAAGCTGCATTGACTTGCTTTTGTCGCTAACTATTACCCCATACAGTTCCAGTAGGTCAAAGACGAGCTTTTCGTTGCATCTTGTTTCTGGTGCAGTTTTTGCAAAAACAACTGAAAAAAGCAATAAATGTGTTGGGAACTGGAAGTAGTTTGTCTTTCTACAACTGTTGATTCAGCAACGTACGTACAGGGTTTGAACTGTCCCGGCCAGCCAAGGAGCCTAGCTCTGCTCGATAACATTATCCTATGCTTAGACTGGTCACTGTCATCGTTTTAGTTGTTATCTTGAATAAAAATTACTGGTTTAGGAGAGTTGGAAACTTTTTTTCAGTTTCTTATTTTCTTTGGGCCTCGTTCACGGTCCTAGAGCTCAAGAAGATCTATTGTCTCTCTCTTTTTGTCTAAGGTTTCGTTTGGATGTCAAACTCATCCCAACTCATCTCAACTCATTTCAACTCATTATTACAATTTTTTCAAATTTTAATACAAAATATAATAAATAATTTAACTTTTTTAAATCCTAAAACAACTTTAATATTTAAAAATAATATTCTAACAATATTTTATCATCTCAACTCAACTCAACTCAACTAATCTCAAGATCCAAACGCACCCTTATTTTCTCCCTATCTAGTTATTTCGACCATGCTAAACTCTAACGTACAATATTCCTTAGTTATCCGGCTCAGTCTCTGGGGCTGGGCTGCGGGGCAGCGCCTCCTTTCACCTCTCCGCCCACCACTCCAGTCCAACTTGGTTGGCGCAAGCAACCCTGCCCGCATCATGCGAGGCAGGATGGATCTAGGCCACCCGTATTATAAGTCACCCCGACCCAATAATATATATACACACACATACATATATATATATATATATATATATATATATATGTATGTGAGTAATGTTAGAGAGAAGTCATTATTGTGAGTGTACACTTTGCACTCACTATGTGGCTTCTTCTCCTTCTTTCATTTTTCTTGATTTTAAGAAATGGACGGTCTGGATGAAACTACATACTGTGTGCAAAATGGATATTGCAAATAGTGGTTTCTATCAATATTTTTCCTCTATATATATATATATCTATACACATACATATAAAATAAACAAATTCCTAAGTACGTCATAAGTATAAAAGAAAAAATCCTAATCCTAAATTTCTGCTCTCTCTCTCTCTTCTTTCCTCCGCCACTTCTCCTTTATTCTCCTCTCTTCTTTTTGTTTTTCTTCCTTCGGAGTTCATTTTTCTCTCCTCCTCCTCCTTTTCCTATTTCTAGTTTTTTATTTTTCTTCTTGACATCTCGTTCTTGAAGCATGGCCATAGAACCATGGCCACAAAGGGCCTAGTTCCTTTTCTTAGACCCACAACCACACCAAGGTTTTGCCATGTGTTGTGCGTTTGTACTTTTTAACTTCTTAGATTTGTTGTTGGATGATAGATGTGTGGATTTTAGAGATGAATATGTAGATTTGTTGTTGTTTGTTAGTTGTTTTGTATTTTTTTAGATTTTCTTGACTTTCTGGTTGTTCTAACCTTGTATGGGGATGAACGGACTAGGGCTCCAAATCCGCCCCTTAGCGCATGGACGGGTGGCCCCACCCCTTGGCCTAATCCTGGGCGGCAAACCCCAACCCCCACCCATGCGGGGGCCAGGTGCGGGATGGGGGCACCCCTACCTTGGGGTGTGCGGATAGCACCCCCTATCAGTCTCGAGGGTGAATGCCTTTTAAGGCTAGCAGCTTGCTTCTATATCTTTGATAGGGTTATAAACAATTAACATGGAGTTATGATATTCAATGCTTTACCAAAGAGTGAAAAAAAACAGATAAAAAAAATGGTTAAATTACAAATTGCATCACAAGCATAATCGTTTGAATTACAACACTAATTTCTAACTGTTGGGTATACAACCAAAGTCCCACATTGGCTAGAAGTGGGGAGGATCATGGGTATATAAGGAGGGACAAATATCTCCATTGGTATGAGGCCTTTTGGGGGTAAATCCCAAGAACAAATCCATGAGGGCTTGGGCCCAAAATGGACAATATCATACCAATGTGGAGATATGTGGTGTCCATAGTCCTAACAAGTGGTATCAGAGCCATGCCCCGGAGTTAGCCATGGTGGATGAATCCTTGGAATGCCGAACGAAGGTGGTAGGCCCAGTTTGCTTACGATGGGATCCGTGGATGAGTTCTATTGGACAGACGGTGTGCTCCGGATTCTTCATGACAATGAAGAGGAGTTGATCTGGGATAGAGCAGGCTCTCAAGACAGGTGGTACTCCATGTAAGGCATGTGCTTCCAACGCAGTGGAGTGGAGAATCCTAGTTGGTAGAGAGTGGACGGATGGATGATCGTTTGAGGGGTGGCTCGGTGGTCCTTTGTTCGAGGGGAGGATTGTTGGGTATACAACCAAAGTCTCACATTGGCTAGAAGTGGGGAGGATCATGGGTATATAAGGAGGGACAAATATCTCCATTGGTATGAGGCCTTTTGGGGGTAAATCCCAAGAACAAATCCATGAGGGCTTGGGCCCAAAATGGACAATATCATACCAATGTGGAGATATGTGGTGTCCATAGTCCTAACACTAACAAAATTCAAATTTTTGCTTGTTTGTTTAATTGGTGCAATTCTAGTAATCAATTTTCCTTGTAAATCAAGTCTAGTGGTCGATTAGGTTCGAAGTTGGAAAAACACACAATCCTAAGTGCTAGCTAGAAGGCCATAATTCATTGCATTCAATATTCAGACTAAGTTGAGATTATCTTATTTTGTGTCCAAAAAAGTTATACAGAGTTTTCTCTCAACGATTGAAGCCAAAGTTTTGTAACATCAGCAAATTATTGCTTCGCGTGACGTGGTAGCTAGCCAAACTGACCAATTTATTAGACCTTGTTTGTGTAATAATATATTCTCAGCTATTCTCATTAATTTTCAAATATTTTCTTCCCAAACCACTCACATATAAAATATTTTTTAATTTTTTAATTTTTATCTAATCATTATCCAAACACAAAACGCAATATAACTTTATCAAATTTTCAAATAAAACACAAAAAATAATACAACTTTTTCAAATTTCAAAATATAAATTATATTGAATTATATTCAAACAATTTTTGAACTTTAGAATATTTTTATTCAATTTTTTTTCTCTTTTCTCAAAACTCAATAAAATATCTTAACTCAAATTATTTTACTATTATTTACAAATATTTTGAAATATTCTAAGGACTTAATTGTTTGATAACACAAAGCATTTCATCTCATCACAAGATTTCCTTCATACATATTATTTAAACACAAACATTTTTCAATTTCAAATTTTAACTTTTCATCTTATTATTATAAATTTTTCAAAATTAAAAACAAAACACAAAATATTATTTTTTTAAATTCGGAAATAAAAATTATATGATAACAATATTTTAATTTTATAATATTTTATTTAACTTTTTATCTCTGCTTTCCCAAAACCCAATAAACATCTAAACTCAAACTATTTTATTATTATTAATAGAATTTTCATGTCATCTTACACCCAAACAAGCCCTAAATGTCCAAATTAACATGCCCTTAATCTTGCTTTTTTACATACATTTTTATAATCTTCAAGTTTTGTAAGATTAACGTAGATGTGAACGAAATTTTATTTTTCAAACATGTAACTAAGATATTCTTTAAAAATAGGGTCTTATTCAAATATTGTCACACACTTATCACTAATTAGAAATGTTAGTTACTCCACAAATACCTAGCTACCGGCCAACAAATTTATACAAGTATCACACCCTTTTGAGCACTTTTGCATGCATTTTTCTAATCCATAATTTGGGAATCAACTTTGGGATTTTGTAGGCATCTTACAAGCATTCAAAATGACTAGTATTTTTCCAAGACAAATTTTTAATCTCAGAACTTGTAATCTTGCTCTTCTAGCTAAGCAAGACTGAAGGCTATACAGAATGAAAACTTAGTTCTTCATAACTCCTCAAGGCGTATTTTTTCAAGACATTTTATGGAATCCAGTTTAGACTTTTGTCCTTCTTTCACTTGGAGGAGCATTAAAAAATGGTAAGGGATGGATGTAGATGGAGGATTGGAGATGGGAAAGCTGCACATTTGTGGACTGAACACTGGGTTCCAGGGCATAAATCCTTGGATCAGATACCTGGTTTGCAAATACAGAACAAAGGGGAGGTTGTGGCTTCTATAGTAGATGAGGAAACAGGGTGGTGGAATCTTACAAAACTTAAAACTATTTTTAATCCAAGAATAGTGGCATACATTATGAAAGTGATGATTTATCCTTAGATAAGTGGATATGGAATTATAAGAGGAGTGGACTCTTTTATGTTAAAAGCAATTATAAGTTTATTCATTCTCAACAGGGGAATGGTATAGGAGAATCGTTTGCTACGAATAAATACCAGCGTTTATGGAAAGCATTGTGGAAGATGCAAGTGCCTAAAAAAACTAAAGTGTTTACCTAACGAGCTTGCAGAGGGAGTCTACATGCAAAGGTTAATTTGTTAAAAAAGCATGTGGTTAGTGAAGCACCGTGTAGTTTCTATTCTTATCTAGTAGAGGATGTTCTTCATGCTATTTTCTCTTGCAGCCAGCTCAGAGAATTATGGAAACAACAACTTCCTTGTTTACCTCAGGTGATTTTCTTAAATGTTTTGGATCTAGCTATGCTGAATATGGCGGGACATGATTCCAACACATTGGCCCTATTTTTTAGTCTTGCATGGGGTTTCTAGTATAGGAGAAATTAGATGGATTTGACAAAATCCGATTGAGCCCTCAACAAGTGACTAATCACGCATTGGGTCTTCTACACAACTTCAAAGCAATTTTAATCAAACCAAAAGCACAACGCAAAAATCATCTAAGGTGGATGGCTCCTCCAGATGGCATTCTAAAGGTTAATACAGATGAGGCTACGTTTGGGGATCTCCAAAAAGTGGGACTCGATGTCATTCTTAGAGATGCTTCAAGAAAAGTGGTGATGACTGTTAGTAAATTAGAAGGTAAAGTGGAAGACCCAGAGGCTATAGAACTGTTAGCAGTATTCCATGGACTTCAATTGTGCTCCACTATAGGTATATCGAATTTAATTGTTGAAAGTGATTGCTTGTTGCTAGTCCAATCTGTATATGTGGAGGATTCTATTCTCGGAATCCTATTTGCAGAGGTACAAAGGCTAAAAAATTATTTTGGAAGTTGTTCTTTTAATCATGTGTATTGAGAAGGGAGTAAGGCAGCCCATCAACTTGCCCATAATGCTTGGAGGGTTGATAGTATTGAGATGTGGTGGGATTGTATTCCAGACTTCCTTTCTCAGGCCATTTGGCTTTATAAATGTCTGTAATTGTTAATTTTGAATGAAGATAAGTGTTTCTTATAAAAAAAAAAAAAAGACTAGTACTCCTAACTCATAACGGATTGAAATTTCCAACAACTTACTACCCAAACAGCAAACACTAATTTCTAAAATTTGGAAATAAATAGACATAACTTAGGGACTAAGGGTGGGTTCGGTCCGGTTTGTAACCGATTTAGTACGGTGCCAGTTCTTAAAAATCGAAATCGGTCCTAAACCAGTGCGGTACCCATTTTCAGACTTTGAAAAATGATTTAAACTAACCGGACCAATATATATATATATTTTTAATTTTTTATATTATACATAATTTTTATATTATTATATATATTATATGCTAAATTTCTAATTAATATAACATGAAATTTTAATCTTATTATTCAAATTTATTAATCTCACTAATAAGTTAGATACTACTTATACTATATTAGTATAATTGAACATTAATGAATTAGTAATTGTTAATAATAAATACAAAATTCTGACAATTAAGTTGAGTATTAAATTAAAAATTATAATATTAAACTTATATAGTATCACATGTGTAACTGGTAAACCGAAAAACTAGACCGGGCCGGATCAAAATTGAAAAAATTGAAAGTTTTAGTTTCGATGATGAATCGGTCTGTATCTATTTTTAAATTTCCAAAACCGTTACATACCGGTTCGGTTCCAAAACTTCTCCAAAATCGAACCAGTTACACCCCTAATGTGGACCATATATAATGTATTAACCATCTATGACTAGTATTTAACAATATAATTGTGGGATTCACATTTTGTTGTGTTTAATTATCTTTCTTCCAAAGTTATAGAGGATGCTTAAGTAAGAAAACTGTCATAAATCCTGATGATTCATTGATTTTAACAACTATGGCATTAGTTTGGTTCTTCTTCTCACAAGTCTCATGTTGAGATGTCAAAACCGAAAATATATTCTCCATAGGTGCATAGTGAGTAGTACGGACCGGTGCTTGATGCAAAGGTTGATCTAATGGAACCATCTTGGTCATGTCTTTCTCCTTTTCAAAAAAAGAGTTAATTTAAGTACTGCATGGGGGATCATGTCCAAATATTACAAATTAACCACCTGCCGGTAACCTATAATCTATATAATATATATATAGTGGTACTGCTACAAATTATATATGCTTGTACAACTAAAATCTTGCCTTAGTACTGGAACAAGGATTAGTGATTAGCAAATTCTTTCATATATCTATATCAATAAGGGTATACGACTATATATATGCATGGTTGATCTTCGACCCTGTAGCCTGTCTCCCTCAGGCCACCCGACCCTATTGATTAGGTGGACGGATATTTCACTATTTCGTGATCTGCAGATCAACACAAAATCAACATCAAAACACGAAAGTTTAGCCTCCAACAAATTGGCCAATAGACCAATGGTCATGGCCGTCAAGTTCACGAGTCTCTAGCTAAACTAAAGAGACCCACAATCACGGCCGTGGGTCTGTGCCACATCAAAGAAGCAGAAGGCCAAGGAGTAGAGGAGGAGGAGTAGCTAGCTAGAGGAAGAAAAAAATGAGAAGAGAAAGGTCTCACCTATATATGCATGCATGATACCATCCCAATATCCTTAATTGTTTGCCCAATTAAAATTTTTAGTCTCACCCGTTAGTTTGGCCTGGAGTATAGGTGGCCTGATATCTACCCATGAGCCTACAAGCAAGCTAGCTAGGTGGAATATTGGGCAGGCGAGCCTAATATATACTGGGGTGACCGATTCAGAACCCGATTCATCCATTTTTTTACATGTTTTATTATATTCACAACGAAATTCATTAATTTTTTTTTATCTAACCTGGTTAACACAATCTCATAGTTTTAACTTTAAATTATATCAATTACACATGACATTCACAGCTAAATTCATTAAAAATTAAGTTCCATATATAATTAATATCCATAAGCAAAACTAATAAATATAACCCAATTACTTCTTTGATTGTATTATCTAGTTTGATAAACGATAAAATTATAATCCAGTTGACCCAATTTGACCCACCATATTATATATACTAATTAAATGATCATAAAATTACTATTAACCTAGTGATCATGTCATGTTGATTCTATATAATATATATATATATATATATATTATCTTGTCGTGTTTGCGTCATGTTCACTGATTGCGTTAAAATTGTCATGAGCATAATTTATATAAAATATAAGGATTCTCACATTATGGTTGCTACCAAGTCACCAAACAAATTTCTTGGAGGGGCCATTGATCTATCTATGAAACACACCATGCCTTTTATAATGGATTGGGTGTTACTCGGATTATGTTCATGCATTATATATTATATATTCATCTTCCATATTCATCTTTTATCTGCTTCATCAATTAATTTTTTTAATTTTAATTCAAGTTTAATAGTATGACAAAGATTTAAGATAAGGAAATTACTGCTCTAGCACTTGGTAATTTTGTTTCATATATATATATATGACTATAGTAAACCCTACTACCTGCTGCACTTGATCATGATATTCAAATATCAGATCTTTCAAAAGACTCCAACTTTAAGGGGAGTTCCTAATTATTAATTATATGTAATCATAAAAACCCAGAAATTAAGATAAATTATGATTTCATGACAATTCAGAATGGTTCAGATGTCTTAACTACTCCACCTTATTTCAACTTTCCAGATTTTAGAAACTGATCTTTGAGATTGAACAAATCCACTTTCAGAAATAAGGACAAGTAGCAGAGAAATTAACGAGAAATGCTATGCATCAGTCACTATTCAATTACATATTTCATATCCATAATTTATTTTATAGAGTGTAAAAATATTTTTCATAGGATATGATCAAGATCAGGTAGTTTTTATAAGATTTGGAATATGAAATAGTAAATAATGACTGATTTGAAGAATATTTCTAAACGATTAATCTTGGAAGAAGAAAAATGGGGAAAAAACATACAAAACAAACAAATAGAAAAACAGAAAAAAAAAAAAAAAAGAAAAGGGTTGGCAAAAGCAGGCCATTACTCAAGTTTGTAAACTCCGCTTAATATTTAGGGTTAACATTACTCAAGACAGAAGTACTCTCCACATCTTACCCTTTCTCCCATCTTCTCCACGGGGAGAGAGGGAGAGAGAGAGATTTGTAGAAATGAAACAAAGAGATAGCTATCGCTAGCCACCTTAAACAAAAGCAAAGAAATAGCAGTACCACAAAAGGAAACCGTACTGATCAACATTCAACAAGGACTAGGAGTACTACTCAAAATGCATATTCATGGATTCGACTATGATATTTAGCCTAGCTGGCAGGTTTTCCGGCAGCCGGAGGCTTCTTTACCGTCGCTGGGCAATGAGTGACGGATTCCTCTTTATTAGCTTTGTGACGATCCACGGAGCTTTCAGTACCGACGGTGGCACTTGCACCCGTGGCACCATGCCCAGTAAGAACACCTGCAGCTGCCTGGCCCATGTCAGATGGCCTTGCTATCTCGTCACCTGATATAAGCTCCGGTGGGAGCACCAGAGAGGCTTGACGCCGATGACGGGACATTGGTTTGTGCTTGGTTTCTCTGAGAGAGAGATCTGTTTGAGGTTTGAAGGCAAGTGTGGAAGGAAGAAGATATGGCGTTTCCCGAATTTATGATGTGGGTTCCTCCAAGAGTGGAAGGAAGTGATGCTCCCACACGCGCGCACTCATAGTGCGTGGCCAAAATTAAGACATCACCCATAATTTAAATGCATTTTTTATTTCCAAATAATAATAATATATAAATGTGATTTTAATAAATTAAAAAAAAAACCAAAAAAGGCAAAAATAAATAAATAAATAAAGAATCTTCAGATCATCCACAACCTTATACAGATAAAGTTTGCCAATTCCATGAGGTATCATATCATATGCAATCTGAACACACAGACACAGAGACACACGCGAGATGTTGGAGTTCTCAGACACGACCATTTGACGCATGTTGCTGGCGTTAGGTGACAAATGACCGTAGGATGCGTGGTGAGCTACGGGCCACATCTTTTGTGATCTGTTCAAGCATCTAGCTTTGGCTACCTAATGCTTCAAAAAAAAAAAAAAAGCTTTGGCTACCTAACTAACCAACTAATTTTATTGGAAAATTTGGGATTCTCTCCATGCACGTGATTTCCTCCTTCTCTTCCTCAGTCGACGTTCCTTGTACGAAATTAGGGGGTAACTTCGCATTAATTATACATTCATTCATTTGTGAAAATATCTTCTAACCAGGTAGAACCTTGCAAATTATATTTCATATCATGTCCAAGACCTAGCTCTAGAAGAAACCTTGACCATACAATATTTTTGAATTTATCCTGCCTTATGCGCGTATACACTTTCCTGGAATGTTAATATCAAACAACGAAATACTTCATCTATAAATAAATTTTATAAAAATAAACTCATAAACTGACGTGACTTAATATTACGTGTCAGATAATAAAATATATTCTCATGCATAGAAGTAAATCTGATGTATCATATCAAATTATGTCAATTTATAAAATTATTTTTATGGACTCCTTCGTAGATCTAGCGGTACTATTAATCATTCATTCACAAAAATATCCCCTACCAGCTTTAGAACTAACATCGATTGGGATTCATATGTCCAAGAGCTGCATGCATGTGTAGAAGGAACTTGATCAGTTGACCACATAAAATTATTTCTTGCTAGCTAGTTTTATCATGCATGCCTTGTGTATATATATGTGTATGCATGAAGTTTAACGCCAACACCCATATCCTTATTTGGATGTTAAGAATATTTTAAAAAATTTATGAATAATAGTAAAATAATTTTTAAATAATAATAAAATAGTAATAAAAATAATACTAATTTATAAATAGTAATAATTCTCGATTACTAAAACAAAAATTCTACTCAACCTCCTACT
Organism: Cyclocarya paliurus; assembly: GCA_029856935.1. Taxonomy (NCBI): domain Eukaryota; kingdom Viridiplantae; phylum Streptophyta; class Magnoliopsida; order Fagales; family Juglandaceae; genus Cyclocarya; species Cyclocarya paliurus. The sequence goes on from CM056956.1 coordinate 4,328,742, forward strand.
ATTCACACCACACTCTACACTCCATTTTTTTTTTAATTTTTTTTAATTTTTTTTATCAAATATATTTTTATATGAATAGTGAATAAAAAATTATAAATATTTTAAAAAAAATAAATTCAAAAAAAAATTTTAAAAAATATTAAAAAGTGTGGAGTGTAGAGTGTGGAGAGGATGAATAACAAAACCCTCACTAAAAACTCTCTGTAAACAAAATAAAATCTATATTTCTCGTTTCTAGTAACTAATCAATCTCTTGGAATTTGAACAGTATAATATAGTCAATCCTGTTTTGAAAGCCTTTCTTGGTCAAATTTGGTCGACTAGTTACAGAATGATCCCATTGGAGGGTGTAAAGTGAGAAAAGAAAAAGGCACATCAAATCAGGGAGAGATCTAGAACTCTATTATCTGTATATCCAATATGCCTAGCCCAAAAAAAAAAGTTACTAAATCCAAATGCTGCAAATAATATGGGATACATATGGTCTATCGACATATGATACATATATGTATATATATTTATATATGTACCATGCATGCAACAAATTAAAGAATTGAGATATCTATATATATATAATTAGTGTTCAATTTTTATTAAGTTTTACTTTATTTCACTAAGTTTTCTTATTATTTATGATTAGTTATTTCTAGCGAAATAATTATTTCCAGTTAAAATGAGTCTGTTTTTATCACAAATAGTCTTTTTCATCGTAAAAAAATATCACATATATCCATTTTTTTTGTAGTGTTTTCAGAGTCATTTTTCTCATGATTTCCCATCTTTGAACTTTGATCATATTTTGTGAATCCTTGTTTTAAATTAAGAAGAGGACATGTATGTAATGACAAGACTTGAGAAATAGATCACCACATGCATGGTCGACGACAATGGAGGATTCTATGTGCATGCCAACTCTTTCCTCCCTCTTCTTAATTAATTCATCTTATTAATTTACGTAAAATACAACTAGAAATGTTTTCCAATATTCATCTCATGTCATAGGAACACGAATCACATACAATCCGGTAAGAACATGATCAATCATGATAAGAAAAACTATTATTTATAACGAGTTATAATTTACGATGAGTAATCATTTTAATAGAAAATTATCATTTTTATCTTAAATAACTAATCACATGATCATATAAACATTTTTCTTATAGTATATATATGAAGATACAAATGGACGTAAGAGATTAGATGGGATATTATTTTGATATCTAGTACATGATGATCATGTATGCATGAGACTTCTTTTGCAGTAGATTTTTTATATGATCTGTTAAAACTAGCTAGAGAAGTTAAAAGCAGACATGATAAACAATAATGGCACGAATATCAGCCATGAAAGTACAGACATCGATAACGTCCGCCTTGAAAATCATGATGATCTTTATATTATCTTTAGGAAACCGATGAGAAAAAAATATGTATATATTTTGGTTCTTATGCGCGTATAAAGAACTTTGCAGTTTTGGACTTTCTTGAATGGCATTCAGTGCAGTACTGCTCTGTCCGAAATGTAAGTGACAATGAACAAAACGCCACCTGTGCATGGAGGTCCCTAATCTCTGGAGCATTGCATCAATAATGTCTGTTTGGGGGGACAGCATGCACGTACGGACCTTAGAGTTGAGGCAGACATTGATACTTATTGGCAGTACTTCTGGACAAAAAATAATGGACACGTGGTGCACGTACAAACAGCTAGCAAGAACAACATTAATGTTGTTTAGTTTTGCATTGCATTATCCACATATATATATATATATATATATATAATTAATAAACCTCAGAGATTGTTGTGTGTTGGCCTGTTATAATGTTTCTTGGCCACATCCATTTATAGTACTACTTGCATCTTAATATTTTTGGTCCACATTATTAATAGGCACAAGTTTTTTCAAGGTCCCCTTGTGTTGAATGGTCAATTTCTGTCGACAACGCATCAGCACTTTTATCTTTCAAATTAATTTAACTAAATATACATACATACATATAATATATTTATATATATATATATATGCGCGCGCGCGCGCGCAACAATGTTGAGTTGGGATTCAAAGATACAATATGTATCCCTCGAGGCTTAATTTTATTACAAAATTAATCTTAAATGTCATCAACTAGAGCCCTAAAACTAAGGTGATAATTAATATTAAAAACAAAAATTCTATGTGCAATCACTTTTGCATACTCCTTTATGCACTCCACTAATGTGATTAACTGCGTCATTTTTTTAAAATCTAAAATAACTGTTTTGACCAATCACGTCAGTAGAGTGCGTAAAAAATATACAAAAATAACTATACATAGTAGAACTCATTAAAAAATTCTACAACTTCCCTTTGTCGATTTGTGAATTAATAACTTCCCTATGTCGAAACTAATCCATCAAAACTACTAATAACTCTTTGGTTTTCCAATATTTGTTTTTTGTTTTACGAAAAGGACGGTATATCGATTTTATTCATTACTCTTACTTATTTTTTTAAGAAATATTCGTATATATACAAAAAGAGTTTCGGGTACACAAATCTTAAAATAAAATTAACTAGCTGATCTAAAACACATTCAAATTTACATTTCACCATTGCCTGCATGCCACAAATATTATATCTACATTATAAGTGTTGTGTGGGTTCCTTCCTATATGGAGGATGGCCCATATGGGTATATTAAGCCTACATGGAGAGAGGGTTAGGCCCAGTTTAATTAAGTTTATTAAAACCTAAGTGCTGCTACTTCTGTTAGCTAAAAAAAGAGTGTAAAAAAAAAAATGAGTGAGAGATTGGGGAGAGGAAGAGACAACCAAAACTAGAGAAGTTCATCCAGTTTCAATTAGACACTTTGATCGGAGTCATCTGTGGTCCGATTGAGCAGAAATGTTTTAGGCATGTTCACAATTCAAGGCTATATAATCAACGGTGGAGATCGGATTTGGAGCAATATTTATGGTATTCGTGATTGTGAACAAGAAAGCATCTTTTTGGTGAAATCTCTTCTATCACACTATTTAGTTGCCAAGAAAGTGTTTTCTTGAGATTATTATTGATTATATGCCTCTAGTGTTATCTAGAGAGAACATTTGTGTACACATCATTGTTGATATTGGAAGGTTTAACTTGACTAGGTCCCGTGATTTTTCCCTTTGCATTGAAGGGTTTTCCACATAAAAAATTCTTGGCTCTTTGTGTGTGTGTGATTTTATTTTAGTTTATTCTCTATTAAATTACTTCCTAACAGGTTCATACAAAGTGGGAGAGAATTATTTCCGTTGTTTGGTAATTGATTTGGTTATTCCAAGTCGCTGTTAAGATTTCTCCCAACAAAGATCCAAGATCCAAGCATATTGATGTAAGGTATCACTGGATTTGTAATGCATTGGATATGAAGTTGTTACAGATTGAAAAAATTCATATAAATGAAAATGGGTCAGATATGATGACAAAACCACTACCTATGCAAAAACTCGAAATATGCAGAACAAAAGCAAGTATGGTGAGTCCCCCTACATATTTGGGAAGGGGGAGATTTATTGTGTGGGTTCCCTCCTATATGGAGGATAGCCCATGTGGATCCATTAAGCCTACATGGAGAGAGGGTTTAGACCCAATTTAATTAGGTTTATTAAAACCTAAGTGCTGCTGCTTCTATAAGCAAAAAAAGAGAGTGTAAAAAAAAGAAGAAGGAGAAAAACGTGTGAGAGATTGAGGAGAGGAAGAGACAGCCAAAAATAAGAAAGTTCGTTTTGTTTCAATCAGACGCCTTGATCGGAGTCGTCTGTGGTTCGATTGAGCTGAACTTTTTCAAGCACGTTCACAACTCAAGGCTATATAATCTGAATGGTGGAGATTGGATTTGGAGTAGCATTTTTGGTGTTCGAGATCATAAACAGTAACGCAACTCTTCGGTGAAATATCTTCTATCACACTGTTTGGTTACCAAGAAAGTATTTTCTTGAGATCATTGTTGATTGTATGCCTCTAGTGTTAACTAAAGAGAACATTTGTGTACACATCATTATTGATAGTGCAAGATTTAACTGGACTAGGTCTCGTGGTTTTTCCCTTTGCATTGAAGAGTTTTTCACGTAAAAAATTCTTGAGTTTTTATGTGTGTATGATTTTGTTTTAGATTATTCTCTATTAAATTACTTCCTAACAGATTCACACAAAATGGGAGAGAATTATTTTCGCTGTTTGGTAATTGATTTGGTTATTCCAAGTTACTGTTAAGATTTCTCCCAACAGAGTGGTATCAGAAAGGGGTTATATCTGTTCAATACTTTGTGTTGAATAATGAAAGCTAATTTGAGTAGAATGGTTATTTTGAATGGTTCTAATTATCACACTTGAAAAGAAAAAATGGAAGACCTTCTATTTGTGAATCAATTTCATCTACTGGTGTTTGCTTCTGAGAAGCCTGAAAATAAATTTGATGAAGAACGGATTTTGTAACATCGACAAGTTTATGGGTATATCAGGCAGAGGGTAGATGATAATGTTTGGAACCATATTAGTGGGGAGACACATACACGTACACTTTGGAATAAACTTGAAAAGTTATATGCTCAAAAGATTAGAAACAATAAAATGAATCTGATCAAGCATTTGATGTCTTTGAGATACTAAGATGGAACTTCATTGACAGATCACTTGAACACATTCCAATGAATAATTAATCAGTTGGCCGGAATAGGTATCAAGTTTGACGATGAGGTATAGGGTTTGTGTTTGCTTGGTACATTGCCGGACTTTTAGAAGACATTCAGAATGTCATTATCTAACTCAGCCCTAGATGGTGTAATCAATATGGATCTGGCTAAAGCAGTGTTTTGAATGAGGAGATGAGAAGAAAATCATAGAGTTCCTCTTCGCAGTCAGAGGTCTTGGTTAAAGAAAAGAGTGGAAGGAGTAAAAATAGAGATCCGAAGAACAGAGATAAAAGCATAAGCAAGTCAAACAAGTTTGCTAATGTTGAGTGTTATCATTGTGGCATGAAAGGGCATATCAAGAAATATTGCAGAAAATTGAAAATAGAATACAAGGAGAAAGGGAATGAGAAGAAGAACAATGATGAAAAGAATGATGATCAAGTTGCCGCCACTACTACTGGAGACTTCTTCATTATTAATGATGATAATGATGTTGTAAACATTGTTTCTCATGAAACTAGCTGGGTGATTGGTAGTGGTGCCTCAATTCATGCTACATCCAAAAAGGATTTCTTCACATACTATGTACCCGGTGATTTTGGCACAGTAAAGCTGGGCAATGGTGGATTGTCTAAGATTATTGGCATTGAAGATGTGTGCTTGGAAACTAATAACAGCACGGTGCTTGTTCTTAGAGTTGTGAAACACATTCCTGATCTCTATTTAAACTTGATTTCTACAGAAAAACTTGATGATGAAGAGTATTGCTACACCTTTTGCTATTGGCAATGGAAACTTACAAAGGGTGCTATGGTTATAGCTCGAGGCAAGAAGGTTTCAAATTTGTACATGCTACAAGCAAGACTATCCAATAACATTATTAATGTTATGGAGAATGAGTTCACATTACAATTGTGGCATAAGAGACTTGCCTACATGAGTGAGAAAGGCTTAACAATATTGGCTAAAAAGAACTTTCCATCTGGAATGAAGAATGTATCTTTGAAAAAGTATACTCATTGTTTGGCAGGAAAACAGAATAGAGTTTTCTTCAAAAGTTCTCTTTCTTAAAGAAAGTCAAGTATTTTTCATCTAGTTCATTCAGATGTTTGTGGTCCTATGAAGACAAGAACACTTGGCGGTTCTTTGTATTTTGTGACCTTTATAGATGATCATTCAAGGAAGTCTTGAGTTTATACCTTGAAAAGAAAGGATCAAGTATTGGAAATGTTTAAATAGTTTCAAGCCTTAGTTAAGAGGCAGACTAGAAAGAAGTTGAAGTGCATCCGAATTGATAACAGGGGAGAGTATTCAGGCCCATTTGATGATTATTGCAAATAGCAAGGTATTCGACATCAAAAGACACATCCAAAAACTCCTCAGTTGAATGGTTTAGCTGAGAGGATAAATAGAACACTGATTGAGAGAGTGAGATGTTTGCTTTCACAGGCACAATTGCCTGGATCTTTTTGGGGTGAGGCTTTGAGTACATTTGTACATGTTTTTAATATGACACCATGTGTTCCACTTCAATTTGATGTACCAGACAGAGTTTGGACTGGTAATAATGTTAATTATGATCACTTACATGTCTTTGGTTGTAAAGTATTTATGCATATTCCAAAAATGAGAGGTCTAAGCTCGATGTGAAGACTCGACAGTGCATCCTTCTAGGTTATGGTCTGGATGAGTTTGGGTATAGATTATATGATCCAGTTGATAAGAAACGAAGCTGAGACGTTGTGTTTATTGAAGATCAAATCATATAAGATATTGAGAAGACATATAAAGTAGTGATCCGGTGCCATTGACAGATTTGCCAGCACAGGTTGAACATGCTAAAGATGATGACCAACAGAGTCCAAGTGATGCAGATGCTCCCTTACAGAATGAGACCTTTCGTCAGTTGCCAGAACCAGAGATGCTACCAGATGTTCCACTCAGGAGGTCTATCAGAAACCGACATCATTCCACTCGGTATTCTACAGACAAGTATGTATTAATGACTGAAGGGGGAAAGCCCGAGTGTTATGCAGAAGCCATGGAAGATGAACATAAGGCAGATTGGGTTGATGCTATGCAAGATGAGATGTAGTCATTGCATGACAATCTCATTTTGGAACTGGTTGAGTTGCCCAAAGGCAAAAGAGCTTTGAAGAACAAGTGAGTATATAGATTGAAGTAAGATGAACACACTTCCCGACCATGATATAAAGCTAGACTTGTTGTTAAGGGATTTAGTCAACGAAAAGGTGTCGACTTGGATGAGATCTTCTTTCTAGTTGTGAAGATGTCCTCCATCCGTGTAGTTCTTGGTTTAGCAGCTAGCCTAGACTTAGAAATTGAACAGATGGATGTGAAAACTGCCTTCCTACATGGTGATTTAGCGAAAGAGATTTATATGAAACAACTAAAAGGTTTCAAGGTAAAAGGCAAAGAAGATTGTGTGTGTCGACTAAAGAAAAGTTTATATAGTCTAAACCAGGCGCCCAAACAATGGTATAAGAACTTTGAGTCAGTTATGGAAGAATAAGACTATAAGAAGACCACCTTTGACCATTATATATTTGTGCAGAAATTTTGTGATGATGATTTCATAATATTACTGCTTTATGTTGATGACATGTTGATTGTTGGCAGAAATTCTTCAAGAATTGAAAATATGAAGAAGCAGTTAAATCAATCCTTCGCCATGAAGGACTTAAGGCCAGAAAGGCAAATTCTTGGTATTCGAATTTACTGAGATAGAAAAAAGAAGAAGTTGTGTATGTCACAGGAGTGATATATTGAAAAAGTACTCGACAGATTCAATATGAATAAAGATCAGACAGTTAGCTCTCCTCTTGCTACTCATTTTAAGTTGAGCATGAATTAAAGTCCTTCCACAAATAGAGAGAATGGAGATATGGAAAGAATCCCATATGCCTTACCAGTGGGTAGTTTAATGTACGTAATGGTATGCACAAGGCCAGATATAGCTCATGCAGTTGGTGTAGACAGTCGTTTTCTCTCATATCTAGGAAAAGAGCATTAGAATGGAGTTAAGTGAGTTTTAAGATACCTCAGAGGTAGTTCCAATATATGTTTGTGCTTTGAAAATGATAAACCTATACTTGAAGGGTTTATAGATGCAGATATGGCTGATGACATTGATTCTAGAAAGTCCACTTCATAATATTTGATTACTTATTCAGGGGGAGCTATGTCATGGCAATCCAAACTACAAAAATGTGTTGCTTTATTTACCACAGAAGCTGAGTATATTGCCATAACTGAAGTAAGCAAATAGTTGATATGGATGAAAAAGTTCTTAGAAGAACTGGGTCAGAAACAAGAGAAGTATACTCTCTATTATGACAATCAAAGTGTCATCCATCTTAGTAAGAACTAAATCTTTCATTCAAGATCTAAGCATATTGATGTGAGGTATCATTGGATTCGTAATGCATTAGATATGAAGTTGTTACAAATTGAAAAAAATCCATACTGATGAGAATGAGTCAGATATGATAACAAAACCACTACCTATGCAAAAACTCGAAGTATGCAGAGCAAAAGCAGGTATGGTGAATCCCCCCCCCCCCAACATAGTTAGGAAGGGAGAGATTTGTTGTGTGGGTTCCCTCTTTTATGAAGGATGGCCCTTGTGGGTCCATTAAACCCACATGGAGAGAGGGTTTAGGCCTAGTTTAATTAGATTTATTAAAACCTAAGTGTTGCTGCTTCTATTAATAGAAAAAGAGAGTGTTAAAAAGAAGAAGAACGTGTGAGAAATTGGAGAGAGGAAGAGAAAGTCAAAAATAGGGAAGTTCGTCCAGTTTTAATCAGACTCTTTGATCAGAGTCTTCTGTGGTCCGATTGAACTAAAATTTTGCAAGCACGTTCACAACTCAAGGCTCTATAATCTGAACGGTGGAGATTGGATTTGGAGTAGTATTTATGGTGTTCGAGATCATAAACAGTAACACATCTCTTTGGTAAAATCTCTTCTATCACATTGTTTGGTTGCCAAGAAAGTGTTTTCTTGAGATTATTGTTAATTGTATGCCTATAGTATTATGTAGAGAGAACATTTGTGTACACATCATTGTTGATAGTGGAAGATTTAACTAGATTAGATCCCGTGATTTTTCCCTTTGCATTGAAGGGTTTTCCACGTAAAAAATTCTTGGTTCTATGTGTGTAATTTTGTTTTAGATTATTTCCTAACAAATTCATACAAAGTGGAATAGAATTATTTCCGCTGTTTGATAATTGATTTGATTATTCCAAGTCGCTGTTAAGATTTCTCCCAGCAATATGTACTCTCAACGATATTTATGTTTTCCTACCATATCCTTATGTTTTGCTTCTCAAATCATGTCCGCATGAGTACATGACCCCCACATCCGTGCATGCAGCCTCGTCTTCCGTACTCTAAATTGGTATAAACCCAAAACCACATACATATAAATATATATTTATATATTTACTTATCAAATATATATATATATATGTTGCTCAATAAATAGCTTTCATATGGCTTTCCATCTCAAGTCTCCTAGCTAGCTACTTTATGAGGTTTTCTATTAACACCGCTAATCTTGATTTCTTGTGAGTATCTTGTCTCATTTCCTAACTGATATTTGTTAATAAGGACCCACGTACCTAATTAACTCGACAACCATTAATTAATTTTGTTAGCCATCTGCGCGCATGGCATCAAATTGTCATGGCAAAGACTGACTAGTTTGGATGTAGAGATGGGACAATAAATCTCATCTCATGATCTCGACATCATTTCTCATCCTATCTCTACATCCAAACACATCACTCAAATACAAATTAATACTTTTCAATTTCAAATTTTCAATTTTTTTTTAATCATTAGCTAATTATTACAATTTTTTTAAATTTCTAAACCAAATACAAAAATCAATTCAACTTTTTCAAATATCAAAACAAAAATTTTATTAAAAATTATATCCCAACAATATTTTAATTTTATAATACTTTTATTCAGCTTTTTCTCTCTCATTTTCTAAAATCTCATAAAATATCTTAACTCAAACTATTTCACTATTATTCATAAATTTTTCATCTTATCTCAACTTCCAAACGAGACATTAAAGTAATTGGTTCTCGCATGAAGGAGTATACGTAATATATATGTATAGGTGACAAAGGAAGAGTTTAGCGTAGGCCTTTTACTAGTTAGTCCCGGCAAAGGTCCTATACCGCATACTTTTCTTTAAACACGGTCCTCTGTTACGCGGCATAAAGACTCTCCTTATATTTTTTTTATTTATTGAAATATCATAAGAATAAAGCGAAATATACTAAGTTATTGTACTATAATGAACAATTGGATGGACTGTATATATATCTCAACCTTATTGTATTTGTATATGTCTAAATTTGGGCTGTGACGTCCCAACATGAGTGAACTTGTTGGAAAAGGTACTGGAACCGATAAAATTGCCCATTTCAGCCTAATTTCAAAGGCTCGTTTTTGGGCCCTAATTGACCCATTATCGGCCCAATAAAAAATAAAATTTTAATTCTACTAAATTACCTCCATTTAATATAGATTTGTTAGTTAATATTTTTTATTGATGCAAATTAATGAGGGTTTAGCTCACGTATTAAGAGTCTGTTTGGAATTGTTTTTGGAGTTTAAAAATATGTTTAAATAGTCTTAAAAGCTCTTTAATAAAAAAATTAGATTATTTGACTGTTATATATTAAAATACTTTTTAATTCCAATAATCTAAAAAGTACGTTCGAGGAAAAACATCATTTCTTCAAATGCATTTTTTCGGATAATCCGAAATGTAATTCAAATTTTTAAAAGACCATCAATAGACGAAAATACCCATACAACTTTCAAACTTTTCAGGATATGGTCATAATCTTTAAAAAATCAAATGATCATCATTTTTACATCAGAAAGTATTTTTTTTTAAATTTGTTTCCAAAAAAATGTAACATATTTAAAAGTGTTTTGAACATCTGATTATCAAACAGTAAATAACTTTTTAATAGTAGAATTTATTAGTTAACCTATAGGTTATAAGTCTTAAAGTTATAAGCTATTTTTTATACCGCAATCCCAAGCATACAGTAAATGTTCCAATTTGGAGTTGAATAAATGAAAAGCTAATTTATAAAATGATTTCATTTTGAGGAAAATAAAGTTTAAATTACAATTTTGATTTATATTTTCTAGTGGAGAAAATATTTTCTCAAATCTGGATTTTATAATTTTTCCAAGTTCATCAGAAAACTCTAGAAATTCATAATTTCGGCTTAATTAGAAGTCATATGAATTGATTTGATTTGATTTTACCAAAACTTTTGGTCCATATTTGGAAGTGTGGAACTATTGAAATTAAGGCTTTATTTATTCTTTTAAAAAAATGAAGCTTTGATTTTGAATTTTCCAAAAGAAAACAGAGTATAATTAGATGATCTATGGAAAGAGCAGGAGGAAAAAATGGATGAAAGCTTTCTTTATTTTCCTTTTCTCATGAGAATCTTCAAAATGTAAGTAATTAATGCATGTTTGGGCACTTGATTGGATATATTTTATTAGATTTTGAGAGAATGAGAAGAAAAATGTTGAAAAAAAATATAATAAAATTAAAAAAAATATTTGAAAACAACTTTTTAATATAATTTTTATTAAAAAGTTTGTAAAAGTTATATTGATTTTTGCATTTGAATAGTGATTAGTTAATGATGAGATGGAAAAGTTGAAAATTTAAAATTAAAAAATGTTTTATATGTGAGTGTTATTTGAAAATGAAATTATGAGAATTTTTAAAATTCTGATAATGTCCAAACATACCCAAATATAGATCGAAAGCTTGATTCTATTCCAAAACATACACAATATAATATTTTATTTTTAAAATTCATTTAGGGTTAAAACTTTTTCTTAGCATAACTATGCAAAACTCTGGTTCTCATATTCCTTAGATGTGCCATGGCTTCAAAGATTAGCACATTAATTTATCATGCGAATAATAACATAGTTTATATTTGTCCTAATTTATTCTCATAAGGCCTTATTAATTGATTGGATCGTGATATAAAAACTTAGTTCACATTGGTCCTTATAAATCTGGATCAAATGGTCTCGATTATTATTATTATTATTATTTTAATTTTCAAACGGCTTATAATCTTGTGATAACATAGTAAAGATGTACATATCTTTCTGCAATGTATACGATCAGATCCATAACTTCTAACTCTCTTTTTTATTTCGACAAAGAGAAGACAATTGAACTAAAAGTCAACCCATAGATGATCTCGATTATTAAGCATCCAAACATGGTCCTCAAACATATTTGCCTAGGGCTGTGCTAGCGTGCCGCCTAGCTTTGATTTCTGGACGTGTCCACTAATATAAAATTGTCATTTGTTTTTAATATATTTAAATATTTTGTAAAAAATAAAAAAATATATCAATATATTCAAATGACTTTTTTAATCATTAAATAAAAAATAAATAAAAATAAGTAAATATACTAACGGTCAAAATAATAAAATAAATTCAGGCGATATATTAACATTTCTCATTTGCTTAGGAGAGAAAAAGGGGGAGCCTTGTATGATAAATAAAAGACTCCGTCAGTTACCTTTATAATCTTGTAAATTCCGATTTTGTTTGGGAAATATAGAATCTGAGATATTGGCTGAAAGAAACCCAAAAATAGTTCGTTTTGGTATGTAAAATCTGTCAAATATTAGCACACGTTTCCATGAGTTTTCAGCCTTCTCTGAAAAGTTATTTTAATTGCATATACCATGTCAACCACCCAACACAATTCTTGCAACACTTTCTATGTTTTGATCTGTCACATTACCTATTTTTCATTCATCCCAACGGTTCTAACTAAACTAAGCTGCACAATATACTTTGATTTTTTATATTATAGAAAAGAATTGTTACAGACATAAAAAGATTATACAAAGTAAACTTACAAATTAAAGAGACTTTATGAAATACGTTAGATCTATTTTATAATAAAAAATAACTTTACAATTTGACGTACTAAATCAAACCATATCAATTTATTCATTTACTTTTGTATTATCCCTTTGTGACTAAAATATTTTCAATTATAGAATGCAACTTTTGTGGGGCAGCACATTTTTCTACTGGAGGGCATGGGAAAAACATCTAGATGTGTGAAAAATGGAGGTAAATTGGGCAAAACAATGATAGCAGATAAACATTTACTAGTTACTTCTCCCTTTGGTTTGATATAATGTTTCTTTGCTCAAGATTTTGGAAGATCATGACAGTCAAATGGCAGAATAAAAGAAGTTGGTATAGTGCTGGTGAGGCCGGTGGTAAGTGGTTGGAAGAGTTTGGTGATCCGAGAAGCTTGACTAGAATAACTCTGGCAAAGCACTTGAATGATTCAAATGGCAGTTATAGGTGTGTCAAAATGGAGAAAAGGGAACCTTTTATATCTATCTTCTTGGTTGTTCTAACCCCCATTTCTGAAGTACTTGAGTTTTCTGCACTTGAAAGCCTCGACCACCTCCTTTCTGATGCACTTCCCCTACTGAGAATTAAGCTCAGAACAATGGCTGTTTGCTTTCAGAAACAAACCATTGAAGACGATTCTTTGATGCTCTTCTCAACTTCGGATTCCCAAGAAGAATCCAGCACCCCTTCCTCTTCTTTCTATCACTCACCCCAGCAACCATCACAAAAATCCAAAACAACTTGCAGACTTACTGTGAGAAATCTTTCCTATGCTATCCACCCGCATAAGTTACTTGCTAACTCATTTTGTCACCTGTTACAAAAGCCTAAGCCCGTCAACATACTCAAGTCCGTCTCCTTCGTTGCAAGGAGTTCAGAAATTCTTGCCATTGTTGGGCCGAGTGGAACTGGGAAATCTACTTTGCTCAGACTAATATCAGGAAGGGTTAAGGAAAATGACTTCGACCCGAAAAGCATCTCAATCAATGATCACAACATTAGCAGTCCAGCACTCTTGCGGAAGATTTGTGGGTTTGTCGCGCAGGAAGATAATCTCCTTCCTTTACTCACCGTAAAGGAAACGCTAATGTTCAGCGCCAAGTTTAGGCTCAGAGAAATGAATGCTAGAGAAAAAGAAGCAAGGGTGGCGAGCTTGATGCAAGACCTCGGTCTTCTGCATGTAGCAGATAGTTTTGTGGGAGATGAAGAGAACAGAGGGATATCTGGTGGAGAGAGGAAAAGGGTATCCATTGGAGTTGACATGATTCATGACCCTCCAATTTTGCTCCTGGATGAGCCAACATCAGGCCTAGATAGCAGTTCGGCACTCCAAGTGATTGAGCTCCTTTCTTCAATGGCGAAAGGGAAGGGAAGAACAGTGATTCTATCTATCCACCAACCGAGCTATAGAATCCTTCAATTCATCCCAAACTTCTTGATCCTCTCTCGTGGTTCAGTTGTCCACAATGGTAGCCTTGAATCACTCGAGGAAGCTATAAATAAATTGGGATATGAAATTCCATTGCAGCTAAATGCCATAGAATTCGCCATGGAAATTACAAGTACACTGGAGGATTCATATTTGAAAACTCCCTTGTCTAGTGTAGAAGAGAAGGAGCCTTATTCCCTCTCTATCTTTCCAGAGGGGGAGATGGAGAGAGTACTCGGACAACACCGTGATAGCAGACAAACATTTTCTAGTTACTTCTCCATTTGGTTTGAGATTATGTTTCTTTGCTCAAGATTTTGGAAAATCATCTACAGAACAAAGCAGCTGTTCTTGGCGAGAACGATGCAAGCTATTGTGGGGGGATTTGGGTTGGGAAGCGTATACATGAAAGTGAGAAGAGATGAAGGAGGTGTGGCTGAAAGGTTGGGCCTATTTGCATTCAGTCTTAGTTTTCTTCTTTCTTCCACAGTCGAAGCTCTTCCAATATTCCTCCAAGAGAGGCGTGTTTTGATGAAGGAAGCCTCGAGGGGTGCCTACAAGACATCCTCCTACATGATTGCCAATACAATAATATTTCTGCCGTTCTTATTTGTGGTGGCTGTTCTTTTTTCAACTCCAGTATACTGGCTTGTAGGACTCAATCCTTCAGTCACTGCATTTGCATTTTTCACTTTCATTGTCTGGCTTATTGTGTTGATGGCCAGCTCCCTAGTGCTCTTCTTAAGCGCAGTCTCGCCTGATTTCATCTCAGGAAATTCTCTCATCTGCACTGTTCTTGGAGCCTTCTTCCTATTCTCCGGCTACTTCATTCCAAAAGAAAGCATCCCAAAATATTGGCTCTTTATGTACTATGTTTCCCTCTATAGATACCCATTGGATTCACTTCTCACAAACGAGTATTGGAGTGTGAGAAGTGAGTGTTTCTCTTGGCAGGCTCAAGATCATTCCAAGTGTTTGCTGACAGGAATCGATGTCTTGAAGAGCAGAGGACTCGACAAGGACACAAGGTGGATGAATGTGGGCATAATGCTTTGCTTCTTTCTGTTCTATCGTCTTCTTTGTTGGATAATTCTTTCTCGAAGAGTTTCCAATACTACAATATGATGCTAGATATCATCACTACAAACACCTGCCATATGAAGGTGGCTTTCCACTAGGGTTGTAAAGAAATAGTGGTGATATTGTAATCCAGGGAACTTGTCAGTTTCATCTAGGAGTTTCATTAATTATGATATTTCAGTATTGATATCAATAATTGGAACAAAATAGATCAAAATTAAGTAACAAAATCTGTTTGCTCTAGCAGAATTGGAATGTATATCCATTGAAATTAAGTTCTTTGAATTCTCATCATCTTGCAACAAACTCCATTGGTTTTTTCTTTTCACATACCATATCTCGCATTTTATTACGCCATCCATGATAGGGTCTGTTTGGAGTTGTCTTAAAAGGTACTTAAATAGTCTTAAAAATTCTTTAATTATAAATTTAAATTGTTTCGTTGATACATATTAAAAAATATATATTAAAAAGAATTATCAGGTGGCTTAAAATCTGTGCTGTCAGCCAATCAAAAGTTGAAACATAGCATCCCATTGTCAGTAAAAATAGCAAATCAAAATTTATTAAAAATAACATTACAAACAGAAAATGTAATAAATAATTATAAACAAAACAGGAAGACAATGAGACAATCATTTAAAAAAGAAAAAGAAAAGCTTAAAGAGTATAAGGAATAAAAAATTTATTTAAAAGTCGAAAAAATGAAAAGGATAACTGCCAAATTGAAAGTAAAATTGAAAAAAAAAATCAGAATATAGAAAAGATAGTTAAAAAGATAAAATTTTAAAAACAAAACCTAATAATAACAGCATAACAAAGATGTAAAACATTAAAAAAAGAAAAGATCTAATAGAAACCCTTACGCCACGTGATTGCACCATATATAGGTGGCCTGCTCAAATTAAGCCACCTTCAATGGCAGCTTCCATAGGCCAGGCAATGGTGGCTCCTAATGGGGGAGGACCACCTGATCGCTGCTATATATGAGGCCAACATGGAGGTGGCTTGGGTAGCTTATCTAGCAAGGCTGCAAGCAATACGAGATGAGTAATGCTATTACACTTATCAATTGTGTAAGTATTACGTATTTTTTTTAAAAAAACGTAGAGTATATTATTAAAAAATTAATTTATTTATATAAATTTTATATTTATTTATTATTATTATTATTTTAAATAAGTGTGCGACGTATGCTGATTGTAAATATTATTTGTCTAAAAGTAGTTAACGTGTCCCTCTTCCTCCCTAGGGTCTTGTTGGATATATCATAGATCTTGATCTCCTCCCCATCCTCTACACGGACGTTAGAAGAGTTGAGAGTTCTCTTTTCACCTCCATCTTTTCGTCATCCACACCTACTGCCCATCTCCCTTTACTATTCATTCCTACCTGCCTACGCCTTGACCCTTCTCTCAGCTCGTACATATCTACCATCTTCTACTACTATTATATCTATCTCCTTTAATTATCAAGAATCCACATCTTTAACTTTCTTGGCTCCAGGCCATCAAATTTAAACCCTCGTTTATTTTCGAAAATTTGATGAGATGAATTGAGATTAAAATTAAAAAATAAAATAAAATATTATTAGAATATATTTTTTAATATTATTTTTATTTTAAATTTTGAAAAAGTTGAATTATTTATTTTATTTTGTATTGAAAGTTGAGAAAGTTGTAATGATTAGGTGAGATAAGATGAGACGAATTTGAAAAAGTTAAATTTTTTATTTTATTTTGTATTGAAATTTAAAAAAATATAATGATGAAATTAAAATGAGATGAGATGTTCTCCAAAAACAAACGAGACCTGAGATGCATGTATGATCATTTAGATATAAGCCCTTGATCAGATCCTGATGCAACCTCTTCAGGTGTAGAATGCAACGTCTCATCTTCACTATTACTGACATCATGTAAATAAAATAACTTCAGATATTCTTTTTATTACAAAATTGACGTGAACATGATATTTATGTTAAATATTTTTAACATGAACACGATACTAAATAATAACAGTTAGAAAATGTACATTCATCCATCTTAGTTTGATAGAAATTTTGACCTGACTATAAGAGAAAGATGGCCCTATTAATTTTACCTCCAAGTGTCTCTCGATAGTTAGAGATACAATAATATTGTAGGTGAGAACCCTTTAACCTATCAGTGTTATTTATAAACTTTTAGCCATCATGAAATCTATAGACATTTTTGTCCCACTATGACTGAATCTAAAGGTATTCTTGTCCCACTGTGACTCATTAATTAAGTGATAATATTTGGACTAGTCTAGACCCATTAAGATATTGGTGTGTGAGACATAGTTTTAATGAAACTCTTACATTCTTCCACTTGGCCCATACGCCCATAAAATAATATTTTTCATTCAGGATTTATTACAGGAAATTAACCATACTAGGTACATTCATTTCTAGAAAACTTTCAGAGTTCAAAATATATTACATGAGTTCCGTAATATCAATGTCAAATCAATTACTATTGCGAGTCATGGCGGTCATCTGTTATATAACGAACAAATTTCCTTCTATATACCATTATACTAGTAACTTAATTTAACATAATTTTTAATTGGGACAATTACGGCTAATACTGTAATGTCTTGAGTTTCAATTTATGTCTATTTCTAATATTATTTTATCATCATTCATCCACACCATTCAATGTACATATAAAATGAAAGACAAGACAACAGAAACAACCATAATAAATATCTCTCAATGTCCAGTAACAAAATATTCAACATATCAATGATCTTTTTAACATCACATCATGAGTATAGACATAAGACCCATTTTTGCAAGTTTGCAACATATTCTTTAAAGTATAATCATTAACGCAATATTGATATAGACATTATTTGTTTTTGTATATTCTCATTAACACTTAGGTATTTAAAATTTCATTAAATATTCATCATTCGGAGAAAATACTCTGAGAAATTATTTACATACATTCTTAGCGGCTTGGTTGTAAAGTCAACAATTATAAATCCTAAGATAAATTTACTCAATCATATACCATACATGTGGCCTCAAAGCATGCCACAAACTCAACATTTATTGCACATGAAGCAGTAAGAGATTTGTCTCATATTTTTCCAGAAAATAACTCTACTAGATAGCCAAATATATAACCATAATTATAATTTCTATCATTAACGCAATCATGTAAAATAGAGTCTGAATATCCAGTTATCTTAAAAGTATTAGTTCTTCCAAATGTAATAATATAATCTTTAATTTCTTGCAAATAACATTATACTTTTTTCACAGCTTTTAGGTCAAACATCCTTAGATTACTTTGACAACAACCAAGGATGTCAACTGTAAAATAATGTTCAGCTCTATACAAGTTTGTGCAACAATCAAATTTCTTATAACCATCATATACAGAATTTCTTTAACAACCTAATCAATTTGAGAACATGGTAAAATATTGAGCATGTCACAAAATAATTATTGACAGCAATTTTGCTAGGTCTCAGTAAACTTTCTAGGAAACTTTACTGAGACAATCCTAACAATTCTCATCTTGGTATTAAAACTCAATTCCAATGACGAATGATGTCTCATCCATAAATTTCATTTTTAAAGTTCATCTTTCTATAACTTGTAACAACACATGTGAACTTTTATTTGTTTCTATGACAAATTCAAATTTTGAAAATACACAACGTAGCAAAACTAAATAGCAAATTAAGAAGATCACATGAAATTACCTGTTCTGATGTCTCCATGGCCAATTCTTTAGCGGTGTTTCTCTTTTGAGGTGGATGATCATTTGCTTGTTATTCCATGTTATCGTTGAGATAATCAGAAAAAAAGAACTACAAGCATTTTCGAAATACAAGAATGCACTTCAAAACAATCACATATCTAGTTTCTATGCTCCCAATGATTTTGCCAGCCTTAAGAAATTTGACATTTCAATTTCCTCAAAATTCAAATTATGAATAGAAACAATATAGCTTAAGTCATTTGAATCTCCCTAAGTAATCAATATATAATCATTTGTTATATGATCTAACTTCATTTCGTTTGAATTGTAGAATCTTACTTTATATTGACTATTCATACATGTATATGCTTTAAATCAGGTATCCTATCACTTCACAACTCAAAATGAGTCTTTGAGAATTGAGACTACTTACTAGGAATATAATCTAAGATATACACAAATGTTTTTAAGAATTTTACTACACATTTTTTCAAGAAGTTAATAAAATAGGCCATGGTTATAACTTGACTTATAATATTTTTCTTGGCACTCACTACTTAATCTAATTCGATTATCTTCATCTTTCTATCTAGCTGCATTTCCTCTCCATGAGAAATATCTCAAGAATTGCAAAAAGTTTGAGACTTCTAATATAACAGATAGATACTTTCATACCATGAAAATCATTTATGAAGGTAATAAGATACTTCTATCTATGAAACATTATAGAGAAAAGGGTTTGCATGTGTCTATATGTATTATCTCAAGAAACTCTTTATTTCTTGTGAAATCTTTTCTTGATATGTTTGATTTGCTTTCCTTTAATACAAAATCAACAAACATTTTGAGATTAGAAAATTTAAATGTGAAAAACAAATTGAAATTTAAACATTTGTACTCGAGTTCAACCACCAAAATAAGTATCAACGTTTATGGAGTTTGATTTGAAACTTATACAAACAAAATAAAGATGAACATTTGCACTCGAGTTTAATCTCAAAAAATGTATAAACATATATAAGATCTTATTTGAAACTTATATAGGCAAAAAAAAGTTTACCTTCCATTCTAATCAAGTCTTATGTTTAGGACACTTAAACCTTCATGTATCCTTATTTATTTGAAAATTCAATTGACATAGCTCTTATACTTTCGTGACCATTATTTCCTTGATTTCTCAAAAGATACAGTTGCTTTTCCATATAAATTAGCAAAATAAATTTGTATCTAGCTAACAATCATGCTACCAACTTGTTCATATTTTATTATTTTAATGAAATAAAAATACCTCTGGAGTAAACCATTCTATACAAAAATAAGAAATTCATATAGTTTGATATGTAGTAATTAATTCAATTTTCCTAAATAAGGTACTTTTCTAACCCTTATCACTATTCTCAATAATAATTAATGTCAGACTTAAAATGGATAAACTAGGATCTAAAACTCTTAGTGTAAATCTGACATACTCATGTTTCTCTAAACTAGAGTCCATTCTGTACAAGAAACCTTATAAAGATATTCGTATACTTAATGCAAAATAAAAAATAAAAAATTTTAATCACATTAATGCTTTGAGTTCGACACTCATAAATAATAAGAGAATTTATATCATTATGTATGAACTAATAGTGTTATCGAGATCTCTCCTTTGTGAGTGAATCCCAATACACAAAATGTTCTCTCCAATTTTAAATTTTATGGATGAACTAGTTGTATAATCAGAATTCTCCTTTAGGAGTAAACTCTGACATACAAAGTGTTCACTCTAATTTTAAATTTTGTGGATGAACTAGATGTATCATCAGAAATCTCATTTTGGAGTAAACTCTGACATACAAAGTGTTCATATTAACCTTAAATTATATGGATGAACTATCTGTATCATCAGAATTCTCATTAAAGAGTAAACTCTGACATACAAATTGTTCACTCCAACTTTACTTGAATGGATGAACTAATAATGTCATCAAAATTCTCCTTTGAGAGTAGATCTTGACACCAAATTGTTCACTTCAACTTCATTTTGATATATGAACTAGAAGAGTCATCAAAATCCTCCTTTGGGAATAGATCTTGATACATAAAATTGTTTGCTCGATCATACCCATATTTACTATGGAGCTTACTAGTTTTTCCATCCAAAATTAAGAAAAATCTTGTACTTTTGGATAACCAATTTTTTCCTTAATTTTGGTGCAAACCATTTTTCCCATATGAGTTAAACAGTTATATATGGCATAACAATAATTTAAAAAAGAGCCGAAAAATCAACATTAAATAATTTATGCATTTATTGAACATTTAAAACATGCACATAAGAGAAAATAGAATTTCAGATTTTTATTTTTATTTATATATATATTTAATAATATTATATCATCATCTAAACGGACTGGTTAAGGAAATCAAGTCGAAACTTGGTTAACTGAATGGTTAGATGCCGGTTGGGTCACACAGTGACCGTTTCATCTGGGTCGGGCCTACTGTATAGACCCGACTCTTTTGGCCTTTCTTTGGGTTTATGTTATTGAGCTAGGCTAGAATTCTGGCCCACTGTGCTAGCCAATACATATCATTATCCATTTTATTCTTCTCGAACTAGGCCAAAGCCATGGTCCAGTATGGGTCCAAAGCCTTAAACGGGTTGAAGAAAAACCTACCTGCCTCTTCTTTTCTTCTTCTTCAATATTGAGCATTCTTCCTCTGTTCTGGCACAACCATGGACATCTTCAGCTAGGAGAAGCCAACAAGAACAAGGCGTCTCCGAACTCCTCCCTCCTACCGCCAATGTCCACCTCCTTTCTTACTTCTTGTAACACTTCATATTTTAGTATATTTTTAATGAAAGATTATTTTAATTAATTTAAAAATTGATTCTCTGTTTTAAAATTTTGGAGGTTTTATTATATTATTTTATAATATTTTAAATTGTCAAAATTATTTTTAATGTGCTTTCTTAGTATTAATTACTGTTTTGCATTTAAAGTGATTTTTAATTTAAATTGGTTTGTTTTTTGATTTTAAAATTATTATTGTTTTATTTAAGTCTTTCACTGCGTTTGAATAATTTTATTTAGTTTACAGTTTTAAAATCATTTTCATTGGATCATTTTTAGGACCCAAGATGTGAGGATTGGACCTCATTTCTTTCCCTCTATTTTTTTCTTTTCCTCCTTTTCTTTTTCTCTATTTTCCCGCTCAGTCTCTCTCTCCCGCTCGACCCTCTCTCTCTCTCCCCGTGCATTCGGTCACCTCCTCCCAGCCACCGCCACCCGCCGCCGTGATCCTCACTGCCCAGCCCAATCGACTCCCCACTGACCGGCGACCATCCCCCTCCAATCTCAGGCCAGCTAGCGCCGCCGTTTGCCCACACTTCCCGTCCGAAGCCGCGGCGTTCCTTACGTAGCTGCGCCGCTGTTCAGCCACCATTTTTTCACCACTTCTTCCTCTTCCTCTACCTCCTAGCAACCCAATGGACCCAACCCCAGCCCCGATCTATCACCGGTGAAGCCGCATTAACCATATTTTTTATTTGGACTTTTTGGCCTTAAACCGCCCATTCCGCCGCCATCCACGGCCAAAGGCCACCACCATTAGCTTCATCGACCCCCCTAGGCCCTACCCTATCAATTTCAAGTCTTAGTTTGACCTCGTTCAAAAGTGAGTTTTTGAGACCCACAGCTAGTGTATTTTTACACTGTGGAGTTGCTGTTTTGGCGCTTCTAGCTCATCATTGATCCTCCGAAAATTATTATATAAAGCTGTCCCAAATATCTTTTGAAATTTAAATATATTTTTGCACTAACTGATTTCACTGTGTTCTGGTTGGTTATTCCGGGCTGAGTCTGAGAAGTACGGGGGCCGGATGAATTGAGGACGGAGTATTTGTGTGTTGGTTATATTGTGATTTGGTTGGTTGTTGGATATTGTTGTCAGTTTGGTACATTGCATATGCATGCATGTTCATGTTTGTAAATGAAAACTGGATTTTTGGGTAATTGCATTCATGATCATGTAGATATTTGAAAACTAGGTTTCATATGTGGAATGGATTTTTGGGTGCTTGTGTATCACGACCCCAAGCCAAGATGGGGCATTATCTTGGTGGAACTCCTCTGATCACTCGGGAGCGGAATATACTGAGTGACGTCCCCTGAGTTGTCGCCAGGCGACAACGGGATCTGATGAGTTACGTGCCGACTTCGTGGCCCTTCTGCTGGCGGGGGCTAGAGGATGCCTGACCACGAACGCACTGGGTGCGGTACTGGGCATCGCTCGTTATGCAGTCAGGACGTGTGGATGGTCCCTAAGGGAGACCATGGTGCATATGGATTAAGGGATAAATGGAAAATAGCTGTTTTCTGAAAAAATAGCTTGTGCTAGATATGGATTTTGTGTGAGTCATTTTCTGGGAAAAGATGGATATTTGTTTTGGGCTATTTTTTGAAAAAATTGTGGAAATGTTTTATTGGAAATATTTTTTGGCCAAAATGGGATTTTGACGTGTGTTGAAAAAATATCAATTTTTGGAGAAAATGATATTTTTGGATTTCATGCATAGCACATCATATGCATGCATGGTTGGTTGCATTAAATGTGTTTTTATCTCAGAATTGATTGGGTTATAACTTACATGTGGTACCATTTAATGGTACTTCAGATTTTATTGATGATGATGCAGATGCCGAGTATGAGGATTTGGCTCCGCCAGAGGAGTGATCTGGGATCACTCGTGTTTATGTCTTTTCAGCCCTGTATTATTATTTTGGGACATTTGGTTTATATTTTTAAGATGCTTTGTATTTGGTTATTTGTATTAAACAAAATTCTGGTTCTAGTGACTTATTTATTATTATCTGCTGCGTATGTTTTTTGTACATTGTTGCTTGTACACACATTTGACACTTGTCGTTTGGATGCGTGACATGTGTTGTCATTATCCTGACATCACGATTTCTGAAATTTTTTATACGTAGGAGTCGGGGCATCACACTTCTCTCTGTTCTTTTTTATATATAAATAACACTTCTGTGGCCACTTTATGACCCTATGCGCCATCGTCACAAAGGCTCCGATAAGGAAGTTCTTAACCTCATCGCGCTGCCAAACACCCTTTCCTTTAATTTTTTTTTTTTTTTTGTATCAACAAAAAACTCACAAACGATGCTATCGGGCGACATCTACTAGGGCTTTACTGCCCCTTACACTGCCATACATGTTGCATTACTAACAATGGGACTCCAACCACCTTACGTTGCGCACCATCGACCCATATGATGGCTCCTCCCCTCAACTCTCCATATGGAGACTTTTCTCCATAATTCACCATATGGAATTAGGAAGCACATAGTTTTTTAATTTTCAGCATGCATCAATCTGTAAATTTAACAAGAAATACCGAAACAATTCCACATAATATCGCTATGCAAATTTTATATATGAGAACTGAAACAATAATTTTAAATTTCCAAACAACAACATGAATTTTCTCTAATTGAAACAAGAATAACACTGGGACTTCAGTCACAACAACAATCCAAGAGAAGCATGCAGAGTCCATATAAAATCAAAACGCATTTATTGTATCTATGCGATATATTTTATTGAGATCATAAAATATTTATAACCTAGCTTTGATACCATGTGTTAAATATTTTAACATAAACATTAATAATTGGGATATTTGATTTTCCATGATCCACGATAATAAATAATAATAGTTAAAAAACGTATCTTCCTCCATCTCAGTTTGATAGAGATTTTGACCTGACTATGAGAAAATGATCACATTAGTAATTTTACCTCCTAGTGTCTCCTGATGGCTAGAGGTACAATAATGTTGGAGGTGAGAACCCTTCATCCTGTCAATGCTATTTATAGATTTCTGGCAATCATGAAAACTAGATATATTTGTGTTCTACTATGACTAAATCTAGAGGTATTCTTGTCTCACTGTGACTCATTAATTAAGTAATAATATTTGAATTAGTCTAAATCTATTAGGATATGGTTGTGTGAGACATAGAGTTTTAATAAAAATTTTACACTTTAATTACTTTGTTCCATTGTAATCGAGACAAAAAGCCTCCGTGGACTGCATTACATATTACATAGTACATACCCTGCAAAAGTGACTATTTTTCTAGATAACAATGTTGCAGATTACACAACTGATCATGAGGTCCAATATATCTGCCTTTCCTTTTGCTTTATTTTTCTTTCTTTTATAAATTGCCATGCAACTGTTTGAATTTTTTTTATATCCTATATGGCATTCAATCTGTCTACCTACTTTATGGAAAAACAAGACGCCATTGCTGCCGCATATTAAGCAAGAAAAAGCAGCTAGCTTGCAGTACTGTAAAATTCAAATGGAGGCGATAATAAATATATATACAATAAAAGTTGGGTATCTTTTAACATAATAGAAATATGAATCATAAAGCAAAATTATTGTATCTTTTGTTTTTATAAAATAAGAAAAAGAAAAACCCTTCGAGTGGGAAATCCACAATGAAGTTGATGTGTTGTAAGCTGGTTAATGCTTTATGGGGAGTATCTCAATGCGCACCTATAACACACTATATTTCAAAGTTGGATGCTTCTTTAATTATTATAAACATTATCCTCTATCTCAAAAGAATGATCCACAAGTTTAGTGTCTCATTCTACCAAGTACATCGACCAAATGATAGACCTCTTATCTGTTTTTCCACTAGAATAGCATGCATGCATGATGGTACTGAATTATATTCTCACAAAAATTTAAAAAAATCTCACATACACTGACTTCCTTGAACAAGAGTTTTCTATTATAAAAGATACAAAAATATTTGAATTATTTTAAGAAGCTTATTAAAAGACAAGCATAACGTATATAAAACCGACCTATCCATACTAAAATAAATGAATTTAATTAAAAAATAATATAGTATACATGAGTTTCTGCGTTTTTTTTTTTTTAAAAAGTAGATACATACGAAACTCATTTAATGGTATCCTATTTTTTTCAAATAATGTATATTGAGACTACATTTACTTTGATTCTTTAAAGTTGGGGAGAGACACCGAAAGAGGGAGAATAAATATTTCATGCAATATTTGTTTTTCTCTAAAAGCGCCCATATTTATATTAATTAAAGTAAGAGGATACTTGAGTAGAGGGCAGAGAGATACGACAAACACCTCGTCATAGCTAGTACAACACGAAGAGGATTAAAAAATAATAATAAAAATAAATAAAAAATAGAAGAAGAAGAATTGGTCCTCACCACTCCTTCATTTTCTTGAATAAATTAAGAGGGGAGCTGTTAGGAGATTTGGAGTGAGAGATGAGTTGAGATCATCTCATTATTATTCATAAATTTTATTATAATTTATAAATGATTTTAACTCAATTCATTTCATCTCATCTTTTAATTGAAACACAGCCTAAAGATATATTTAGATACTGAAGTTTCAGATGATCTGTAAATAATGATAAAAAAATAATAAATAAGTTATAAATAATAATTAATCTTTTGTGAACTACTACTTCTTATTTCTATTAACAAAATTCTTATCTTATCTCGTTACTATTTCTTTTGTTCTGATCTTTAAACAACTGTTCAATATATATTATAGTGCTTACTTTAAAAACAACTTCAAAAAACCTAAATCCTAAGGCTGATCATGTATTTTGACTTCACATGATTAAAAAAATAACCCTATTTTTTCATATTCAAAATTTAATAATCGGATACATTTCGTTTCATCCCCACGAACTACTAATTCATTATCATTCACCATTTTAATTATGACTCAATACAACTTTGGATCTTAAAGCCTGATTCGGTACAGCTCAGCCCCACTAAACACGCACACCTTGAATCTTCTCATCTTTAAATAGATAGCACCGCCTGAATAGAAAATATGGTCATTGGGATTTCTTTTTTCTGTTTTCTTCAAAGGTCATTGGGAGGCTACAAAAGGTGAGTAGGGTAGATTGCGTTGTTTCTTATACTCTATAAGAAGATTCCATAAAAAGGAAGCTTGTTTTATCTGGGATGCAAAGATGGTATAATCAAAAGGGAAGCTGTATAATTTTGTTTTTTTGTATACATGAGAGCGGATAAGAACAAAAGCGCGTGAATTGCTTTTGAAGAAAAGAAAAAGACTGTAGAAAGCAGAAACAGAAAAAAATGGATGCCATATATATCTATATATATTCATTGGCTAGAAATGGTTGGAGAGAAGACAGAGGCCAAGGACTCAAAGATGTCCTTATCGCACCGTCTCCTAGCGGTCGTGGTCACTCCTCTTGCCCTGTCCGACGCTGTTAATGTATATTCCATGATATCATTGGCGACCACATCAGCTTCCACCAAATTACTAGGGAAGACCTTTGAACTCTGAAGTTTGAAGTCATTCTGCCAATATTCAATGCTAAACTTTTCAAACCTCCGCGTTTTCCAGTAGGCGTTGACAACCAGACCCAAAATATTTATTTCTCCCAAACTCTGTGCACTTTGTTCTGGTATTGCTCCCTTTTCTTTTCTGCACATTTATTTCGCTTTTAAGATATGTCAGTTTTACAACGAAATCCCATTTATTTGGTTTAATTGCTCTCTCTCTCTCTCTCTCTCTCTCTCTCTCTATGGCTGCTTTGTTTCTGTTCCGAATAGAGTTTTAGGTGTGCCCTTTTGGTTTTTCTTCGAAGTAACGTCTCAGATCTGTTGTGTGAACGTGATAGACGTCCGAATTCCTCCGTATGTATGATTCATCGTTTTACTTGATATTCGGAAATATGGGATGGTTTGCTGTTGTTTTATTATTTGTTATTATTATTAACCTTTGGAAAAAGGCAGATTTCTCTATCTCTCTCTCTCTGAGAATCAATGTTTATTCTTATTTTTTTCTCTATCACATTGACTTGTCATAACCTTCTTGTAATTGTAATGCAGAATTCGTGCTTGCAGTTTTCTGGGTTTGTGATTGACTCGCTAGGAATTTAAATAAAGGCCGGTCTTTATGTCCATTGAATATTGAAGCTGTGAACTTGAAGGAGTTTGAAGGAATTAATGGCTTTGTTCAAAGACTTGTAGGTAGAAGAATTGGGCAGAGTTGACTTTTAAGGATTTGTATTTTGATGTTACTATAGTAAGACTTGAAGATGATCGGAAGGAAAAATATGGGACGTGCGTATCCGGTACTCTTGGTGCTTTTGGCACCGGTACTCTTGTTAACTATGATAATACACAACAAAGCTTCCAATTCAGGAAGTTGGGTTGTGGATGGATTGGACTGGTTTGATCCTGTAATTCGGATACCTGAGAAGGTGAAGAGATCAGAGGATTTGAGTTCAAAGTATCATGTTGCCGTTACGGCAACCGATACACCTTATAGCCAATGGCAGTGTCGGATTATGTACTACTGGTATAAGAAGGTAAAAGACATGCCTGGATCTGACATGGGAAAGTTTACCCGAGTTTTGCATACTGGTAGTCCAGACAAGTTGATGGAGGAGATTCCTACTTTTGTGGTTGATCCTCTTCCAGAGGGCTTGGATCGGGTGAGAATCTTAAAAATGCTGTATCTCGGTTCTCTTTTCTTTTTTAAATTAATCAAATCATCATTATTGTAATTTAGAAGATGCTTTTTTTTATTAGCAGTAGAAGACCTTTTTCAGTTGAAGACTTTTTTTTTTTTACTAGCGTAATCCGGAAAGGCTTTCCAAGCACGTAGTTTTGAAATGTGTTTATTAACATAGCAGTTTTCCTCAAGTTTGTTTCTAATGTTTGCATGAATTTCTAACTAGAAACGTACTGTATGCTACAAATTGTCTCACTTCATTTTTTTCATTGAAAACAGATTTTGGAGAGAAAGAAGTGTGTATAATTGTAAAGCTTGTAAGCTATATGCCTATAAGTTTAGAAACATTTGCACGTGTCTTCAGCCTTTCCAAAGTTCCCATATATGGATAAGGAAAATAAGTGTTTCCAAGTATCTAAATCCCATTGTGAGCATAATGATGGTGGTATATTAGTAGCTGTTCTCTTGTTACCTTTTGCCAATAAAAATATGAAAAAGTGGCGGACTCTCAACTTTTCAGAATGAAGCAGAGGATTTCTCTTGGGCTCTATGTTACTGGAGAGAGAAATAAAGGATGGTTGGATTTTGGGTTGATTTTATATTCTACTTGTCTTTCGAGTTTGATAGTAAGGTTTATTGCAAGAATTTATGATTTTTTTGTCACATAATAACCTTATGATTTCATAGAAACTTCAGATTATATGGAAGAAGACAAAATATCTAATTTACTCATCCATTTGAAATGGGGCTTCATGGCCCTTCCCATGATATAGTTGTTTTCATGCCTTAAAATATATTTGCATGTATTAAATTGACCCTGGCCTCTACTAATTTAGGTTTTTCTTGGCTAAGATGTTTTGGGAGTTGGAAAAAGAATTAGGTTTTTCTTGGGTTTCTTTGTGAGCATGTTACCAAGAGTTCAAATTTTAATTTAACAAAAGTAATTGAAACCATTACTTGAAAATTTGCTAATAGTATACAGGCAGGTTAGCGCGTCACTTGGATGATATAATGGATTATGAATTGCTGGTACTGGTGGTAATAAAGGGATAATTTTTTTATAATGTTTTACACCTATACCAGTTTTGCTGCTTACAATGAGCTGAATAATACTAAAATACTAACATCAATGCTAGACTACAATCTGACACTAATAAACTCACTAGACCTCAAGAGGTTGGTAAGTTTCTCTTTTCACTGGGAGATAGTATTGACATAACTGGTAGTATAAAGCAAGTACATATCAGTTTCTGCACTATTGGTTTTTGATCTTCTTCTTCTCTTTTTCTATTTTCTATCGAGGCTAAATTTTCAGCAATCATGGAATCCTATTTGTCTTTATAGGAAGTTTTTTTATTCAAATTTAGTGTCATATCCAGGGTTATGTTGTTCTGAATAGACCTTGGGCTTTTGTGCAATGGCTGGAGAAAGCAACGATTGAAGAAGAGTGAGTTTTCAAACTTCTATTCTTCTAAATTATTTGCTCTTTTACGGGATGAGAATCTGAAATTTGTTGAATTTTGTGGTTAATGCAGATATATTCTAATGGCAGAGCCTGACCATATATTTTTAAAGCCTTTACCTAACTTGGCAGATGGAATCCAACCAGCAGGGTATCCTTTTTTCTACATTAAACCAACTGAGCATGAGAAAATACTTCGGAAATTTTATCCCAAGGGGAATGGTCCTGTGACTGATATTGATCCAATTGGCAATTCTCCTGTAATTATAAAAAAGGTAAAATCTGTTTATCACTATTGTAGCTTGTGTACTGACCTGACCCTGCATTTTCATTAAGCAATTTGTAAAGATGTTTGTTTGAATTCTCAGAAGCAATTGAGAGCATGTTTTCATAAACCTAAGCAGGTTAAAAATATTATTACAAAATTTTAGTAGAAGAAAAAGAAGAGTTAATTCTAGTAGTGTTTCTAAACAAACTAATATTTTGTCATCATCAGCAGTGTTATACTTGCGTTTTCATCAACCAGACCTTTTTGCATTCACTGCGATTGCCTTATAATATGGTGTTCATTAATTATGTGCTTCAGTCATTGCTAGAGGAAATTGCTCCCACATGGGTGAATGTTTCATTGAGAATGAAAGATGATCCAGAGACAGATAAGGCTTTTGGATGGGTGCTTGAAATGTGAGTGGATCTAATATTAGTTTTAATTAGTGGATGGGCATCACCGCTCCCTTTGGCTGCATCCACTAATTCAGAACTTAACTTGAAAGTCATTTCAACTGGGGTGTTTTTCACGACATTGCTGATGTATCTTGTGATGTTGTTACCTTTTGTTTTTTTTTTGTTTTTTATTTCCAACTTAAGGTATGCATATGCTGTAGCATCTGCATTGCATGGTGTGAGGCATATTCTTCGTGAAGACTTTATGCTGCAGGTATGAATGATGCTTGATGATCATTTTTGTATTCTCTATTTTTTTTCTTCTCTCTCTCTTTTTATTTTATTTTATTATTGTTGTCTATTTTGTTAAGTGATTGATTGGCATTAACATACCTCATTGTGAGCTTCCAGCCTCCATGGGATCTGGAAGTCGGAAAGAATTTCATTATCCATTATACTTATGGATGTGATTATAATTTAAAGGTGAGCAGCTCTCTGTCTCTCTCTCTCTGGCTTACCATATAATCATAGAATATCTGATTGTTTAATTGTAATTGTTACTACCATTCCTTTCAAACGCATGGAAACTTTTTAACCTATGACTTGGAGTAACTTGAATCCTAGTTTGAAGTTTTAATGTCTTTTTGCCCCCTCCATTCAATGAAGTCATCAACTCGGATGGAAAAACATGTAATATGACACAAACGACCCTGATGCAAGTGTTTTTCCATCCATTTTACGTTATGGAGGGGGAAACCTGACAATAACCTGGTTCAAGTTGCAGTGTGAAAGTTTACAGGTGTCAATGAGAAAATGATAATAGTTTATGGGGAAGGTGTTATTTAAACTTTATTTATTCATTGTTTATAATGAGGTCTTGTTCACTTTCATTTTTCCTTTAGTTGTTTATTCCAAGTTGGTAATCATCCAGGGAGAATTAACATATGGGAAGATAGGGGAATGGCGTTTTGACAAGAGATCATATCTTACTAGTCCTCTACCTAGAAATCTCTCCTTACCCCCTCCAGGAGTTCCGGAAAGCGTGGTAAGTCCATTACTAATTTTTTCTCTGTTAAAGTATTGGAGAAACTAGAAATTAGAGCCAGTTATGTCAAGGATGTATTCCATTGTCAACTTCATGTTTAGATACAACTTGCCCCTTAAATTTTAAGAAGCACATTCCTTGAACTGAAGTTACTGATCATGTTTTACACCATATCAAAATTCTGAGCTTAAGTTGCTGGATTCTTATACTCAAAGCCCATGTGTCTTAATACATTCTTCACAACTAATTCTATTGCTTTGATGGATGTAACATCCAACTGTTCTATCAGTAGAATGATTTTTGTTCTGTTAGTTAAATCTTAAATTTCTGGTTTCATGTTTGCCTAAATCTCTGACCTATAAAAAACAATGTTCACTGCTACTGCCCATAAGTGTTTTTTTAAGTATTACAGCCTATAAAATGAGAGAGTGAAAATCTTGGAAGTTGTAATTTTTTTTTTTTGTAAGTGTTGTAAAAAATGATTAAGTTTCATAAACAAATAGAAATACCCCTGTTATTAGAAATTAGGGAAAAATAGAGTTTAATAACTTGAACCAATACTGTATTCATATAGGCTCTAATTTGGAACGTGAATGTAACATGTAACTTTATTCATTTATTAACCAGATCTAATTTGGGGTGAGCCTCTGACCCACAAAACCCAATTTCCTTGATGTTGGCAACTCAAAACTAGCCAACATCAGTCAGTTTTCCTCATTCTGACAACTAGGTATGGTTCCACACATTAAGAAACCGACGCCTGCTGGGCCATCGTTGGTGACAGGGTTGGATGATCCAACAGCATTTACCTGATAGATGTCAATCAAAAACCCAAGTTCCTGATCACATCTTTCAAATTTTGAAACCCAACTAGCGATGATACATGCTTGTCCCTTCTAGCCTTGTCTTTCAGGGCGTTAGCTTCAATCATCAATGCAGACTCAAATGGTGATTCTGCCAAAAATGCATCAAGATTTAAAGCAGCCTTAAATGTTAGTCCTACTTGTAGAAATTACCAAGCAATCCCTTGATGAAATGCAATCCATTGCAACTTGAGTGGGATGCAACTTGAGGAGCAGGGTGCATCTATGGGTAAATGACATGTTATTCATGAGGGAGCTCCACTAGTTTTTGAAGTTTGTGGAGTCTATAGACTCTTACTGAACTGATGGTTTCTCCCTATGCCATTAGGTGAATGTCTGTGATGTCGATGAAAAAAGGATGGAAGGCAGGTTCTCTAAAAGCAAGATATTTGAGGCTAACTCTGATAATCATATGTTAAAAAGGGACGACGTTTTGTTTACATAGAAAGGGTATTTGACATGCCAAGGTGCCTCCAAAAGTAGCTTTATTTGCTTAGTCAACTGCTTTGTTAATGATCTTACAATGAAAGACCTGTTTTTAAGTGGAAAATACCGTAGTTAAACATTGTTATATGTCTAATACGCAGATAATTTAGATTACCTTATAAGTGAGATTAGGAAATTACAACTATAAGAGAGGTCTAAATAGAACGATTCCCTAAATTCCTGTTTGGGATTTTGGATATTCCTCAATGTCTCAGCTGCTTTATAGAATCTGACAGATCCTCAATATGTACAAGAAAAGTGTAAGATATTTTATTAGAAATAGCATTTATCTAATTGTTTAACATTGTTTTAAATGTTTTAAGATTTTTAAAGAATACCTTTCTCGGCCTTCTGCCCTAGATCAAGTGTAGTATATGTACTTATAAAAAAAAGATTTTTAAAGCTATATGAAATGTTTTAGATTGACCACAACAAGAAAAAGAGAGAGAGAGAGAGAGAGAGAGAGAGAGAGAGAGAGAGAGAGAGAGAGAGAGAGAGCTGGGAATCTCATCTTTTTGAACCCTTCTTTTCCGCAACATCATCAAGTAATGAAGTTATCATGTCTTTTACTCTTTCTCAGGTTCATTGTTCTCTTTAACTTCTTACCAAACCAAAAAGTCACACGTTAAAAAACTAAAGGACTACTAATTTCAAATAAAAGTTAAGTAACTAAAGGATTATGTGGCTTTATGGGAGAAATTTTTTAAATGAATAATAATATAATAAGATAGTAGATGATTTGGCTTCATAAGAGTATGATTTCATGCTTTTAAAATTATATAGTACATGGATATAGTTGTGTGAAAAAAATCCTCTGCTTCCAAATGAGATCAAAGAATCTGTTGGGAATCCTACAAGATCCTTTCATTCTTTTTCTCTTCCAGTTAGTCAAAACTTCATATGGGTTTGAATCCTACTAAGAGGTCCACTAGAAATCAAGAATGGTGGAGAAGATGTTTTTTCTCCCTTTTGGTTCCTTTAAGATGATTGGCAAAATAAAGAAATTGTAGATATATTCAAGATGATAATTTACAAAATACCATCTCAATTCATTCAGTTTTGTCATATATGAGATGTTCTCAGAGGAAGAACAGTATAAAAGTGGATACATTGCTATATTACTAGGAACTTATGTTCTCCATTACTGGGATCTCTTGGGTAATGCAGATAACAGTATTTGAGATGTTGATTAGTTGGAAACAAAGGAAGGTCTGAAGGAGATATGAGGATTGTGTTTTCTACTTTGCCTTTATGACATAACTGAGCTGGGAGATTTGAGCCACCTTTTGCTTTTAAATATATTCATAATAGTATAGAAGAAATAATATGTACATACAGATGTAGCAAGGCAACATATGGTATTCTGTAGGACCCAAGCCTAGTATCGTGGATCTTTTGGAATCCACGTGCCTCATGGTCTATTCTAGGGACTGAATTGTGAAGACCTGAGTCAAGTATCGCACTGCACTCTTAAGAGCACACAGAGGGGATCCAAGTCGCTTGTCTATTTTGGGGACTGAATTGTGAGATTCCTTAAAAGAAAATGCCTTTCTTTATCCCTAATATTGGCATTGTGGTTTTGCTAGTCAGTCTCCATACAATGCTTTGATTATGGCATTAATATTTCACTAGTAATATACAAGCATCATACAATATGTTCATTTCATTGATGAATATACAAATCTACTGCCACGTATGTATTTTAGTACTTGGTGAAATTCCACAGTTTTTTTTTCTTTTTTGAAATTGCACAGGTTTCTTTATCCTTTTATATTGTGTTTTCTTTTGCCCACCATAGATTTGAATGCAGCTTATCTGATTTCTCTCTCGCTCTCTCTCTCCCTGCAGTTCATTGATCCTACTCTATCCATGTTTGCAGGTAAGACTCGTAAAATTGGTGAATGAGGCTACAGCTAATATTCCTGGGTGGGACACATTAACTACTGGCCAAGACCAGAAGTAAGATGATAAACCCATGGATCCTTATATTGGTACCCATATCAGCGGTGCCATGGAGAGAATCGTCGATACAAATTACAGATAACAGAACAAAGAGTATAGGTAAAGAAAAGGAGTTGCTTGATGAATCAACCAATGGATATATTTTTTGCAAGAAAAAAAAAATCTGACGTATAAAAATTAAGGACAACAATTCTTTTTGTATACACATTAGATTTACCATATGAGGTTTAGTTTGAACCAGCAGCTTTGATGAGGAAACAATTGATGAACAAATGAAAGTTGTTAGTGAACTTTTCATACTTGTAAGTTGGTGGTTGAATATATTGGGTGCTCGACAGTTAAACTGTTGACGCCCCCTTGTTACAAGGATCCTATAAGCACTCATAGCATAAGATGCTAAAAGCTCCATCTTATTACGCAGATTCTACTAGGAGTCTAGGACTATATATTGTGCTAAAGAAAGAAACAGATAGTGTTTACCAAAAGGGAAAAAAAAATGATACAAAGAAAGAAAAAGTTCCATACACATGCAAGTTTGAAACTGTTTAATGTAAACACTGAGGTGGCCGGTTCTCAAATGTCTTTGGCAAGGCGTTATTCACCTCAGATTTTAGCTGCCAAAAGGGGGCTTAAATTTTCTACCATTAGGTTATAGGATGGGATCCCTTTACCAACAAGTTGTGTGGATGACACACTCTTTACACTATAAACATGGTAGGAATTGGCTATAAATCTTTTCAATCTAGCATGTCAGCAACATGGATGATGTGTCCTCCATGCTAGATCATGAATAGAATTTCTCTAAATTAAAATGTGATTTTGGCAGAAGACCAGCACTTTGAAGTCACTGCTACCCCCTTGCTCGCTTAGACTTGGCTTCATTAGATATGTGCTCAACTTTGTGAAGTAAAATCTAGGCGGACCGGAACTGCGTTATTAACATTTGCACTTTTAACAAGCCATGTGTCTATTCCTTTTTTATTTCCCTTTAATTTGTATAGAACCAGAGAAACAATAGAGTTCTGCACATTTTTGCCCATATACACTACCCTTTTTAAAGTTCCTCTCTCTCTCCCTCTCTCTCATGGGCTTTTGCTTGAAGATTTTGATGGGCGTGTAGTGAGGGAGGGCCTCATTTGGACAATTTGTTCTCCATCTACTCCCATTTTCTTAGCATAAAGCGCAGCCTCAAAGAAGCGTTTCACTGCATCATCAACATACTCTGTCCCTTGCTTGACATTCATGTCTTTCCCT
Organism: Cyclocarya paliurus; assembly: GCA_029856935.1. Taxonomy (NCBI): domain Eukaryota; kingdom Viridiplantae; phylum Streptophyta; class Magnoliopsida; order Fagales; family Juglandaceae; genus Cyclocarya; species Cyclocarya paliurus. The sequence continues at coordinate 4,364,943 of CM056956.1, forward strand.
ATCTTTTCTGGGTAACTTGTGAGGGTATTATCTCCTTTAAGGACTGCCGCCAGCTGTAATAGCTCTTGCTGGAATTCACTAAGATTGGCATTTTCATTAGCCTCAGCATTCCTGACCTTGACAGGAGTAGGCAGTTGCTCTATTCAAATAGCATAACAAAACATTTGTATTAGAGAAATTCTGGGTTTCTTTTCTAGTTTTTTCCCGTGCATTATAATCTTCTCTAATTGGTTCTGAAAATAGGGGCAAGTGTGACTAACCAGGGCAATCTGTTCTGGGTTCAGTCCTTTTTTGGACAATACCTTCAAAGGTACCAGCCCATTGATCCCTCTTGGTTAGGAAGGGAGAGGAAAGGTTGAAAAGCTTCCTCACTGTTGCTGGAATGGATGAGTGTTCATATTCTGATGTCGGAAAAGGCGATCCATTTGGCCCATGAACAACTGTAACATCATCATCATCACAACAAGTTATATAAACTAGCAAGCAAAATACAAGTTCAAAAAGGAAAGAAATAATCAGCTGGTGTTGGCCAAGGAGAGGTGCAACTTGGCTTTAAGTTGTTAAGCTTGCCGAGTAAGGCTTTTTTTGGTTAAAAAAATAGTACCCTCGTAATCTGACTAGGATTTCACACTATGTATATTGACAACAGAAAGAAAAACGAAAAAAGTAGCTCCCTTTCCACCTTCGGGTACCAGCTTCTGTTTTAGAAAAACGGTGTGAAAAATGGCAGCTTCGACGTGACTTTTGCTTTTTTTGAAAGCAAGACATAAAGGCAACCAAGCGAAGATATTTGAGCCAGATTAGGACAAGGAAGGTGCTAAGGGGATAGGACCAAGAAAATGATCACTCTGGGACAAATTATTAATCCCTGTCCCACCCTTTAACGGTACGTACCTGTCTGTAGTTCAAGAGATATTTTTAAGTAGGAAAATGTTAAGTTCCTCACAATCGTTCATGTATTTTAAATTATTTATTTATTTATTTTTATTTAATAATTAAGAAAATAACTATTAATAAATGGTATTTTTTTTATTTTTTTAATGATTAAAAATATTTTAAAAAATAATTAAAACGTTTTTTTTTTAATTTATAACTAGCAAAACCCTAATGATAAATGTTATACAGCCCGCTTGCATTATTCTTTTAATATGTATGCATAAGTCAATATAAATGTTCTAAATAATGCAAATGGGATCCAACTTGCCTCCTGTTAAAAAAATAACAGGACATCTCCCGTTGGAAAAAGGGATTTATACTAAATGCATAAATATCTATTTATTTTTTAAAAAAATGATATTTTTTTATTAGGTTTCGTTTGTTTTTGTAATGAGATTAGTTGAATTAAAATTAAAATTAAAAGTTAAATAAAATATTATTAAAATATATATTTTTTAATATTATTTTATTTTGATATTTAAAAAAATTAAATTTTTTATTTTATTTTGTGTGAGAATTTAAAAAAATTATAATGATTAGATAAGATGGAATAAATTGAAAAGAGTTGTAAAAATAAATTAGAGATTAATGATAATCTTTAAAACATTCCATTATTTTTTAAAGATCAATATCAATTATCAAAGCAATTAATTAAATTATTAAAATTAATCTTTCTTCCTTTTTGAGTTTTTAAAACACACAAGTACATATATATAATTAGAGCGGTGCTGTAACCGCAAGGCCAAATTGATTTTTTCACTTTTGTCATTTATATATTTTTATTATTTTAAAATATTTTTAAAAAATAAAAAAATATTAATAACTACTTTCTTAATTATTAAAAATAATTAAAAAAAATAACATTTTTTATATAATTATAGTAATATTTATATAATTAGTTAGTGCAACAAAACAAAGCTTTGAAGCATTCATTAATTTTGAGGAGAGAGGGATGGGGATAAGAACCGTCACCGAGTACATACCAGTGGCCTTTTCGATCCAAGGCGAGACCGCGATGGTAGGGACCCTGACTCCCAATCGATCAAACTTGAAGTAAAACGGCTCCGGTCCGACTATTCCGTCCGGGCTCGGAACCCCGTGCACCGGCGTAGGCACATGATCGTAAAACCCGCCATGCTCGTCGTAAGTGATCACCAAGAGCGTCTGGTTCCACTGCGGGCTCGCCCTCAGCGTCTCGTACACTTCCTTCAAGAGCACCTGCCCCTGATACACATCGTGCGACGGGTGGTCGTCGTTGGCCGGTGCCCCTTTGAGGTCGAAGTAGCGCTGCTCCACCACGACGTAGCCCGGGAGTTTCCCGGCCTTGGCGTCTTTCTTGAACGACAAGTCGTACTGGTGGAAGTTGTCCAGGTACTTGAGCTTCCTCAGGTTCCTGTAAAACAGAGTGGTGGGGACGTTTTGGAAGTATATTCCGAAGGATATTCCGGCGTCATCGAGGTCCTGGAAAATGGTTCTTTGCGGGTAGCCTTTTGCCAGAAGCGCCGCAACGTTGCTGGTTGCTCCTGCTGAAGTCCCCGAGTGCACGTAAAGCCGGTTTGGCTGCGTTGAACTCGGCATGGAAGCAAACCATCTGTTTTGAATAAATAAATTCTCGACGTGAAACATAAAATAATTCAGAGATAAGATTAAAATAAGCTGAGAAAATAAATAAATTATCTCATTTATAGGATCAACAAGTACTTGGGAATAGTTTATGGATATGCCAAATTGGCGATCGGTAATCCTATTCTTTTCTAATTCCTCTATATTTTTCTGAATTTTTGGAACGAAATGGATACGAAAGAAATTATGGCAATAATTCTCAAAAAATAAATATTTAATCAAAATGGTCAATCATATATCAATTGTTTTTTTGGCATGAGTAAAAAATTAGATCTTTGTGTGTAGTGTTCCTAATTCTTTAAAATCCTAATTTTTATGCATCACCTAATTCACAGCAATGATTTTCTATTATTGAATTTCCCAGAAATGAAGAGCAAGAAAATCCAGTGGTAAGAAGTTCTGATTGGTGGTGAAGTTTATGTTCAAATATGGCCGACCGACATGGATGGGTACATGATGAAAGCTATGCTTTTTATGACGTGCTTTAAGGCACGTATAATAATCTATGGGAAATAATTGCACTAAATCTACTTTAATGTAATTAAAAAGTAGATCAAATCACGTCAGCAACAGTTCTCATAATCTATACCTGTCGAACACCGCAAATTCAGAGACGAGAGCTTTGTACACAGGAACCATGTCGGGGAGGAAGCCATTCATGACACTCCTAGACATGTTGGTAGTGTTGTCCATTGAGTAGGCCTGCTGAGCAAAGCCGTTCATGGGAGCAGGGTCGGCGGAGGTGTCATTGGAGCCAAAGATTTGTTCACGAATGGCCTGGAAGGAGTGGCCGGGATCTGGGTCCACGTAGTGCGACTGGTTGTCGAAGAAGATGCGCTTCGAGTTGGGGTCGGTGACGGAGAGAGCGTTCCATTCAGAGCCGTCCACGCCATTGATTTGGGTGTTGAGCTTCTTCATCCAGCCCAGCATGTGGTCGAAGGACCGATTCTCCATCACGAGCACGACGATGGTTTTGATCGGACTCGCATGAGTTTGGTTATGGCGGAGCAAGACCAGGAAGATGAAGAGCATACAGAAGAACTCTTTGACGGCCATTGTTGGCGAAGCTGATCTCATCCTGAAGTCGATGAAGAGAGAGAAATATACACACAGAGTATAGCCCACAGGTGTCTGGTTATAGCGAAGCACGAGGGAAAGCTCGTGAGCATCTGTTATGGCGCTTGTGAGCTGCTGCAGTAGTAGCTTATAAAGGCGACTTTGACGGACGTGGGGACGTTGCGGTTGTTTTGTTGCGATTTTCGTGTTGTCGCGATTCCGTGACTGCGATGGCATTTATTGTCACCATTTACATACAAACTTGCGTGTGAGATTGAGGGCCTGATATATTTTAGGTTTAAAAAATGCTACATCGGTGTACCGACAATTTTTTATTTTATTTTATTTTTTTAATTTAGTGATTAATGAAGTATTTTTTTATTGTTGTTGTGAATTTTTTTAAAAAAATAATTTAAGAATATAAAAAAAAATTAATAAAAAAAATTAAAAAATATTTTTTATTACGGGTCTCATGCTACATGTGGATGTAGCACTACTCTTTAGGTTTAAATCTGATTATAAATATCAGATTAATAAATTAAACGTATCTATTAATTATGCTGATCATGATCCTACCATCTAAGTTGGATTCGGATCTGTTAATTTATTTTTAAAAAAAATATTTTATTTTTATCACATAATAGATATTTTTATTTTATTTTCGAATATATTTATATCTTACACTATTTAAGACCTACTATTGAAAGTTTTGAGTTTTTGGCTTTATTTTTAAGGTCTCGATTTCGCAACTTGAGATTAATAATGTGGAATTGATGGAATCCTTGGGATTTTTCAGCTAAATCATTTTTTTAAAAATAAATAAATGGTATAATTTTCAATTATTATATAATAAGTTCATGAAAAATCGAGTTTGTTTTATACCTAATAAATTATAACAATATGAATCGTTTTAAATTAGAAAAATTATCTTTGCAAGTTCGTATATGTAGAGTACCTACTTTTCACACATAATAAGAATTTGATATTCTTAATTTGTAAGAACATATTAATTTTAAACTTTTCCTTATAATCCAAATCCTATCATATTAGAGATATTAAATATGTATTTTCACACTGATTTGTTGATTTGTGAATGAAATAATTCTTTAAATTAAGAAATTAGAATGTTTATTATTTGTGAGGAATGTCATGTAATGGTGCCAAATAAAAGTTTAAATAATTAAAAATAAAATGAATGTTTAGTGCATGGAAAACACTACTTCTACCGAAGATGTTCACCGACTTTTTGTACAGATTTGTTTTTTTTTTTTTTTTAACTTAATGGTTAAGGAGTGTTTTTTTAATGAGTTTGTGATTTTTTTTTAATTGTTTAAGGGGTTTAAAACATTTACACATTTGGTGAGGACTTTCGGTAGCTTCCCTCGGTAGGCCTATCTTCCATAGTACATCAAGGGAAAGAACGGTGCTACTCTACCGCTCATATTTGTCCGCATTAAGTTACCGTTAGGACAAAATTAGCTTTTCAGTTTTTTAATTTTTTATTTATATTTTTTTATCATTTTAAAACATTTTTAAAAAATATAAAAAAAAATATCAATACACTAATAATCACTTTCTTAATTATTAAGAAAGAAAAAAATTAAAATATACGAAGTGTCAAAATAACATTATTCTTAAGGGAAAAGTGAGTTTTCAATAATGCACTAGGCACGCCTTAAAGAACATATATTAATATGACTAGCTAGGACATTTGGGACCCCAATACAATGCTTTCTACAAAAGGGCATCCTCAACATTTATTTGTGTTTTACACTTCCAAGAATATCTTCTTGGTTTTATGATGTGAAAGTTTGGGTATAACTTAATTAAACAACTCTCAACGCCCATACTCCAGTTAGGATTATATATAAATGAAGAAAGATGCTCTCTAATTCTCTACCACTTTGAGAAAAAATAGGAGTCATCACTTGTGAATTTGTACATAACCTACTCATGAAAAGTTGTGAGCATCATTTTACAAAATACATGCATTTTCAATGCCTGGTCTCTCTAAAACGCTTTGAAGAGAAATTAAAGATGAACAGTAGGAAAAAAAAGGGGGAAATAAAGGTGGATTGTGACCTTAATTCTATGCAATGGTTTGAAGATTAGCTGCCGGTAATCACCACAAGAAAGTCAATTTTGAATGTCAACGTCAACAAAAATGAAAGGCACATGTTTCCCTTAAGGAATGCCGACTGCGACCATTTTGTTCTTTATATATATATATATATACATCTATATATATATATATATATTAACAATGCTGCAGCCCTCTGATTGGGATCCCAACTCGATCCAAGCGGCCTTCAGCTTCCAAAATAATGAATGATCTGCAATGCACTCTGTTTTCTTCGTGTTCAGACGAGGTTGGATTCACACCTAATTTTAAAATGGAGGAGTTTTAAATTAATAGACTAAGTTGACAGCTTTGTTCCATGCACTACTTGTATATATTTATAACTAAAGCTATACCCATCATCACTTGTATATTCAGATCAACAAATGTGATATATATATATATATATATATATATATATATAGTTTAATTGGTTCATATATGCATTAGTGGTATCTAAAATATACCATTTACTCTCAATAGGTATATACCAGTATTTTTTAACGGGTATTTTCTTTGTATTTTAAAAGATTTAATTAGAGGTGTCAATACGTGACACAACACGAAATTAACAGGTTCGGATTTAATGTTAATGGATTCAAGTGAAAACAGATTGACCCGTTAAAACATGATTTTTAAATGAGTCAAACATGCTTAATCCTTAATGAGTCAAATTAACTCGTTTTGACCCGTTTAGATTTTATTTGAAAATCACAATTTTATTATTGTTGAGTTATAATATTAGTATTTCTAAGTATGTTTATGTTTTTATTGTTGGGATTGTAATTATAGACCTATGCTTATATTTGTTATTGTAATGTTTGTAATATTGATTTTATTATGTGTTAAAATTTGAAAAATATTGATATTTTTTGTTAATAAGTAGTCTTATTTTTTAAAAGATATTGTGACCACTAATAAATATAAATTTTGAATTTTATGTGAAATTATGTTAATTAGGTCAAATAAATTATGCATGTTAGTTCAACTAATTGACTTGAAACAAGTTTAAATTAGTCGTGTTGTGTTGACATATTTCTAATTAATTATTAAACGGGTCAAAATGAATGACACAATAAGACTCATTATCTAAATGGATCGGGTTAAGATTTGAAAATTTGACATGTTTAGTTTAATGGGTTGAGTTCGGATTGACCTGTAGTCGAATGTTCATGACTTGACACGGTATAAACACAAATTCCCACCCCTAGATTTATAGCCTTCAATATTGTGTTGAACCAAAGGAACTGCAAAAGAGACAATAGTGAGAGAAAAGTTTGCTTCAAGGAGCATTACAATGTCGCTTTCTTTAAGACAATATTCGCCCCCACCAATAACGGTATGCACATGGATTACAAGCGAATTTGCCTCCAAGATACAATAAAACTTATAACAAGTCTGTTTGTCTAACTGCATTATGCACACACGAAATTAGACTCCGAATACCCTCAGATTTTGCTATTCAACCAAGAAATTAGAAATCTGTTCTCTCAAGAACAAACAGATTCTAACAAGTTCTAATAAGTTTTGAAGAAATGAAAAATTTGGGAGAGAGAGAGAGAATTTGAAATTTAATTCTGTAATTCTCAAATGGTAGGCCAATGAGTCTCTTTATAGATGTCCAAAAGTTGCGAACGAAAAAGTTATTACTTTTTGTTTTTCTGAAAACTGTTTGGAATAGGTAAATATATTGTGTCAACTGCTCTGTCAATTGGACTTAGTCCAATGGTTGCCTTCCTTCCTCTTCAACTGGTTGGCGCCAGTTCGAGTAACAGTGGGCACACTTCATAGGTTTTATTTTTCCCAAGCGTTGTAGCGCCATGTGCATTGCAATGCTTCAGCACCCAGAGCATGCAATGCGTCCCTTGAGCCATGCGTTGCAAGCTTCACGCATGTGCATGCCCCCTATGTGCTTGGCTTCTCATGTAAAGAGAAATTAAAAACCCTTTCGTCCAAGGGGTGACTCAACTCGAGCCCTGAGAGCAAACCATTGGCACTAACACCACCAAGCCAGTGAATGCCTGACCACTTATAGACCCAATAATATTATAATTCTCATAAACTTTCTATATCTTCTCTCTTTCTAAAATAATTCACAACTTCCAAAATCAACCCAAAAATATTATTAATAAATATAATATAATATATAATTAATTATTTTGAAAATATTTCCAACATATTGTGCCACTACGTCACCAAATTTTGTATATGCATTTTGCTTTATATTTTTTAATCGAACTTGGCTCCTATGCTTATATATCTAAGTGATTCAAAATTTACATTAAACTTCATCTATTTATATAAAGAAATGTTGTTTTTCGTCTTTAATTTTGTCATCCTTAATCATGATGTATCATGCTTTTAATTTACTTTTATTTCAAACACTTTACCTATGAAATTATTTATAATATGATAACTTAACATATTGCTTAAAAGTAGCTATCAACCATGATTCGTTTTTACCAAACACACATCTTTTTCAACGAAATGTGTCGCTTTCTCGTGTTTTTTTTTCCCCTTTTTCAACCCCACTTCTGAGTTTTCCCATGAAATTGGAGCTAATCTGGTTTCCCATTCAATTTTCTATTCAACGAAAGGGTACGACGTTTCTTGCTGACTCGATCTGATTATAGAGAGTTGAAGATGTCCTAAAGACGTCCAAACCAGGTTTTGAAACCGAAACCAAACAACAATTATGACAATTGTAACTTCTTTACTCGTGTATTTTCATCTTTCACTGGTCTAACTAATATCAGACGGATAATTGACATTGTAACCATTTTCCTACTGATTTTTCATTGCAATTTTTTGGAAGAAAATGAAAATTAGACAGTAATCTTGCTGGGAGATGTATTTATTAGGTAACATTATAACCAATAGCTGCTATTAACTCAAATTGCAGCATTGGAAAGCAAGGTTAAAACATTCATACACCAATTTACTCCATTTTTGTTTATTAAGGCAACAATTATACATAGAAATTGAGGCAATTGAAACTAGGGATAAATAAGCCAAATCTGATCTCGGATACAATCCGAAATTCAACATAGTTTGTGCATATTCCACAGATTATTTCATCATAAAAAGTTCGAGTCGAGCCCGACTTTTCAGAACCAAAATATCGCCTATCACATGCTCGCCCATACATTCTAATAATAACTCAAAAGAGAGGATAATAACAACATAACAAAGTCTTTGATCCAGAGGCTACGACCCTACACGTACACGCTTGTACTCACACCTCCAAATACCATCGTCACGATGTCTTATATCATATCACACTGTCCAACTTGCTGATACCCCAGATCACAACCAGCGACCTTCCCAACTGGAGCTCCTCTAAGCTTCCTTCGTAGCAAAGAACACGTCGAGTAGCATTATATAATTTTATCTGCCACCAGCCTAAGACCATATCAGCAATTTCGACAGCTAGACTGTCTAACAGTTGAGTTAAATGGGGGGAGCACATCTTTATTCCACCAATTGTCTAAGACATAAGGCCCAAAACCAACAGATGATCTTATTAACACGTTTTACCCATCCCATGTAGCCAGACAAGGCATTTACTTCTTACGAACTTCAAATCATAGAAGATGTTTCCATATTTCCCTTCCTCCAGGCTGGAGTGCTTGACGAAATCTGTAACAAGAGAATAAAATCAAAGTGCAGATAATACAACACACCCCATAACAAAGAAAATTGAGCAAAAGCAATGAATCCAGAGAAACTACACTATCAATTCAAGTAAAAGAAATGCCGAGTGAAATGACTTTCAGTATATATACACACCAGACGGTGGACAGCAGACAACAGAGGGAAGAGATAAAGGCGCCTTTCAGTGTCATACAGTAGGAAAACAGGTCATCATCCGTACCAGTCAGTGCTGACTATGTGTAATATTGCCAAAGAAGAAAGAGGCTCAAGTTGGCTGAACTATTGCATATATAAAAACCAAGAAACATCTTCACATTAAACTCAGTCCTAAATGAATGAAAACCGATTATTTTGGTTGTTTTAACTGAAATTTAATTTCTTCCAGAGTATGAGATTCAGAGTGGAAAGCTTTGAACCAGACAAAATGAACCCAACAAAAAACCATAGCAAGGTACTGCAAGTCACACAGGAAAAGCTAATCCGAATATAACTAATTATACTAAATACTAAATAACAACCAGCTCAATGGTTAATTCACTTGTTCTCGTTTGTAATTGCCAATTGGGAATTGAGGCCCACTTGTTCTTTGGTCGAACCAGTTCTCCTGAAAAAATCCTGACCATAGATAACCTGAAGATAAGTCGGATTTTCTTTTTATTGATTGGTGTTGTATATGTAAAAAAGTGGTGAAACTGCAGACCACTTGTTATTTCATTGAGAGGTGGCCAGGGCCATATGGGATGATATTTTTGGCAGGACCAGACTTGACTGGGTAATGCCCAAGAAGGTGGTGGATCCCCTTGCCAGCTGGAGAGGTCTTCAGGGTAATCCCCAAATTACAGCTGTGCAGAAGAAGGTTCCCTTGTGTCTTATGCGGTGCACTTTTTTTTTTAGAGGAACGATTAGAGCTTTGAAGATCAGGAATACTCTTTAAAAGAACTCAAGATTCTTTTTCAGTACCTTTATGGGCTACTGTTATTGATTTCAGTGGTGTTAGCTTCCATGAATTTCTTGTATCTATTTCTAGGTCCCAACTCTTAACTAGGGTTTTTTCTTGTATAGCTCGTGTGCTTGGGTTACGCCTATTCATTGGATTCAATACATTATATTTTACTTGTTAATACATATAAAATAAATAAATTTTATTTTACTTCTAAAATAACCCAGAGTTATGGATGGAAGAGAAGGAACAGGAAAGAGACCAAAATCCTACAAACCCCCCCCCCCCCCAAAAAAAAAAAAAATCATTCACACACTGCTTGTAATTAGATAAATACTCACTCGTGTAGTAGCAAGTGCCTGCAATAAAGCCAATGCCACCCAGGCTCCAACACTAATTCAACATTGACAAGGCTACAAAGTTGGAGTATAAATTTGGTAGCAAAAGGATGCAGTACATTCACCAGAATCATTCCCAAGGACCTGGGGAATGGTAGTTTGTCAGATCAGAACAAGTTTCTAATTAGAATAATCAATAACTTATTGTAATAACAAAAGAAACAACACTACTAATAAAGCAAGCAGTAAAAATATACTAATTGCAACTTCAAGTACAGAGAACTAGGTCTTACCGCAGATACTCTCGTGCAGACATCACACGAAGGAATGACCTGTCCAGCGGGACTGTCCTTGATACTGCTCAGGCAGTGGAATAAAATGCTGATTTCCATTGATGAGTTGATGCTGTTGCTGTAACTGCTGTTCATGGTATAGATTTGGATGTTCAAGCGTCTGGTGTTCTTGCCAGCCTTTTTGTCTTTCCACTGGGAATGGCATAATTGGAACTTGTTTTCCAGGAAATGGAAAGCTGACAGTCCCACTCGAGCCATTGCTGATACCAATGTGTTGGGGGTTTGAATAGGATGGGTAATTCATGGAACCATTTGTCCCACCGCCTTTGGTTGATGATGGCAACTGATATCCATCCAACCAGCTATAATCATCTATTATTGGAATCTCACTCGCTAATTCTGAACTAGAAGCAGGTTCATTCACTTGTTTAGAGTAAACAGGGCTAAAACCAGGTGGAGGCCCAAGGTGCCTAACAGGCCGACTAACTGGACTTTTTTTCATACCTGCAGGCGATGCTGATGATGTTTTCAAAGCAAAGTTATCAGAAATAGCCCCAGAATATGCAAAAGCATCAATTTTGGATATCCCAGCTTCAGGAGCTTTTGTGTGACTGTATGGCATACCGCCAGTAGCACTGACAGCTTGCTGGATGGAAGCTGAAAGGACAGGAGTAAATATGCCAATATCTTGATGCTCAGATTTCATTAGATTTCCATTCTCCAGAAACCTTAGACCTTTCAAGCTGTTAGCAAGAAGAGCTTCCTCTTCCATTGACCACTTTGAAGCATAAGATTGAATTGGTTGGAGATGTGGGGGAACCACATTACCAATAGATGCAGGCACTTGTGAACCGGCCTCAAGAGCAATCTGCTGCCGGAGATTACCTAGAGGGGCTGAAACAGAACTGCCAAGAAATTTCACACCTGCAGAAGCATTTAGACCAGGCTCCAGGCCCTCATACGGGGGCCATTCCAAACCAATCACATCAGTTCGCCTCTCAGCCACTGTAGGCTTAAAAACTATTACTTCATCCTCCTCTTCCCCTCCCATGTGTAGCTCAGGATTTGGCTGTAGAACGTCCAAATTTTTTGTTTTCTCAATCTGTTTTTCATACATTATACCATCTGTAGGAGGCATGCTCGCATAGGTTGTAGCAAACATGCAATCATCTGAGATTTGGGGCTCAACACCGATAACAAATTTCTTGACCTTCGAATCAAAACGCATTGGTTCTTGATTGACTCTAATCACATTAGCTAGAGCTTTCCCCGCTGCTAGAATCCTTCTGACACGGGCCTTTTTTTCCTTATTGCCATCACCTCCAAAGGAGTGCTTCCTCGAAAAATCCAAAATGGTTTGTGCAGGAAGTAGCGGCAAGAATCCTCTTAACTCAAAGTCCTCCCACAAAGCAAGTCGGTTATCAGTGTCACCTTCTTCATACCTGCTTATGTTATTAAAGCAAGTCACACCTTCATCATCATCAATGGACATCGGCTCATTCAACAAGAGCTTATTCAAGAAAGATATGCAATTGTTCCAAAATCTTGATCCAACAGTTTCCTGTTTTTCATCTGTATCACTGCCCATCAAAACATCTGGGAAACTAGCCAACCATTCAACAAATACCAGGATTCCAGGTAAGAGATAACTTGAAGAAGGATCATGCAGATGCACACATCTCTCCAATATGTGTCCCATCAACTCAAAAACTGCATTAAATGCATTCTGGAGTAGAACAGCACGCTGTACAATTTCTGAATATGTCTGACCTTCAGTCTCCCTTCTCACATTATGAACTGTGTATACAAGAATGGAGACAAGTCTAACAATGAGAAGTCCATTCTCAAGAGCATCAGCACCAAAATTCAGCTCTTCCTGTGGCCCAGAAGACAGGAGCTCACGTAAACCACTGCTGACCAAATAGAGAACTTCTGCAAATGTCTCCAGGCTAGAAATATAAAGACAAAATACCACAGAAGGGGAGAGGGGTGAGAAGGGGAGAGAGTCAGTACACAATGCTTGGTCAAGATATAACCAAATTTAGTAGGGGTTCCAGGTAAAATACCTTGTGCGTGTGAAAAGAATGCCGTTTAGACGAACAAATCGAATACAAAAGGATTTACACGTCTCAGGCACGGTGGATGTTCTCTCCTTTACCTGGCTGCCTTCTGAGTTGGTATCTTTTGGTGCAGGTTTCACATCCCCTTTCCCTCTTACCTTGCCAGTCATCCGCACTGGTGACTCCTTGATTGCAGAGGCTTTAACATCCTCTGGTAGTTGAGAGTAGCTTTGACGATTCTGCCAGGAATGAAAGGGAAAAAGAAAAAGAAAGAGAAGCATATATTAAGCCAGATAATTTTTTTTTTTATAGGTAAACGATTATATTATATTAATACGAATAGTAAAAGCCCAAGAACACAGGTAGTATACAAGAGATTACACCTATTTAGGGGGAATAAATAGAAAAAAAGAAAAGCATGATAATCGAGGCCATTGAAATCTACAGCTTTGGCCCAAAGAAAGAGAGTTCTAATAAACAGCTTTAAGCCAGTTACTAAAGGAGATTTCTTATGGGATCAAAGCTCATGACTTGAGACAGAAGCATAAAAATACAAATAGCTTTTATTCTGGCAAAAATATAACTAAACATGCATTGCTTGAGAGTACAGTGTGGTCAACTTCAGTGAATGTCGTCAAACAATTCATTTAACCATCAGCAAACAGTATTTAAGCAGCAATAACAATTCTGCTGGTTATTTTATTTCATGCAAGGACATCCAAAAAAAACTTCAGACAGGGAATGGACTTTGATTAATTAGCACTGGAACAGAAGCATATTCTCCAAACCTAATAGATTACTTCTAATTAACTTTTTCATTTAGAAGTTCAGAAGCAGTGATGCTGAAAGATCACATTCACATCGTTCAAACAATCAGGTCATATCATACTCTAGTGTCATATCTGATGAAAATGGATCTTATCTGGTGTTAAAACGATCCATGTAGCCAACCCCATTTAGTTAAGATTAAGCCTCTCTTTGAGTTGACTTGAGTTGTATTTTAACACAGACTATCTAATATCAAGTTTTAGAATGGGTGGCTTGCCTTTAAATCAAGAAAGTGAATTTGATTCCAAACCCATAAGCATGCTCATAGTTATCTAACTGATGTTATGCGGTTCACCTGTTAAAGAACTTCCAACTGAAAACAACAATAGCCTAGTTTCCACTCTTACTCAAAATGCAGTAAGCCTTCAGACTTTCAATATAAGAGAAGCATTTAACATACAAATTCAGTTTAGTAATCTAGAAACTAACGAATGAGATGAAGGATGCACAAGGGCTACCTGTTAACTCCTCAAACCAAACAAATACTTAACAGAAAAATAATGATGCTGATGATAAAACAACACAGAAGGATATAACTCTAGACATGCTATAACATTTTTGCAAAACAGCAACAACCCAGGTAAATAATATATATTTTATAAACCAATCAATTCAAACACTATACCTTCTCAAATGCAACAATCAAATTATCCCTTGCAGTTGAAAAGGGACTATCTACTGCCAGACTCCGAAAATATCGATACACAGCCACCAGCTCATCCCCCGAATATGAAGCCAAGATAGCGAGCTGTCACAAAGATCAGAGAATGTCACGGTGAAAGATCAAGATCACAATAAAACATACAAACACGGCCTAAACAGGGAATATATTAGGATCAAAAGTTTTTTTACAAGATAACCAATAAAAAAATAGTTCTTTTACAAGATAGATAAATTTTATTAATAAGAAGGGAGTTATCACTGTATACAAGGAGAATATATTATTCACTCATCCAGCAAAAGAGAAAAGTTCTATAAAGTCCTGAAAAATGCAATTAGGATAAATAGTAGCAGTGTTAATAAAGGGGAAAACCTGATGATGGGGATTCCCACTCGATGGCAAAAGAGATGCAGCTTGCAAGTAGTAACTTGACGCTGCCGTATACTCCCGGCTTTTGGAGTCACCCTCCCCATATAATCCTTTATAACGAGCAAGGTCACCCAAGTATATCAAACAACGATGACAAGATATCAGACCTTTTTTCATTTCAGCAAATTTATTCCCATCTTTATCTGTAACAATTCGATTATCTGAATCCTCAGAGAAATAACCCAGGGGAAGGCCATACTTAGCTCGGATTTTTAATATGAGCTCATGGTAAAACCCAGTTGCTTCTGAAAGAAAATTTTTAAATTGGAGTCTTATTTTTGTAATTCGATCAGGTCGACCTGGGCCTTTCACACCTTGAGATGCGTTTGAGCCTACAGATGTTAGAGCAGCACTGAAGTGTGCTCTCAACTCCTCAATTCGCCTGTAATGTAACTGCCATAGAGCATATTCAATGCTGTGCTGCTCAGAGAAAGCATGATCCTCAAGAAGTATCGCTTCATAATTCTCACGCATCTGTTGCCAAGTGTTTGGATCAGATGGGACGCGTGCCTGGGCTGACTTCCGACGCCTATTCTCAAGCTCTATGTTCTGCATAAATTACAAATATTATCTTCTTAAAGGAAAGATAAATTGTGCAAACAGAGAAAGAGAGAGAGAGAGAGAGAGTCCTGTACATGGAAAATCCATCACTATTTTTACCAGCACAAATTAGTTAAGGACTGAAAAGATAACCCAAGCCCCATACCCAGAACAGAAAAACCTCAATTTTAATGAGGGAAAAAGGACATACCTTCTCATAAAGGCGTTGGGCACGCTCCCTAGATGAAGGAGCAGACATTTTATCCATCTGTTCAATCATCATCCATTTAATATGCTTGCCCAACTTCAAACAGGATTAATCAGCAGATGATCTACAAAAACACACATCAATTTGAAAACCCAAGCAAAAAGATAACACACTCACTAGTATCTAGCTTGCAAGTTGATATTCTTGCTGAGAGCACACCTCTAGACCATGACTTTTTTCTGTGCATTGCTCCTTCTAAAGCCAAATAACAGACACTCGTACGGCAATAATAAAGCCATATATGTAAAAACCAGCCAAAGGACTCTTGTAGCAGCATGAATGCATGACCAAAACAGCACCACGGATTTTTGCTCGTTTATTCTCAACCCAACAACCCCAGTGATAAGAAAAATTAAAAATAAAAATCAATAGAGATAAAACCCCACATTTAGCATGAAAGGTAACCTCTCAACCTGCAAATATCTTCGTCAAACATTTTGCACAAACCCACCGGGCTGCCGATACAATGTTGGGAAAGAAAAGCAACATAAATAGAAACTCCTAGAATTCAACTTTTTGTTACCAGAACCCGGATAGGATGATTCTGATACCCATAAATAAAACAGAACATAAATTACGACCTCCAACCCTGATAAGATAATCTCGCTTTTCGTTACGTTAATTTTATAGGCATCCAAACACAAAGATAAGTAGGAGAATAATTCCATAAATACAAGAAACGCTCGTTGATTAAAAAGTCGACGATTTTCCCCAAACACATACATAATAAGAAAATAAAAATGAAAGGAAGAGAAATAACCCAGATCCGATGCGGCCAAAAATTATGCGAGAACTGGATCAATCAGGTCGAAATTTT
This sequence comes from Cyclocarya paliurus, assembly GCA_029856935.1. Taxonomy (NCBI): domain Eukaryota; kingdom Viridiplantae; phylum Streptophyta; class Magnoliopsida; order Fagales; family Juglandaceae; genus Cyclocarya; species Cyclocarya paliurus. The sequence continues at coordinate 4,381,505 of CM056956.1, forward strand.
CCAAAAAATAACACAATTATCTAAATCCAAAACAATAAGAAAAAAAAAAACAGAATAAATAAGTACAGACCTCGCGAATCGGATCAACCGCGCGTGGTATGTCGATCAAAGCATCTTGTAGTGAAGAAAAATAGGAAAATCATTGTTAGGGTTTGGCTTCTGTGGGAGAGAGACAAATCTAATTTTAGGTACAAAGCAATAGCGGGGAATGAGGTTAGGAGTTTTGACGATAGCTTCTACCCAGTTTCTTCTCTCATTTCTGTCGTATGCCGGAGACGACGCCGTTTCTTCTGGCCGTCTTTTCCATTTTCCTATCCCTTTTAGATTTGTTTTTGTTTTTTGTGCCCAGCACTTTCTTATTTTTTATATTGGAAATTCTTGATCTTGTGCCGTTGGGAACTTGGGAGTCATTAAAATCCCTTTTTTTTTTTGTCTTTTTCAATATGATTTGAATTTTATTTAATGTTCCTTAATTTTCGGAACTCAAATTCTCAATCAGAACTTGAGAATCTCAAATGAGATAAAGATAGAAACGGAAAAAAAAAATGATAAAAATAGAAATATTTTTTAGGGATAAAATTAATGAATATCCTTGTAAAAAAATATAGGATGTATTTTTCTCAATTGAATCTTGGGAACCACAAATATTTCTCCATATATATATATATATATATTTAGGGAATTTATTTAACCAATTAGATTGATTTTTTTTTTAATCTAACAAACTTTCAATAGAGTTGGGAAAGAAAGAGGACACGCAATTTATTCAAACGAGAAGAAGATATCTAATAATGATATTTATAATTATAAGATGAGTATAAAATGATTTCCTAACATTTACAAAACATGTGATGTCCATCACTTATAGAGCTAACTCATATTGAGCATTTAGGATTCTTATTCTTCCATTAATCTTTCCTACCAAAATATAAAATTATTGAATATGTTATATGGTGAACTAGGATTTCTTCGTGTAAGTTTTAAAACTTAGAATAGGATAGATATAGACAAAATAAAATTTATTGGGTAAAATATAGCTAAAATAGGCGAGTGAGAATGAAAGAGAAATACAAGCAAAAAGGCACTCGTTAGTTGGCACTTACGTGTAAATCCATTGGGAGCAAAGGCAAGAGGAGTCTACAAGCAAAGAACTCACTAGAAAGAATGGTCAAATGAAAGTCTAAGGCAAAAGCCCTACCAAAAGAAAGTGGCAAGACGAAGACCCAAGGATGAGAGCAAATGAGAAAGAAGTGGCAAGACGAAAGCCCGAGGGCAAGGACCTCACTAGGGAAGGATGATCTATAAGAATGAAGATGAAGATTTATGGGAAGAGCAATTAGATTCAACGTGAAGAGCCTAATAAATGAGAAATAAACTGTGATGTGTCGTGATTATCCTGACAACAGTAATGCTAAAACCCAACGCACGCCCAACATTAAATACATCTAACGAAATGGCCTACATTAAATGCATCATCAATTAAGTGTTAGGAAGCTTCCAATACAAAATACAGTCTGTCTACTATAATAACTCTTGGTAAGACATAAAACTCTAGATACTTTGAGGATTATTCACTTATAGCACTTCTAACGTGGTCATCGAAGGCATCTCCTACTTAGATCACCCAATGTCTTTTTCCTTGCTTGTAGGTGGTAAGGGGTAGGTTACCATGGTTTTAGGCCGATGGAAAATTGTCTCAATAGAATTTATAATATTTATTATTATTTTTATAATATTTTAGACACTTAATATCATAGCATCAAATGAATTTTCTAATAAAAACTTTGAAAACACCTACATTTACAGATTATAAGAGAAAAACAATTTTGAAACAATGAGAAATAAAATAACATAAAATAAGAAGAGTTTATTTCACACTTAGGGCTCGTTTGAATTCAGAGAAGAGATGAGATGGTTTTAAATGAAAATTGAATAAAATATTATTATAATATTTTTTTAATATTATTATTATATTAAGATTTGAAAAAATTGAATTGTTTATTATATTTTATATAGAAATTTGATAAAATTATAATGACGAGATGATATGAAATAAAACACTCTAAATCTAAACAAGCTCTTTAGATTACGTTTGAGTAGTAAGGTATTCTCAAATATTCTGTAAATAATAATGAAAAATAAGTAAAAATAATAATAATAAAATATTAAATAGTAGTAAATAATAATAAAAAAATAGTAATAAAATATTTCCAGAATATTTCTGAATATTCAAACTAGACCTTAACTGCACTTTTCAGGCCATTAATTTATTATTTCCCAAAAATAAAACAAAAAGAGCCATTGCTCTTTTTTCTTCCCCCAACTTTTCGTTCATATCGCTTGGAAGATTTCTTTGCCCATTAAAGAGGACAAGACCCTACTTTGAACATTTCATGAGACTAGGATTTAATTTTCGGATTTGGCAACGGAGAAAATTGATAACTTAGGATTAACACAAGTGGGAAAATATCGCAATTCCAGCGGTTTAACAGAAAAAAGTGAGAAAAATAGGAAGAATTCCACATTCAAAACGCATCAAATTTCTCTTTTTAAATAGTTATGGACCCGTTGATTATTGGCCACGTGCTTGAAGGGGTTCTTCCTACCCCTCATTTCACTTTCAAAAATGGTTTTCAACTAATAATCCAATTTACCAAAAGTCAATATAAAGCACAAGAAAAACTTCTCAAACACGAAAAAAGTAGTTCACTATAAATGTGTCAGTTCAACAACATACCTCCACTTACTATCGACAAGACACAGAATGCTTCCTTACATTGTTTGTGACCCAAAATAAATAAAAGAAAAGGGAGGAAGAACAAACCCCAAGAACAAATGGTAAAGAATTTCTCATCCAAAATCCAACAACACTAAGGAAAATCAAGAGAGAGAACTTTCATATGAAACACAGAATAGTAAACAAAACTACGTTGGACTAGGGGATAAAGATACACGTAATCGGGTAGAAGAATATACAATAAGAAGTCAGGCAAGACTCTTCTGAACACAGTCAATGAAGCATCATCGCCAGTCGGTCAATTCCATGGTGGGGACGATGGTCTGTAGACAAAGTCTTGTGAAGACGTACCATAGTTCAAATCAAGGTTGTGGAGCTGTTCCATGAGCTGAGAACGTCTTTCTTTGAAGAAATCAAGCCGAGTTGTCAATTCTACCAATGTAGATGATGCTGCAGATGGATGTCTTGGATACTCCATCTGTAACCAAGTCACAATGTCAATATCAGGATAAATTTGGAAATAAATCCCACCTACTGATAAAATTGGACACCGTCTTTGCAATTTCCTGAAACTAATAGGATTTAACAAGATACATGCTGGAACAGAATCAAATAAATGAAAACATTTGACTGGCTTTAATTTTCAAAAGATAAAAAGTTACTAATATATTTAAAAAAAAATACTGCCCTCCAAGTGCATAGATTCATAAAAATAGTTAAAAGTCTTGCCTCTACTGCTCTGGAAGTGGAAGGCACGATGGCAGAATCAACAGCACTAAGTTCATCCATAGAAATACTTGTGGATGCTTCGGTACTTTTAGACTCACTCAAGCTTGTTGACTCCATGAATTGCTTTCGAGAAGACTGCATGATATTGCTACCAGATGCCAACACTTGTCCTTTAATACTCCTCCAGTCTGTGCCCAACAAACTCTCCTGTGGCAATATAGTCTATTCATTCGTATTGTTTGAAACAAGAGTTTGCAGCAAAAAGGAGACAAACATTTCCTAGAAAATAGACAATGCCAGAGGGCAAACAGAGTCTTAAGAAAGCAAAAATGTTAAATGAACAAGAATCAACTACATAGATCGGAAAGGATGCTGTTATAATCCAGGTAATAGTTGGAAAAAAAATGAGGTCGATGTGCTGCACATCGGTCACTTGGGTGAGGAGATACTTCCTACGTAAGCTTCAAATTATAACAGCTACTTGGCAAACAAAAAAAGCAGATAATGAGCACCTCTGGAATATAATCACATTTCTGAATCAATAAGTTTTCACTTCATCTAAAGAAAACTGAGGAACAAACCCCCCCGCCACAACACCAAAAGAAGAGTAAAACATGAATGGACAGATATAGAGATACAGCTCAATCTGTGGCAGCCTGAGCTAATGAGGCACCACAGCTAAAACTGGAATATGGTTATATGATAGATTGTTAAGTGGATATCTTGTATACTTATGTACTAGAGTAACATCCTCTTTCATCATTAATAAAATTTCTCTTGCTCAAAAAAAAAATGGAGCCACTGATCTCAGCAAAAATCTTGGTTTAGGGTGCCAGTCTAGAGAAGTATTAAGCAGATATCAAAGAACAGAAGATAATAAAATGAAGGAAAGATTAGCAGCTCATCTCAAATGTTCTCCAGGTCTACTAGTATCCAATTCTACTTAATGCTCAGATACTCATCACTAGCCTTTTGAGCTTCACAATCAGTGAATATTCTCAGATGAGAAATGCCAAATCATTTGTCCGTCAAGTCAACCTTCAGTGGACACTTATGCGAAGAGGGAATGAAGATAGACAATAGCATAGAGTTAATCCCCAGAGCAAGGATGGAGGAAGGGAAGGGTGGGGATCTATTTTTCCTAACAGGCTGAGGATGGGGATCCTGACCCACCCTGATGCCATCTATAGTGATTCACCCTTTTAGCGGCTTCAATGGATATAAATATATAAATCCAACGAAGGGAAAATTAGTTCAGAGGTTGGCCCCTTGCCCTCAGGGAGGGGCCTGAAACCTGCAGTTGGTGAAAATCAAATAGATCTTAATAGAGTACTAGCCTGGGACAATACCAGTAATATAGATCATTATATTTTTTTAAAAGTAAACGACTGTCTTAATAGAATAGGCATAGCCCAAGTACACAAGAATAGAGATCATTATTAGCCTGTGCATGAGTTATACTGTTGGCCTACTTCCTAACAGCCTAAGCTTCTTGTACTATTTCAATTTTCAACATGGCATTCGAGCCTTGTTTGTCTATAAAGTTTCTTGTCAAAATGGAACGGAACGGAACGGAAAAGAAAGGAAGGGAAATGAATGGAATGGAATGGAATGAGTATAATAAATGGAATGGAATGAGCATAATGAATAGAAAAGAAAGGAATGGAAACTTTCTTGTTTCATCGTTTGGATGTTTAAAAGGGAATGAAAAGGAATGGCAAGTAAATAACCATATTTAGAAGTATATAATAAAAATGAATGAATATGAATATTTGGTAACAATATTTCTACTATGCCTTTTTCTAATTTATAGTTTTTAAAAATTATTTTGATTTAATAAATATAGAGATGGACCTTCATATTTAACTTTTACTTAAAATTTATATCAACAATAAAAGTTACCATGGATTTATTTGGATTATCTTTTTCACAATATACACCATCTAAACCAAAAAAAACAAAAATGAAGAAAGAGAATGCTCAAACAAATTTAAGAAAGTGACGATGAACTGACTGGAATTAGCATCTCTTCTCTATAAAATCCTAGCAAAACACATGTTCAGATTAATTGAGATATATACAGATAGGTGAAAAATTGCAAAAAATACCTCAGTCCTCTGTTTCCGGTCATGGTTACAATAAGCAAGTGTTGTATCAAAATCTTGCGGAAGAAATCTCCTGCAATAATAATAAATGCTTATATAGTAACAGAAAATATAAGTTAAAAAAATTTTGAAATGTAGCATTGCAGTAACTTCTACGTTCAACAGAAAGGATATTCACATCCCTAAACTTTTGCAACACTACGATATTCAACCAAAAAAAAGACAAGATTCATAGAAGGACGTGAGACATTTGATACTTCCCCCCTTTGATGACTAGCATGTAAACTTGATAAAATGACTTTATCTTCAAGCATACTATCGTGCATGCCTACACAATTTAAAATTATTATGTCGAAGGAAACATATTGATATAAATGGGTTGTTAGAGTTGGGGGCAGGCAAAAGACCCTATGATCCAAAATGGATGGCTCCAAGGGGATCCAATTGCACCATTAACTATTTCTTTTGGAGTATGGCCCAGATGTGGCTTGGGCCACCTTTGGTGCGTTACGCCATCACTTTCATCTGACCAGCACAAGATTGGAAGTAGAGATGTTTTCCTCATTTTTAAACTTCTTAGAAACTAGACCATCACCAATAAACCACATGATTAAATACACATTGCAACTACATCACTAGATTTAGGAGTTGAAATTGGATAGAATAGCTTTGCACACCAACTAGTAGCACCTATAGAATCTCTCTTTATAAACTATAACATGGGGACAAATATGCCAAGAAATAAGGCAAAATGAAATCATAAACCAGTTTTGTGAGAGATCATAATTGAGTGAGATATCATCATTGTAAGCTTGATAAACATCATTGTAAGCATGATAAACAGTCCTACTGGTGTCAAAGAAACAAGGATACTACTAATAACATAACATCGTAATCTGATAATTAAAAATCAGTAGCATCATTTCTCAAACTCACTGTTGGGGATTATGATTTTGAATGTGTTGATAACGGTCAGATGCATCAGAGAGGGAACCATAGTGATGCTGCCTTTGCTGATTAAGTTGATGGTGGAGTTCTGCAACTTTCTGCTTCAACCTGGCCACATCTGCTTCAGCAAGAGCAATCTCTTCTAGCTCTGCCCTTGTCTTCACATCAGTTTTGAAGTCATAAGAATATATATTTTACAAGCATTTGACAAAAAATGATCTACACAAACCTTAGAATCCATGCCATGCGAACCAGAAAACTGTCCAGAAGACATGCTCAAACCGACTTCCAGTGCAGCTCTTAGGTCTCTTTCAGCCTGCAACTGCTCTTGCAATCTTGAAACCTATAGTCATTCACAAGTCAGAAGACAAATGGAAACAGTGCAATGAACCTATGTTTTTAGTTATTCTCCACATGAAAACAGGCGATGCCTGTACGGCTTAGAATATATATGTGCAAGTGTGTTTACAACATGCAAAAAGTAGAAACACAATTGAGTTTCTTAGATACTTGACCCTTGCAAAATACGCCAGTCACTGATCCCACAACTATTTTCTAGGAATATCCCAGGGGAGATTGAAGTGAAATATATATCAGATGTTTATGTTGCAAATATCATAACCAAATTCTGATGCATTAACAAATAACAAATTAATCATACAAACTGAATTGGAAACTAACTTCTTATATTTTATACAAGATTCTAGAAGGCGGTGCAACATGCTCTAGTGTCTAACAAGCCAGTATGCTAGAATTTTGAGCATGGCATAATTTAAATCAAACCTCATTTCTGTTTCCATTATTCCTTACTTCTGCATCTATTGGATTGCATTTTACTGGAAATGGGAAGTAGCTTCTGTTGACAAATGGTTATATGATGACGGCCCTTACGAGAAAATTGAACCAACTAAACTCCTTTGAATATGTATGAATCCACTGATAAAAAGGAGCACAGAAAAGCTTGAACCCAATGCTGAACAAGGAATATAAGTGCAACCAAATATCCTGAATATGCTTCTTACAAAAGTAGAGTTCTTCATATTAGTCTAATTATACCTATTTATCAATTGCATCACATTTAAATGTTATAGATGACGTAGCAATATTAAACTTTTCATTCCTCAGCACATATTGGAATTTTCAACTGGCTGTATCCTAAGACAACATCAAATGAGATAAAACGCCACTATACAATCCCATCAATTCTATACCACAGCTGTAGAAAGTTAATATTTTTTTGATAGGTAGATAAAAAAATTTTGATGGAAAAGTAGGCGTAGCCCAAGTACACAAGATGTATACAAAGAATACACCTAACAAAACCAAGATACTAGTAATGGATACAAGCAAACATACAAGCAAACTATGAAAACTAGCCCCCATCAAAAGGCAAGAGAATTTTAAAAGGTCCCTTGCTAAAGTTCTGCTACGATTTTTCCTTTTTATTTCAATCTATCTATATTAATTATTTATTCTAAGTGCAGTTGTACAGATATAGAAATTTGGAATTTTCTTTTGACAAGTTTAGAATATTTAGATGGGAACACAGAAAATAACAAGAACATATAATATGGCAGAATTTCAGAGCTGATAGCACATGCAGCATTATAGCCAACATCAAAACTTGTAATGCTGACACAATATGTGGAACATCTAATGCAAACAATTCGAAGCATAAGACAACATGTAAGTTTTAGGGCAGGAATTGAATTGATATGGAGAGAATACATCTTGTTCAAGTGCCAGGCGCCGCTCATGCAAAGCTTGCTTCCTTCTCTCCAAGCTTGCTTGTAAAATTGCATTTCCTCTAGCCTATAAAGAAATAACGGCCAATCTTGTTAGTAACAAAATCATTACAGTTTAGCTCAGTTTTGTTTCAGCAAAAGCAATATTACCTCCTTTGCAATCCTGTGTTGCAAGTCATTTTTGGCAATCTCCAGTCTCTGAATAGCAAGCCTATGAATAATAAACTAAATCAATGTTTACACAAATGGTGTTACTTGGGTAGTAAACACAATAAATGAAGAGCTTGCGTCCTGCAGACAGTTGCTTAAGCTTAAAAAATTAATTAGCCCATGCAAGAGAATTTTCAAGATATATGGAGTACAACAGAATCTTTTTTTTTTTTTTGATAAGTTACAACAGAATCTATAAAACCTAAATATGATTACCTAACATAAAACCTAAATCTTGTGCAAGTAAAAAGGCATAAAAAATAAGCTCTGTTTTTACGCCCTTTATTTATTGAGTAATGATACCCACACAACACATTTCACAACACATGTTTTAAAATGAGTGTATTTTTGTAAAGTGATATTACTTTTATAAGGTATTTTACAAAATATCCCTAATTTTAAAACATAGTTGCGTGTTGTGAAAAGTGATGCATGCTTATCATTTTTCTTATTTGAATAGGAATTTCTTTCAAGATTTTTTCTAATATTTCTCACTTCCATTTTGAATAATTTGAACTAGCAAACTGCAGTCTGGCAGAGCTCAACTTTACAAGAACAGGGGATTTTACAACTTTATCCAATGGACATCAAAGAAAGTTATCGCTGACAGATAATTTTTTTCCTTCTACACCGGATCCAAACATAAATAAAAGCCGACAAGTTTTTTTTTTTTTTTTTTGGGGGGGGGGGGGGGGGTGTGTGGTTAAGTTAGAAAGCCTCAATATTGATCAATGCAGATTCTGAGATTAACAGAGCCAATCAGAGGTACTAAAGACTGTTAAGAATACATGCTATAAAGCGATGTGCTAATAAATATTACGAGCGCCTTACTCTTCTTCTCCAGAAGAATCAACCGATTCCATTGAGGGTGTCTTTCTGGCCTGTATAAAAACACACAAATATATTCACATCCCTGGCATTGGACTTGAAGATACAAAATTGCAAAAATTTGAATAGAACATCTCTTGTTTGTTTCATGCCTCTGTCAAACCAAATCATGTGTCTGTCTACCCAAGCATAAGTAATAATATTTAACTCGTCATTTGCGAGGACACTTTTTAAATAGTACTAATATGTCCAGACAGCACTTGGACAAACAATTCTCATTCTGCTAATTTTCCTTCCTATACTCCCGCATGCTTAATTGCGCCCCTTTAGCGACTTAGAAAATTATCTTACTTAAAAGAGACAAAAATCTCATTAAATCAGTCTTTATGACAGTGTCAGGCAAGCAAAAGGCAAACACCACCTAGATCCTACAGTGAGCACCTGATTAAAGTAAAGCGCACATTTTTAAAATCTAATGTATAACAACAAAAATTCATAAAATACAATAAAAAAGTCTAAAAAAAAAAGGTGGTAATAAATTTAGCCACTAACTCATGCAACATGATAATCACGTAATCAGCTAATTGCCTGAAACATAGCATCGTATATAATTTTCTTCTTTACAACACGCACGCGCGCGCGCGCGCACACACACACATATATATATACAATCAGGATATTTGATAGACACAGTCAAAATAGAGTACATGGCTGAATCAAATATAAACAAAAAGTCAATGACCAAAAAAACATAAACAATACAATGCAATCCTAAAATATATGGTCATCCTCATCATTAAGCATAAGAATATTATTGTCATCAAAAGATGTGTAACTCTCATCATCCTCATCTAAATTAATGCTACTGACAATCGGTAACAGTTAAAACTAATATTTTACATATTTTCTTCAAAAAATACAAACTGGTGTTTTTTAACTTTAGGGCATGATTGGACACTTGGAGTATCTCAGAATTTAGTGAACAGCAGTAAAATGGTTTGAGTGAAGATGTTTTATTGGAGTTTGGGAAATGAGAGAGAGAAAGGTTGAATAAAAATATTAAAGTTAAAAAGTTATTTGAATATCACTTTTTAGTAGCATTTTAGTTCTGAAGTTTGTAAAATTTGTATTGATTTTTGTGTTTGAATAATGATTAGATAAAAAAGTTGAAAATTTGAAATTGAAAACTGTTTTGTGTTTGAGTGATGCTTGGGAATGAAATTATGAGAAATTTTGATAATTTTGAGAATACTGAGAATTCTCATAGTTTCCAAGCATGACCTTAAGCAGTTAAGCTCACCAAAAATGTGCTTTGCTTTTGTTAAGCAATGCGCTTTGCACTAAGCGTGCTTTTACCAACATTGCATGGCATATAACAAAAGAATAGCATCATCAATGACAACAGTAGAAGTAGTGGTGACAACATGAAAGGAAGAAAGAATGTTAGTTGTTATAGCAATAGTAGAAACAACAGCAAGACAGATGTTTCTTGAGGCTTTGAATACCATTTACAACTCAACAGTCTTTGAATCATCTTTTATTCGTTCATATTTTTTTATGAGTAATATTTTGTAACCAAGTACACAAGAAGTAAACGTCAGATATGCTAACTAGAGAAAGTAAAGAAATCAAGAAAATTCTGGAAAGTAAAGCTTTGCACATAAATTAGGTCAATTAAACATATTTTTTTAAAGAGCCTCAAAACCATCTTTCTCAAAGTAAGATATCATATAATCTGCTCCTTCCAAATTGAGAATTCCTGATGGTTAATGTAATACTAAGAAAGCAGCAACAAATGGCTACTCACATTGCCCCTTCCCCAGAATGTTGATCGTTTCGCACTGACAGCAGATGCCGTAACTTTTCCCATTGGCTTTCCAGGACTTAATTCAACTCCAGGCATTGACAAAGGTTGCACTGGATCCATTGAAGAAAGAATCTCCCCCACAGATCGACAAGACTCGCCAGTAGGTGATACACTTGGAGGGTCCACCTCATTAATCGATTTATCATTTACTTTCTTCTGCTTGCCTCGCTCCTCCAACATGTCACCATTGGGATCTCTTATTTGTTCATGATCAACACATAAATTTGTACTCTCAGTCGAAGCGTGGTTTTTCTTGCTAGGGGATACAACATCTGAATCATCAACCCCAAATGCCTGTTCAAGTGTACATAAATACAAGTTTCAACAAATTACCAATATGATCAACGAAATCTAATGTCTGCACCCATGCTTGCATGTGTGTTTGTGTGTGCATTATGGCTCAAGTACACCCAACCTGCCAGACTCATGAATAACAACATCACTTTCTATATAAGGTAACTTAACATAGAACTAAATTGGAAGTCAAGAATTTGGGATTTCAGTTTCTTCCAAGCATATTCAACAATGAGACGGAATCTTCTTCCTATGCAAATCGAATTATAAAACTGTCAACGCTTTCATCCATATACAAACTTAAGGAGACAACTATTACAATGTCCAACCTTTTTATACTAATATCAAACAGAAGTTATACCCAAGGTGAAATATTTGATAGAGTTTTAAGCTATTCATCATCTGAAGAAAACTTGAGAAGGTAGCTAACACCTAAGTTTCGCCAGACTCACCGAAAGCTGACTTAATTGTCAATAAGATGGCTAATATAGATCAAGACCATCAGTACCAAAGCAAAATCAGCATCTGGTGGCAATAAATGACATTTCTGGCACATCGAGCAGCATAAGATAAACCTAATCCTACATATGGACTGTACTTCCATCTTAAACTTGAAGCAGCAGCAGCAGCAACAATATCAAAGATGCAACAGAACACAAGATTGAAAATTAAAATATATTTTGGCTCAATGGGTATCTCTCTGTGAATATACAAATACTTGTACACATGCAAATATGCAGAAATACATCTCTATGCTCAGACGTATTTAAACATCTGTGCTTCTCGGCACACTTATTTTTACATGTGTGTGTGCTGGGAGAGGGAGAAGAGAGAGAACCTTGAAATCGTAAAGATCACTACCAGCATAACCACTACTTTCACTCAATTTTCCACTGTGTACACGTTCAGGATCATCATCCGTTTCTGGATCAACTTCATTTTCGGCATCATGGTAACCATTGTCTTTCATATCTAGATTTTCATCATCAGATGAATCTTCTGTCCCACTGTTTTCAATCCGAGAATCAGCCGAAATGGAGCATCTGTTAAGATTCTCATCCTGAAAGAACAGATCAAGCATGACCATTAATTACAGAAAAATTGAGCACCTGCTTGAGAATCAAATAATGGTAGAGTAAGACAATTTTGAAAGCTAAAATAAGAATCGACTCCATCCTAGTCCGTGTTACATGGCCACAGCAGTAAAGACCATGGTACCCAGGTTATGATAACATAACACTGGTGTGAGCATTAAGCAATTGCACTGCTCACACTGCTAGAACTCCAGACAAGCTCACTTCCCTATTGGAACAGAAACCATCCAGAAAAAGGGTGAAATACACGCTTAACACATAACATGAAATGCCAATAACAGAGACTACATTACTGGGTTCTTCTAACATCATCTGCAACAAGAAAAAAGCATAAACCCAAGGCTTACCTTAAAAATAGGTAAACACAGAATGACAGAAAGCAGTTAGATCATGACTCATTTTTCAAGCAAGAGACTGCTGGAGGGAGAGTATCTTACATCAAAGATATTATCATACTCCTCCAATAGAGTTGTAATAATTGCTTGAGCATTATTAGCAGCATTTGCAGCAGCAAGAAGCTGGGCTGAACTATCACCATTAATATCAAAGTCATCCTCCAACTCACAATCGCCAGCTAATAAAGGGCGTAGAAGCAAAGGTGCCATGCAAGCAGCGACAGCAGATGGAGTCATCCGGTTCTCGTGAGCATGAGAAGAGATGGTATGCATCATCTTCAGAATTCTGTGGAATCATGACAAAAAGAAAACTACTGAAGTAAGAAAATATAGTCTGCAACAAACGTCACTGAAGAATTCCTACCATCTTCACTCACAAAATATGCATATTCAAGGCACCACAAAACTGGCAAATACTAATGCTGCCAAGCACAAATGTGTCCATCTTTATAAATCTGCCTCAATAGAGCATAGGTATAGACTGCACCCAAAGTCCACAAATTCTATCAAAGCCCATCATTCCATATTTAGTTAATGAACTGTAGGCATTATTTTGCACTATATGTCTATCATATCAGCCAAAATATGGATAGTTTCTACAGACGACGGTGTTTGAAAACTCCCTGGACACTAGGTCTATCTGAAAATTAACTAGAGGGTAAAGCACAGAAGCAGCCAGGTGGTAATCCTTACTGAATATCTAAAGAATGGTAACCAAAAGCTTATGGTCTAGAAATTGTTTGTTAAAAAGCCATGGGTGAAAGAAGCCTACATTTATACAAAAGGCGCAACTTTAAGGACACAGAAGTTATAAAAGAGAAATTCCTATCTAGAAGATAAGGATACAAGAAATGATAGGAACATCCATATGTTGCAAAAAAGAATAGAGAATAATAGACAGTCCTTTGTACAATCCCCAAAGAAGAAAACTGGGTGCATTTTTTCTTTCTTATGACCTGGAACCTTACCTAGGCATAGCCCTTCAGACCAAGGATGAAGGGAGGGTGGGGCAAGGTGGGGCCATGCAGCCCCTCCCAAAAATAAAAGGGCAAACCAAGAAGCTCGCCCTTTCCCAAAACTGGCCCCTCCCAAAAATAAAAGGGCAAACCGAGAAGCTCGCCCTTTCCCAAAACAATTATGTACAGTTTAAAGAAAATTTCAAAATCTATATTTTAGCTCATAAAAAAATTATAAAGACATTTTTTACAAGTAAAAAAATTGAAAAATAAACGAGTTTAATTGGGAATTCTTTGTTTATTTTTCAGGCATAGTAGTTAATTTGGTGGAGGAATATGTCAACAAATTTTTGGTAGCTTGTTCTTCACGAATGTGGAAGATGGTTTCGGATGGGGCTTTGTAGGAGTTTATGGGCCTAATGATGACAGCAACAGCCAATAGGAAACTTCTCTGGGATGAGATAGCTGGTTTGTGCAGTTGGTGGGACGGCCAGTGGTGTATTGGAGGAGATTTCAACATCACTCGGTTTCCGAGTGAAAGGATTCTAGCACCAGCCATGGCTGACTTCTCAGCTTTAATTTTTGAGCTGGACTTGTTGATCTGCCTTTAGCGGGGGGCGACTTCACTTGGTCTAACAGGAGGGCCTGGTCTAGGTTGGACAGATTCATTGTCTCTCATTCTTGGGAGGCCCACTCCCAACCTATGCCAATAACGGCTCCCCAGGCTTTACTCTGATCATTTTCCCCTCTTATTAGATTGCGGGAGTCTCCATGAGGGACGGAGATATTTTAAATTCGAGAACATGTGGCTGAAGGCTGATGGGTTTATGGATAAAGTAAGATCGTGGTGGTCCGCATATCAATTCACGGGCACCTAGCTTTGTTTTAGCCGGGAAACTTAAAGCCTCAAAAAACAATTTGAGAAAGTGGAATATCGAAGTCTTTGGGAACATTAACGACTATGGAACAATCTGTTTCAGGCGCTGCAATGTTTTGATGAAAAAGAGATGGATGGGGCCCTCTCAGCTGATGACAAGGCAAGGAAAATGGTTGTAGTGCTAAGCTGGAAAAAATCAGTCTTATAGAGGAGATCTCCTGGAGGCAAAAATCCCGGGCCCTTTGAATGAAGGAAGGGGACAAGAGCACAAAGTTCTTCCACATAGTAGCTAATTCCCATTGAAGAATCAACGCCATTGAGGTTCTTCATTCGGACGGTAGGGTTCTTTTGGACAATGGCACTATTAAGAATCACATTGTCCACTTTTATGAGAAGCTTATGACGAAGCAACATCAATGGAGGCCTAAGGTAGACGGGCTGGTTTTTTATTTGATTGATCAATCAAGTGCGGCTTGGTTGGAGAGGCCATTTGAAGAGGATGAGGTGCTAAGCGTGCTAAAAGGGATGGACAAAGACAAAGCACCGGGCCCAGATGGTTACACAATGGCTTTCTTTCAGGCTTGCTGGGGGGACATTGTCAAGGAGGATATTATGAAGGTTTTTCTTGAATTTCACTCATTAGTGAAATTTGAGAAAAGCCTTAATACTTCATTCATCGCCCTCATTCCAAAAAGGGCGAGGGCGGTGGAGGTGCAAGACTTCTGTCCCATAATTTTGGTAAGTGGGGTATACAAGATCATCTCAAAAGTTCTAGCTAAACAGTTGAGCAAAGTTATGGGGAAGATCATCTTGAAGTCACAAAACGCCTTTGTTAAAGGAAGGCAAATACTAGACTCGGTCCTCATCGCTAATGAATGCATGGAGAGTAGAGCCAGAGCTGGCACCCCATGTATCTTGTGTAAATTGGATATGGAAAAAGCTTTTGATCACGTGAATTTGGATTTCTTGGTGTATATACTTGGTAGGTATGGCTTTAGGGAAAGATGGTGCCAGTGGATGAAGCCTTGCATCACAACCGTCAAATTCTCAATTTTGGTGAATGGCACCCCTAAAGGCTTGATGGTGCCAGTGGATGAAGCCTTGCATCACAACCGTCAAATTCTCAATTTTGGTGAATGGCACCCCTAAAGGCTTCTTCAACACCTCTCGGAGATTGAGACAAGGGGACCTTTTATCCCCTCTTCTATTCAATTTAGTAATGGACGTGCTGAGTAGAATGTTGAAGGGGGTGGTGGATAGGGGTTTCATCTCAAGTTTCTTGGTGGGTGGTTCCTCACATGGTAGCTTATCAGTCTCTCACCTCGTACTCGTAGATGACACGCTGATTTTTTGTGAGCTGGATTCCGACCAGATTTGTTCCTTGAGAGCCCTCTTGCTTCAATTCGAAGCTGCCTATGGTCTTGAGGTGAATCTATCGAAATCTGAAATGGTTCCAGTTGACTTGGTTAATAATCTAAGCGAATTGGCTGCCATCTTGGATGCAAGGTGTCATCCTTGCCCATGAAATATCTTGGACTTCATTTGGGGGCTCCTCATAAATCCAAGGCAATGTGGAATGGGATTGTTGAGAAGATTGAATGCAAATTGGCGGAGTTGGAAGATAATTTACTTGTCTAAAGGTGGTAGAATCACATAATCAAGAGTACATTATCCAATCTCCCAACGTACTTTTTATCTTTATCTCCTTTGCCTGCAGGGGTGGCGAATAGACTACGAATATTTTCTGTGATTTCTTGTGGGGAGGTTTAGAGGATGCGAAAAAATTCCATTTGATTAAGTGGGAAAAAGTCTGCACCCCTTTGTCTTGTGGCAAGTTGGGGGTTAGAAAATTGAGAACCTTCAACAACACCCTTCTAAGAAAATGGCTTTGGCAGTATCATCAGGAAGGGGATGCTCTATGGAGGAACATCATCAATGTTTAATATGGGAGCATTAGGGGAGACCAGTGCTCTAATGAAGTAAGAGGGGCATATGGCATAGGAGTTTGGAAATTTATCCGTAAAGGTTGGGAAGATTTACTTGGTAATTTCATATTTGAGGTGGGAAGGGGCACACAAATCAAGTTTTGGCACGATATTTGGTGTGGTGATGTTGCTTTGAAAAACGATTTCCCCTCTCTTTATAGGATTGCGTTAGATAAGGGTGCCTCAATGGCTAATAACATGGACATCTCTACTGATTCCTTTCAATGGACCATAAGATTTATTAGAGCTGCACAGGATTGGGAGGTGGGAGACATTGATGAATTTTACAGTGCGTTATACGCACTGGATTTATAGGCAAAAGGGGAAGACATATCACTTTGGACACCTACAGGGAACAAGAGCTTCTCAATCAGATCCTATTACAAGGTATTGACGATTCAATCTTCCAATGCCTTCCCACGGAAGTGCATTTGGAGGAGCAATGTTCTCCTCAAGGTTGCTTTCTTCAGCTGGCTGGCTGGCATCCCATTGGAAAATATTGACTATTGACAACCTGAAAAGCGTGGCCTCTACATAATAGATTGGTGCTTCATGTGCAAACACAATAGTGAATCAGGGGATCATCTCCTTCTTTACTATGAAGTAGTCAAGGCTTTATGTGATGAAACCTTCACTAGACTCGGTATTGCTTGCATGGGTAATGCCCAGGAGGGTGATAGATTTATTGTCATGTTGGAGAGGAATCCAGGGGAATCGTCACATCGTGGCTGTTTGGAAGATGGTGCCTCTATGCTCACACGGAATGAGAGAAATGGTCGTGCTTTGAAAATAAGGAATGCTCACCAGATGGGTTTAGGGACTTTTTCTTTCATGCATTGTTGCTATGGGCCTCATCTATTTTATTGAATGGAACAAGTTTTAATAACTTTTATGCTGCTTTTCGCAGCGTGTAGCTTGTAATTAGGCTGATTCTTGTGTACTTCCTGTGTGCTCGAGCATTGCCTAATTACGTGGATTAACAAAATCTCTTTTTACTTATCAAAACAAAAATTTCAGGCACAACATTTCACTTTTTTTGAATTTTTTTATCTATAATGCTTATATGATTAGTTTTAAAATTCATTCTTGATTGTTATCACTAACATTTTGCTTTGCTCTTAGATTTATCTATAAACAAATCCTGGTTTCATGATTCATCCCTTGCTTCAAACCCAACCCTGGGGAGTAAACCCCAAATACATGAACCCAACCACCAAAACCACATATTAGTTCCGAATAGTGCCTACTATAAAGGGTACCATGCTACCCACAACTTTCTTTTTGATAGGTAAAATTAATACTTTTTTTATAGGTCGTGCTACCCATAACTTTCAACTCATTGTTCCCAAGTAATGTTGATAAAAGTATAGCTAAGGGTATAGAAAATCTGTGGAAGGCGTATCAATCCAAAGGACGGACATGGAACCACACCCATAAACAAGTCCATGTAAAAGAAAGCTAATGAGTAGTTTCCAAAACTGGCTACCCAGCCCAAGGCACATCTAAGCAAAGCAGTGCACAACCCTTTTCAGCAGTAATTCTCATTAAAAAACATTTTCCTTTTCAGTAAGGCTAGTTCCAAGCTATGCATTTTACATGTATCATTAAAATTCACATTTAATTATCCAAAAAATCTTTTACATGTATCATCTTCTCATAAGATATTCTTTTTATTGGTACACACACCCGATGCTTTTGATAAACGCATCTTATTTTCACTCGTCATGGAGAGAGACAATTTCAATCCCAAGAACTTGGGCCTCACAAATCTGTTTTTATTTATTTGATAAGTAAAGAGTGAAGCGAATATTTCAAAATTTAAAAAGTGAGATGTACATGCTTTAAAATGAGAAGTCCAAGAACAAAAGGTTTCGAATGCAAAGCTTGACAATGCTAAATATGCATATTGGGAAGCAAGAGAAAAATACATTTTTTTTATTGGCACTGGATATCTAGGAACAGCGTCCCAACTAATCTCAGAGGTGCACAGGCCCTCGGCAAGGAGTTTCCCACAAATGCACCTCAGGTAATTCAATGGAAAAATCCCAGTCCGATGGCCCCTAGAGATTGTTTGCACCCAAGGGGATTTGAACTTTAGACCTAGGAGCAACATACCCCCAACCCCAAGGCCTTTACCACTTGAGTCAACCCCTAGGGGTTAGCAAGGGAAAAATACATGCAAGAGATAGAACAAATTACCTCTGTAATAAACGTCGATTTGGTTCAGGAAATGTCTCCATTATTGCTGAACGCATTGCATTTATCCGAGCTTCTTTTCGATCGATTTCTTATCCAATAAAAAGCAAAGAAACAACATTAATTGAGTACATATAAAAGTTAAACCAACAAAATAATATAAGCTCATTAGTCTAATGCACCTAAAGTTTATTGTAAAATAATAAAATAAGGCAAACATTCACGGAAAAATTATTTAAACCAAATAACTTAAGGTAATCCATATTCGCTCTTTAAGATATCAAGTGTACCAGTTCCAATATCCTGTTGACCAAAATTAAAGGGCTTTTACTATACCGCTCATTTCTTTTATAGGTAAAATAAATTTTATTGAAAGGAAAAATAGGCATGGCCCAAGTATACAAGAGGTAAACAATGACAACACCTAATTGCAAGTTAAGGACTAGAAATGGATACAGCACAGTCATGAAAACTAGCCCTATTGAGAACAGTGATAGGAGCCCATAAATATAAGGTGTCAAAGAAAAATCTCGAACTCATCTAAGGAACGTTCCCAGTCTTCAAAGCATCAACCACTTCTCTCCATCCAAAGGCACCACATAAGGCTACTATCGCATCAATATGACCCTATTATTACAATGCTGCCTCGCAAACAGTAATACTTATGACTTGCTTCCAAGACAAGAATCAAGTTCGGCCAGTGAAGATGAGCCTATTTATACGTATTACCACATCATTTCAGTATAGAACTTGATCAAACGGCCATGTTCAATAGAGTCAATGAAAAAGAGCAGCTAGGAAATTGGAAATGATCCAAGGTCTCCAACTATCAGTCTCACAAAAAAATGAACTGCAATGAAGAAAACCCAAGAAATAATTCAAATACTAAAAAGGGACAGCCAGGAGGGTAGGAATTAAGTTCTTGTTTCGAAATCTAAAATATAATGCAGGTAATCAACACAAATCAGAATTTTTGTCTATATGTTTCTATATGTTTTGGCTGTCTTTTACAGGGGCTTTACACTAAATTAAAATAAAAACAATAACCATAGTTGATATGGTCAACGGACAGCTTTGCTTTCCATAATTCTTCTTTCCTTATTTCAGCTTTCCTTATTTTACTTATGCTTGTACAGTTAGCATACAACTTTGACAGAATATAGTTTCCATATATAGGGATAGAATCAGGGCTAGAATCATTTGGTAACTTACTTTCTTTCCATGTATAGCATTCTTGTAAAGTCCATATATAATATACAGAACACTCAAGGCCAGGCATTCGGCCATTCCATACAATTTTGGCATGGTATCAAGAGCCGACTGCTAAGTTATTTGTTTCCTTCGAATTTTTTTTTCTCCTTCTCGGTTTCGGAGGTGTCTCTTGTTTTTCGGTAAGGTCTGTGCTGCTCCTGGTGTTTTTCAGCACCTTCTATTTCGGGCTTGGTGTTTTTTGGCACCTTCTCAGACTTTCAGCACGTCTGTTTTTTCTGGTCTGGGTGTTTTGTTGTCGCAGCAACCATCTGGTGGGATTTTGGCTTGGTCTGGTTGTTTTTCGGCAATTTTTTTTGGGTCTTTGTGGCTCTCGGTACAGCACTTTGTGTTTTGTGGCTCTTGGCTTCTTTGCTAAACAATGTTATTTGCAATGGACTCCGCAACTATGTGTGTCAAGTTTACAGGCAAAAATAACTCTACCTAGGCATTTCAATTTGAACTTTTCCTCAAGGGAAAAGACCTTTGGGGTCATATTGATGACACGGATGTGGCACAAGCATCCAACACTGACAAATCCAAGGATTTCGAGTCTTCTCCTTCTTGGGCTATGCTTGATGCTCGGATCATGTCTTGGCTTCTTGGTTCGGTGGAGCCACATATTGTGTCACCAACTTGCATCCTCATCGCTCTACCTAAATATCATCAAGATAATGATGCTCGTCGCTTTCAGTTAGAGCATGCGATTGCCATTTTTCAACATGGCAGTCTTTCCATCCAAGACTATTACTCAGCATTTCTGACTCTTTGGAACGAATATACTGATCTAGTTACAGCTGATGTTCCTGACTGCCTTATGAAATAATCATCCCCACTTTAGGTCCACAAATCTTATTTCTATTGGTCAGTTAGTTGATAACAATTGTACTATTAATTTTTTTTGTGATGGTTGTGTTGTGCAGGATCAAGTAACAGGGAAGCCGATCGCGAAGGGACCAAAAGGGGGCGCTTGTTTCCACTATTTTTTCATGTTCCAGTATTTTCTTCAGTTTCTCCTAGTTTGTCCTTTGCTTGTAATAATGTTCCAAACCTTAGTATGGTGTGGCATCATCATTTAGGTCATCCCAATACTCAAATCTTATATCTTGTATTGAACTCTGATTTACTTGATGATAAAGAACGTTGTTCTTCCCCTCTTGAGTGTGCTTCTTGCAAGCTTAGTAAAAGCAAAACTCTGTCTTTTCCTTTGCATGCTAGTCGAGCTTCTCACTGTTTTGATCTTATCAATAGTGATGTTTGGGGACCTTCCCCGGTTAGTTCACATGAAAAATTTAAATATTATATGACTTTCATTGATGATCTTAGTAGATTTACTTGGGGTATATTTTCTTAGCTCTAAATCTGAGGTTTTTCGTACTTTCACTTGTGTTTTTAGCACATGTTGAAAATCAATTTTCTGCTTCTATCAAAACATTACGCACAGATTCCGGTGGTGAATATTTGTCTAATGAGTTTCAGGACTTCTTGGCTTCTAAAGATATTATTCATCACCGTTCGTGTCCAGCTACTCCACAACAAAATTGAGTGCCGAACGCAAAAATCGCCATCTTCTGGATGTGGTACGTACTCTCTTGTTAGAATCCTCTGTTCCATCCATGTTCTAGGTCGAGGCTATGAAAGCTGCTACTCACTTGATTAATTGTTTACCTTCCCAAGTTTTACACATAGAGTCTCCCTATTTTCGCTTGTTTGCTAATCAATCTAGTTACGATAATCTCCATACCTTTGGTTGTGTATCCTTTGTTTATTTACCTCCTCATGAGAGACATAAATTATCTGCTCAAGCTGTTCGATGTGAGTTCTTGGTATTTAATGTGTCAAAAGGGCTTTGTTTGCTATGATCCTACGTTACATCGTACACATATTTCTCGAAATGTTATTTTCTTTCAAAATCAACATTTTTTCCCATGTCTTCTTTGTCCTCCTCTTCTACTGTGGTCCTCCCCTACTTTGAGCAGCAGTTCTCGGATTCTCATCCTGTCAGCTCTCACTTTAAACCAGGTATTGTGTATACGAGATGTCCTCACCCATAGTCTCTTCCGGTGGCTCCCCCGATATCTGATCCTACCACGCTCCAGATTCAGCTAGTTACAATACCTCCAACACAGTTGGTACATCGCTGTCCTCGAGTGTCGGTACCCCCGGATAGGTATGGATTTCCTTCTTCCAATTCTAGCAATTTTATTTCAACTCTTACTACTACATTGTCCAATTTTGATATTCCCACATCCTACTTACAAGCTGTCAAGCATGAATGTTGGCGACAAGCCATGCATGAAGAAATCGCCGCTCTAGAGGCCAATCACACTTGGGACGTTGAGTATTGTCCTCCCAACATTATTCCTCTGGGTTGCAAATGGGTCTACTTAGTCAAGGTCCGATATGATGGGAGTTTGGATCGTTACGAAACTTGGCTTGTTGCACTTGGGAATAATCAAGAATATGGTGTCAATTATGAAGAGACATTTGCACCTATGGCTAAGATAACTATTGTTCGTACTATCCTAGCCCTTGCTACTTCCAATGATTGGCCACTACATCAGATAGATGTCAAAAATTGTGTTTCTTCACGGGGATCTTAAAGAGTGTATTTATATGAAGCCACCCCCAGGATTGTTTTTTTCTTCGACTTCGCATGTGTAAGCTTCGTCACTCTCTATATGGTCTGAAACAAGCTCCAAGGGCCTGGTTTGATAAATTTCGAACCACTTTATTACAATTTTCATTCAAGCACAGCAAGTATGACACTTCCTTGTTTCTTCGAAAATCAGACATGGGTATTGTTGTTCTTTTGGTTTGATGATATTGTAGTTATTGGCTCCGATTATGCTTTACTTGGCCAGCTCAAGACTCATCTCTCAGAGTCCTTTCATATGAAAGATCTTGGGTCTCTCACATATTTTCTTGTTCTTGAGGTGCATCGTAGTACATCTGGTATTTCACTTAATCAACATAAGTATGCTTGTGACCCGGTGGCTACAGCTAGCCTGCAGGAGGCCATCTTTGTTGATACTCCCATGGAAATGAATGTCGAGCTTCACAAAGATGAGGGTGACTTACTTGCTGATCCCAATTTATACCGAAAGTTGGTGAGTAGCCTTGTCTACCTTGCCATTACTAGACCGGACATTTCCTTTGCTGCACAACAAGCCAGCCAGTTTCTTCAAACCCCTCATCATCTTCATTTGGCTACTGTCCGTAGGATCATACGCTACGTTCAGAGCACTTCTGCCAGTGGCTTATTCTTTCTTGCAAGCAATTCTCCTCGCCTTACTGCTTATAGAGACATTGATTGGGTCGGTTGTGCTGATACACGTCACTCCATCACTGGTTGGTGTGTTCTTAGGTGATGTATTGATCTCCTAGAAGAGTAAGAAGCACGACAGAGTTTCTAAGTCATCTATAGAATCTAAGTACCAAGCGATGTCTCTGGCTTGTTCTGAAATTATTTGGTTTCGAGATTTGCTTGTTGAGCTAGACTTCTCTGAGACCGATCCTACCCTTTTACATGCTGATAATACAAGTGTTATACAGATCACGACCAATCCTGTCTATCATGAGCACACAAAGCATATTGAAGTCAACTGTCACTCTATTCGCGAAGCCTTTGAAGCTCGTGTTATCACTCTTCCACATATTTCCACTGAACTACAATTGTTGATATCTTCACCAAAGCTCTCACTCGCCATCGACATTGCTTCTTAAGTAGCAAATTGATGCTAGTTGATCAACCAGCATCAATTTGAGGGGGGCTGTCAACAGATAGCTTTGCTGTCCATAATTCTTCTTTCCTTATTTCAGCTTTCCTTATTTTACTTATGCTTGTACAGTTAGCATACAACTTTGACAGAATATAGTTTCCATATATAGGGCTAGAATCAGGGCAAGAATCATTTGGGAACTTACTTTCTTTCCATGTATAGCATTCTGGTAAAGTCCATATATAATATACAGAACACTCAAGGCCAGGCATTCGGCCATTCCATACAATTTTGACAGATATTAGAGAGGGGGGAGGGGGGGGGGGGGGAGCAACTTTCAGACCTTCAAATATTAGCTTTTTTCAGGTCATCACAAGTTATCTTCCCTTTCGAGTGATTGAATGATTTTACTATTTTTTTCATTTTGTGTCATGACGACAACATTTTCATCGCAACCACCTCCCAAATAAATGCTACAGAAAAATGAATGACAGGTTATTCAACATGAACCATCCATGGTAAAATAATTATATATAGAAAGGAAAAGTGAAAATGGAAAAAAAAGTAATTTAACTCACTGTAAGCCTCCAGCAATGAAGTGCAACATGAGGCTGGAACTGGTGAGGAGGGTAGCTCCCTAAGAACATGCTGCAGATCAAACAGCTTTGCTAAAGTTGAACCGCATGTATTAAATATATTGGTCAAGAAGGCTAGGTATTGACAACAACTACCTTAATGCAGTCACCAACGACATGAGCATCCTCATCAGGACCAAATTCAGTCTTGCCTAAAATCAGTAAGGAAATTAAAGAAGAACCTCAGTTTGAAAGGCATGTGAACAACAAAGTAGCATAGGCTCAACAACACTTAACTCTTCAATTACAAACAATAAAAACATTTGGAGAAGCAGAACAGATACCTTGCTCATACTCTTGAACCCTGTGGTCTACCTCCTCAACATCAGCAGATTGTCGCAAAATCCCTTCAACTTTAGTGCCTGTTGCAAAACACAAGTCAATAAGCAAAACACATACGATAGAGTGAGGGGAAAACCCCTTTTCATGCATTTTCCTTTATTTCTCCCTTCATACAATCACTTGAACCATGGATCAAATAACAGTCAAATCAGAACGATTCAAGTTGAATCAGTAAAAAAGGAAACCAATTTTAGTAAATTTTTTGATTCAGTCACCTATTTCAAAGATGAGTTTTTTAATTGTACAAGAATATGAGAGAACTAAACATACATTAACTGTTTTATCCTTGTATTTGGTGATTAGTAGAAAAATTGCATGGTAGAATCTGAAAGTTTTTATTTCATTTGCTTGAAGTGAGAGAGAGAGAGAGAAGTGCGTATTTTGTATTATGTATGTCATATTAAATGAAACAAATCAATCACCTAAAAAAAAGGAAACAGCTAAAATTAATAACATGTTTCTCAACCATAACTTGGGAAAGGAGGAGAAAACAAAAGAATGTTGATAGTAATACAAATTGAAGAGGCTTGGCTTTACAGCAGAGCCAAAAAAAATCACGTGTGCAGTGAAGTTCAAAAACACGCACAAATAAAATTATGTATCTCAACTTACCATACTTCTCAAGAAAGCAGAGAGCTTTCTCAAGAAAGGATGGACCTCCATCAATATCTTCTAGTGCAAGCAATATTGGTCTTCCAACAACCAAGGACTTAACAGGACGCTTATCCCTCCCTGGAAGATACACACGAATTCTTGTGATACCAAAGTATAAGTTTACCTAGATAAATTAATATGCAGGTATGTGTCTGTTTGTGCGTGCACATAGATGTGTATAAACAAGTGAACACATAAACATAGACAAACAGATCAACCGATACTTCAATGAAGATCTTTAATGAATAATAAAGAAATACAGACATTGATGGAAAGACCCGTCAATTGTATCATTTGTATCACTCCTAAAAATCCCGTTGTGTCCCATTACAAGGGCAGCATTCGGCGCTTGTGCAAGGGCATGTTCTAGGGCAGTCTT
Organism: Cyclocarya paliurus; assembly: GCA_029856935.1. Classification (NCBI taxonomy): domain Eukaryota; kingdom Viridiplantae; phylum Streptophyta; class Magnoliopsida; order Fagales; family Juglandaceae; genus Cyclocarya; species Cyclocarya paliurus. The sequence goes on from CM056956.1 coordinate 4,407,451, forward strand.
CCACTCATACAAATCCTCGGATGTCTCAGCCTGGCATGAGGAGAAAGCACACATAAAACAGAAGGGCATACAAACAAGAATTCTTACAGGAAAATGAGAAGCCATGATATGCAAATTATTATGTCACCATTGAAGAAACTAATAGTAATAATACACTTGTAAATTAAGCACCTTTAGGGTAAATGCTCTGCCATCACGTCCATCTGGAAACAATACGGTCAACAGTTTTTTATCTTCTCTAACTACAACACTGCAAGATAAACAGTTACAACTATAAGCCAAATGGTTGAGAACACTACTACAAGGAAATTGCATTGACCATGCATACCTTCCAGAATTGTTCAAGTCAATGCCTCCCAAAGTCAGGTTCACTTCACCACCTTTTTGCGGAAGTGCACTCTACATGACAGTAAAAAGAAAACAAATAATTTGTTATTCAACTTATTTTTCTTCTGATAAGTAATCAATGTTTTATTAAAAAGGGCTTATACAAGAGGGCTAATAACCCAAGCACACACGGCGTATACAAGAGGAAAACCCAAGCACAAAGGGCATAACCCAAGCACACACGGCATAATTCAGGAGAACTCCTAGAGTGGAATTTAATCCTAGATCTCTAAAGCTGCACCTTGACAGGTAACTAGAATGAATACATAATCCACTAAATACCAATAACAATATCATAGAATAGTGAACAAGAAATAAATCTAGAAACTGGCCAAGTAAATAACCATATGAACATCCTTGTACCAAAAAGAAAAGATAAGAAATGGCAGGTACTAACGGGATCATTTTTGAAGAAAACTAAAGAAGTGCGTGTCAAGATAAACCACCGCTTCTTCCAAGACTTCCAGCCTATTCCTGCGGAAGTTCAAACGAGGGAAACATAAGCAACATTAAAATTACTCCTATGCAAAAGGAAATTAACATGTAATACAATGCTTTAAAAATAACTTCATACAAATGGGAACTCCTAGAACAACAAAGGGGAATCCATTACATCCATTATTTTGTAAGAGGATGGTGCTAATGGTGGAACATATGAGATTGCTCAAGATAATTCATAGTCCACAAACAAAAACTATGCTAGTTGAAAGATTAAACACTATTGGTAAACCAATTAGCTCTAAAAGTTTGGGCTATTTGTAAATGGGCTAACAAATGACACATTCACAAGGCACCAAAATATGGAAAGTCATTCGTAGGGATAGAAAAGAGCATACAAATTATCAAAATGGATTGAACCCCAAACCACCATGCATGCAGGTTTTTATACCTCACTTCTTTTACTAGATTTTAGTCATAAATTAAAAGAGCAGAGAAGCAGAAGAAAACAGAGCTGCATACTAATATGAGACTAAAAGAGACTTGCAGACTTCGCACCCAAATTTATTTCACAAAATATGAACTTGTGTAAAAGTGAACAAGAAGATTATGAATAGAAAAGAGCCACGCCAATAAACCCCTTCAAATAGTAATTTCTCTTCTCGAAGTAACGCCAAAAAAAATTGCTCCCCATAAAAGATATGCCTGGTTGAGTGTGCTTTCGAAATGTGTAGCTTATTAAATTGAAAATTAATCTAACTCTTTCGGTTCTTTCCTTGTTATTTTAAGAATTTCCAATCATTATTTGTCATACTATTTTAATGATGACATCCCATTCCTCATAAATTAAGTAAACTATACAAAATCTCCTTGAATACCCTTGTCTCATGCAATTGTATACCATCCACTTAACACCAGTGATTTGTGGAATAAGCAGCAATAGTAAGCACGTTTTCTAAACTTAAGCATAGCAAGTAACTAAAACTTGTGCTGACAATGAGCCAATCAGAGATTGAATCTCCCTCAACATTGAACGGATTCAAGCTTTTGCTATGGACATATAAGTATTAGCATGAAAAAATGTAAAGTAAACAATTGCACAAGGATCTAAGCTATGGTCATTTCTTAGACATGAAATTATGATGGACAGTATCATTGCTCTAAGTTTTTTTAAATGGGAAATTATTGCTGTAAAATAAATCTGATTCCCTAGTAAGTAGAGTGCATAAAAAAATGATGCAGTCACACAAAAGACACGTAATCAAACATCTATATGATAACAATGTAAACAAATAAGTTTGTTGGATACCCAAGAAAGAAAATCAAAGAAAGAATAGCACAAACAATTTCTTCAGAACCAACCTTTTGAAGAAATGAAAAGAGGGCCACTTTTGAAAACCTGCCAAATTGTCACATGTTAAAACCATGAGTAATCACCACAATGTAACAGAGTTTAACACAAAGAAATAGATGAAAAAGCATATCCATGATTAGAGAGTCTGTTAAAATTTCATTGGTGGAAGAAAATAGCACAATCATTATCAAATTATCAATAAAATCCATATGATTTAAACTTAAACTTGAATGATTAAGGACAACACCCAAGTTTCAAAATGTTAAAAAAATGGGGAAAAAAAGGGGTGCTTTAAGTTCCATTAGTTCTATTTTCCAAATTCAACCAGAAACCGCGATTTTCCGAGTCAGGGAAAAACATACCAAACAACACAGCAACTTTGTGCTCGTATTACAAGGCAAGGATAGTAAGTCGGTTATAAAATATCAAAAATCCAACAACTTTTCCTGAAGCAGCAGAATTAAATTACTAAGTTTGATCCGATCAAGATAGTGCCAAATTGACCATGCAAGCACATCAATGTGAGACAGTGGCAAACACATGTCAACACGTAGACATGCACATCCACACATAAAGATGTGATGTTTGCACTTCTCTATAATCAAATAAACCTTTTTTTTATTATTGGCACTGGGTATCCAAGAACAAAGTCCCAACTAATCCCAGGGGTGAACATGCCCTGACAAGTAGTTTCCCGCAAGTGCACCTCTGGGTTATTCAAGGGGAAGTTCTCCCAGTCTGATGGCCCCTAGAAATTGTTTGCACCCAAGAGGATTCAAACCTTAGACCTAGAGGGAGCACACCACCAATACCAAGGCCTTTACCACTTGGGCCAGCCCCCAGAGATTAACTTGAAAACCAGTGAATTTGGACTAAAGCTCGCTAACTTTTATAAAGCTCCATATTTATTAGTATTTAAGTATGAAGGATGACAAATTTTATCCCATGTATTCTAGAAGGAGACCAGAATATTTTTCATGAAACAAATATATAAAATTCTTAGGAAGCTGCTACTGACCCTTGCTAGTAAAGAATCATTGTGCCATACAAGAAACCTAAAACTGAGTATTGCGTTCACTAGAGTGGGGTGTTCTTAAGGGACGAAAGGGTTAGATCATATGATCCATAGGCAAGTAGCTACAACACTGGAGAAAAAAAATACAAAAATAAGTTATTTGGACAAAATTCTTCTGCTAAAAGAAGAAAAAAATGAAGGGAAACGACTGCATTTACATCAATTTATCACGAAGAACCCAATCTTAAGTCCGGTGATTAAATGATACTAACGTAGCGGTTCTATTAAATTTCAGTTGTCCATTAAAGCCCAATATGACTTAACTAATCGCCTATAATAAGAGTTCTCGAAAAACCAAGAGCTTAAATTCAATTTCACTATCTATGTGATTAAGAAAAGCTGAAAATTATTTCCTAAAACCGTTCGTACCAACATAGTAAAACACAACAGTCATCGAATAGACAATAGTCCCATAATTATCAATTAATAATAACAACTTTAAACTAATTACTTCTTAGAAAATTAATTTTCGGAATTTGTAATAACAAGATTCGAACTTCAATTACTTTACTTTCTAACTTCCTCACAGAAGAGCCCCGATTTAACTAAATGCATTATAAAAAAAGGAAACAGATAACTACAAATGTCAGATTCTCCATTAAAGAGTTTTAAAAAGAATGAAAAGAAAAGAAGAAGAAAGAACATGGAATTGAAGCTGCGGTTCACTCGATATCCAAAGAAAAGAAAAAAAAAATCCAAAATTTTCCTTCCAACTCCATCCATTATCCCGGCTGTACCCAAACAAACCAAAAAGAGCCCTACCGTATTGGAGGCCCCAGCTCTGGGGCGCTCGAAAGCCGCTAACGTAGCCGCCATTGTAAACAATTAGCTCCGAAGCCAATACATCAAAATCGTGCCGAATCCACGCACAATCCACCGGAAGTCCTCAACATTGGAACAAAACCAACCGAACGAAGCCCCCCATCGCGTAAAGCCAAAATGTACCAGCAGATCGGCGCATCAACAGGAACGGGAAATCGCAGGGATCTGAAGCGAGAGGGAGTTAGCAGAGTTTCGAAGACTAGGGTTTTGATTGGACAGACGTAAAGAAGCACCAACCGAATCCCCCACTCCCTCTGCCAAGCAAACAAACAAAAACACACACACACTCTCTTTCTATAAATATATGTTAATGTAAAAGTACTTTTCTATGACATTTTCTCCCTGTAAATTTAGACGATCTTCTCTCCTCCCATTTGCTTTTGCTTTCCCAAGAAGAAACGATGCTTTCCCAAGAAGGGAGCAGTAGGAAACTAGCAAGTTAAAGCACTCTCGCTCTCGCTCTCTCTCTCCATCTTTCGAATATAGAATAGGTCAAGTTTCCTTTTATTTTTCCCCCGCGGAGTGGATTAGGTAGAGGGAGATCGACAGTGGTTGTGGCGGAGAGTAAATACTATTGTCGTCGCTTTTCACCCACTTTTTGGCTGTGATCTCTCTCACAGAGCAAGAGGGTAAAGAGTAACTGTGGACTGGGGTGGACTGGCACGAGACAATGGTAAACATGTGGGGATAAGATATTCCACTTCTTCTCGGAATTCAATTTATTCATTTACCATTAGTCTTTTAAAATTACATAATAATTTGTGTATTTAACAGAACCTATATACAACCGTTATTTTTTTATAAGGATTTTGTTATGTATCGATTATTATTTATTTTTATATTTTATATTTAATAATTTTTTTATATTTTTTATAAAAAATTAGATATATGTAATAAATAGTGACTGATAAGAAAAATTATTCTTTTTATTATAATTCTATTTTTTTTTAAATATTTTACTCAATAACCTACATCATACACCTGCTGAAAAATTAAAAATAAAAATTTATATCAGCACAGCACAGTATAAGTCTATTGAATAGAAAAACTCTTTTCTAAAAAAGAGTTTACACCCCATTTAACATTGTTACTCTTTAAAATTACGAGATTTTATTCTAATGCCATATGTCCTTACAAATTTTAACAATAGTCTACATAGTTTTGTTTATTAGAAAATAGAATTCCGTTAAATTTTCTAGTCCATTATTATTGTTATTATTATTAAAAACATGTGGTCCAATAAAAAAACTACCACATGTTAACTTAGTTTTTTTAAAGTTAAAAAATGTATTTTATAGTCACAAATCACAATTGATTTCTAGATTTTAAAAAGACTTTTTAAAAGAAACTCAAGCCGCATTTGGTTGTTGCACTCCCAACAACATAGCCACCACAAGCTGGACAAATCTGGCCATGGTGGCAAAAATCCAACTACCGGTTATTTATATAAATAATAACCTTCAAATTTCAAAATCTTACCCTAAAAAGTAATAATATTTTTTAGGGAAAAAAAAACACGTTATTGGTGAATTTCAAAAATCAAATGTGTTCATTTGTTTGCATTTCGGCTACAATCTCTGTAAAAGAAATATTTTAGCTATAAAATAATTATGTAAAAGTAAATTTATAAATTAACATGACTTGATTCGGTATATAAGATTATAAAGTTATTTTTATTATAAAGTAAATCTAACTTATCACATAAAGACATGTTCGTTTGTAGTTTATTTTTGTGTAATTCTTTTATATCTGTAACATTTCTCTTTTGACAAAATGAGTAAATTTAGAATCCAAATAAAAATTATTTTTTTTAAAAAAAAAATATATAAAACTTACACAACCTAAAACTGTATCTAATATTATTCATTTCCATTACCCTATCATTTTAATCACTTAAATCAATGGCTCACCTAATTCCATTAAATGGACCGAATAACAGAAGTGGGTACAAGCAGCAAAACAGATTAAATTTAAAAGCTATAATAAGATGGATAGCGTTTATGAATTGAATTCATCAGCATGATGGCATGGTATTATTGGTCCTCGGCCGTCGTTTACATAAAGGCCGCCGCAGTGGATCCCAGCTGGTAGTGGGAGAGGAGTCCGGCCCATGAGCTAGAACTCCAAAACGACAGGTTTAAAACAAAAATAAAATGACTTGCAGGTGAGTGAGGACGGCACCACGCTCATCTTGAAGTGTGTACACGCGCTGTATTCACGGGAGGAATATCAACGGTTAGTGTTACTGTGTGTGTGGTCCCCGTCTAGAAGCGTCTGAATTCGGTGCGTCCGAACGCGTCGTGATTTGAGAGCGCGAGTAGACAGCACGTGAAGGAGTACTTGGCTTGGGCCTAGATTTTTTACTGGCTTAGCCGGCAAGCGGACTAATGCTGCTCTGGACTTTGTCTAGTTCGTTTGGTACGCGGATAGGCTGTTCGTGACTGTCGTCGCTTTGTAGTTTGGGGTCGTTTACCGGTTCCGTTGGTTCCTAAGAGTAGTCCTTCATGGAATGAGTGGTGCTAGAGCCACCATTGGGAGTTGTTGCTGGTTCTAATATATATTTTTTTATATATTTTTTTTAGTTATTTTATATATAGACTTTTTAAATATTTTTAATATTTAAAAAAATAAAATAAAATAAATTGAGAACATTATTAAAAAATATTTCTTTAATCATAAAATAAAATAAAATATCAAAAAATACTTCCTTAATCACGAAGTAAAATAAAAATTTAATAATATTATTAATTTTTTATATTTTTTTAAAATGGTTAAAAAAATCTATATAAAAAAGAATTAAAAAAACACATATTAGAGCCAGCAGTGGCTCCAGCATTATTCTAATGCAATACATGGGTTCTACACTTTTTTTGAAAAAGAATATAATTTATTATAAAAAAATTAATATTTTTCATTTGATTATCATATTTATTTATTTTTTTTAAAAAAAAAATGTATGTGATACTTGCGCACTTTATGCTTATAAATATTATTTTTTTTAAATAAAATGTAGAGATGTAATATTATTCGGAAAGTGGAGATGTGGCATCTAAGTCCAACGTGTCGGTCAATGAGGTTAGGAATAAGGGTCGATGCATGAGAAATAATATTAATTTTTACAAATTTTAAAATAAAAATTATATTTAAAAATGATATTTAAATTTAATTTTATAATATTTTATTCAATTTTTTCTTTTTCATTTCTCAAAATCTACTAAAACATCTTAAATCAAATCAATTCATTATTATTTACAAAATTTTAAGATATTCTAAGCGTCCAAACATATTCTGTTTAATAGTTGAAAATTACAAAACAGCTTGCTATTGGGGTTTATCAAAGTAATTGGTCTATTAAAAATATTTTTGGTCAAAAGAGTTTTGACAAAAAAAAATCAATGTTTAGAGGGGTTTAATAGTTTATATAAATATATATTTATAGATTATCATGGAAATTAGGAAAATAATTAGAAGATTCTTTTAGAAATAAAATTAGTCTTGTGTTTAAAAAAAGTCTATCTTTGCTTTACCGAGTTTGTAGGAAGTAATGTAAATTTTCTTAGTGTTCATTCTAGTTGCAGTGAATAGTTAGGAGTGGCAGTTCGTATTTGTGTCGTGTCAAGTTATAGATATTCAACTAGATAGATTAATTTAAGCCCGATCCATTAAGTTAAATGATACAAACCCTAGCATGACCTATTTAAATAACGAATCGGGCCGTATCACCCATTTTGACCCATTAATAATTAATTATAAATTAGTCAACATAGCATCTCTCATTTTAACTTGTTTCATATAAATGATAACCCATTTAACCTGATTAATACAATTTCATATAAAAGTTAAAATCTATATCTATTAATACCCACAATATCTCAAAAAATAATAATAATAATACTACCTACTAAAAAAATATCAATATTTTTTAGATTTAAATCTATAATAAAATCAATACTATAAACACAACAATAACAAATATGAGTATAGGTTTAGAATTACAATCTCAACAATAAAACTATAAACATATTGAGAAATACTAATATTACAATCTAACAATAAAAAATAAATAAAAAAATGATAAGTAAGAAGAATTTATTAATCCACATAATTAGGCAAGGCCCAAGTATATAGAAAGAATACAGAAAATGAACCTAATTACAAGTTAAATGTTGTGAAAAACAAAATAAAGGTCATTAAAACTAGTCTCACTCAATACATTAGCCGAAATCCAAAGTAACAATAGATGAAAGAAAAAGTTCATTGTAACATCCCGCTCCCCACAGTTAAGAAAGTTTTTTTTTTTGGAAAATCACAAGGCCAGAATGTTACTACCGAATTTGACTTAAAAATATTTTATTCTTAAAGAAGCACCAGATACAACGATTCTAAAAAATTTAAACTTATCTTTATTAAAAATACTAAAATTATAAAAGAGAATGCATAGAAGCATTTATTAAAATTTCTCGAAATGGGTGTTATAAAAATCATAACTTAAATTCTTTGTACATGATTTAGGCCTCTGTCATGCCTAGCTGGACCAAGTCACGTCCTGCAGTTCTACCTTCATAAATATTCTAACATGGGGTGGTTTAAAAAACATGATGTGAGGGGATAAAGACATTGGTTTTGGGCCCAGCAGAGGACAAGAGAGCAAGGAGGCATGTGAAGAGTACTAAAAGTAAAAGTTAGGGGCAAGAAGGGTCACGGGGTGTCAGGGGGTCAGGGTGCCATAGGAGTTATGGAGGACCAGGGTGCATGGGCTATCAAGGAGGGGAAAGGCGGGCAAAGGCATGGCCTTATCTGCAGGGGGTGCATGAGGGAAAAGACAATCAAGATAAATAGAGGGGGAGGTTCTTATTCTCAGGGGTCTTGATCTTCTTCTTCAGTTCTTCTTCTTCATCAACAGTCGACTCCTTCAACCTCAAAACAGGGGAGTTCCAATGAAGGTCTCTTCTCCAGTAAATTTATATTCAGCATCACCATTGTACAGTGAGATATGAGAGATAGTGAACAAGAATATTATAGTGGATTTCTCCTCCCCAAACCCCTGTAAATGTAGGCCTGGTGTCGAACCACATAAATCTTGGTGTCTTCTCTTTTTATTTTTTCTGCACTTATTTTCTATTTACCGCCATGGACATACACACTACTGCCGTACAGCCGCACCGAAACACTACCGGGGGCTCTATACAATGCCGATCGAGACCCAAGTCGCCCCAGTGGGCCAGGAATGATTCATTCTCCCCCTCCGGCCTGTTGAGCGATTCTTATCTCATCAACACATGAAATAAAACTAAAATGAGTTAATGACTCAGAAAAAAAACTCATCATAACGTAAACATACGTAACATAAGATTTTAATAAAATATTTCATGCCGAGAACTTAAAATTATGACTATTCATATATGTGCTTATAATATGCATGACTTATCTTAACTTATCAAGCTTATTTGACTTATCATACTGGCCTATACACTTAACCATGTATGCAAGGTTGTGCATAGGTCTCACATCTTGTGGCCATAAGGGGAGTTGCTAATAGTATTCTAGTATACTATGGTAGACCACGTTTAGATCCTTCGTTGCACATCCACCCATAAAATTACATTGGTAACAAGCATCTAAACGGTCATCTTATTAATTGCTCTGAACTTATCTTACATTTGATCTTATGAAAGTTTACGCATTTTATACAACACAAGATGCATGATATGCATAATACATACATAACTGTAATATGCAGAATGAAACATGATGAATGACATGCTTATAAATAGTATGACATGCATGGTACATAAATATTGGCTTCAAAAGAACTGGCTTTTTAATTATAATATATATAACCAACAAATCTATGATAATCCTAATTTATGATCAAGCTAATTACCTCGTAATGCTGCTTCCAAAATTTCACTTCATAGCTGGTTACTGAGAAAGGATGAGCTTGTGCAACAGGCTAGGCACTGGCTAGAGAGAGAAATAGATTAACTGAGAACTTGAAAGAAAGCAAACGTGAGAGAGAAGGAGGGAGGAAACATAAGGGATGTTGGAAGAGGAAGGAGGGAGGAAACATAAGGGATGTTGGAAGAGTAAGGAGGGACATGCATGGTGTTGGATTGGGTATTTTGGATTCAATCGCTACACGTACGAAGGTTTATGATTTGTCGAAATAACAAACAGAATAAAAGATATTTATAGAGAAATTTGGAAGAGGGTGTCGACAAGTTCGAGTTGGACTAGGTTAATCCACGTAGTGACACTAATCTGATGAAAACTCAGTCGTGATCATCTTAGAAAAGAGTTTAAATTTAAAAACATAATCTAGCAGTTCATTCAAAGTAGGATTAGTAGTGATTGAGACTGCGTAGAGGAATTCAATCAATGATGATTTTAAACATAGATAAATTTCTAATGATCAATCTTTAAATTCTAAAATGAGTCTAACTCGTTTAATAAATAATAAATAAAATTTAACCTAGTTATTGAGCCTAAATAAAACTCCTAATCAATCTCAATAATTTATCTCTTGTGGGCTTATCTCATATGGCCCATTAAACATAATTTAAGTTTGGTAAAAATTATCAATCTTCCGACCTTAAAATTATTGTGATGGGTCGTTACATCCATAAACCCTCCTGATGAGTTTTCCCTATTGTTGAAACAATGATCATTCCTCTCGTTACACCACATTAAACATAGAAGCACCATCTTTTAAATAGTTGCAATGTGACAATTGTCCTGAATTCCTTTCCAACATGACAATGAGTCTACCACCCTCCTAGGCATTACACATGCAACACCAAGCCTAGTGAAGATTTTATTCCATAAAGCATTAACTACTTTACAATGAAAAGGAATATGATGTACCGATTCAACATTTCTTTTACGCATCAAACACCAATCTATTATATACGACCACACTTTCTCAACTTATTGATAGTCAATCTTTTCCCATGGGAGGCCACTCAGTTGAAGAAAACAACTTTGAAAGGAACATCACTCCTCCAAATGCACTTCTAAGGCAATGCAATGAAAGAATGGGTCGACATAACCTTATAATAGAATCTAACCGAGAAGCTCTTATTCTCCAAATGAGTTCAAAGCAACCTATCATCCCCTCCCGCCTTTAAATTCAACGCGTATAATGCACTATAAAATTTAATAATATCCCTTACCTCCCAATCCCGAACAACTTTAACAAACCTTACAAACCATTGAAGAGAACCAATATAAATGTCTATGTTATAAGCCCCTGAAGCACCCATTATCCAACACAATCTTATAAAGAGAAGGGAAAGCATTCTTCAAGGCATCATCACCACATCAAATATTGTACTAAAATCTTATTCATGTTCCCCTTCTCACTTTGAATCTAAAATTACTGAAGAAATCTTCCCATCCATTCCAGATAAATTTCTCCACTCCCACAACATATGCCCCTCTTATTTCATTTGAGCACAATCTCATCAAATACTCTCATATTTAATATCAACAGCATTCCTCCAAAGAGCATCTATTTCCCAATGATACCGTTATAACCATTTATCTAATAGGGCATTATTGAAGGTTCTCAAATTTCTAACTCCCAATCTGTGCAAGATAAAGGGTTACAGATCTTATCCCATGTAATCAAATGGAATTTTTTTCTCATCCTCTAAACCTTTCCACAAGAAATAACGAAAAATCTTCTCCAATCTTTTCGCCATAAGTATGTTGGGAGGTTGGATAAGTGCTCTTGATTAAGGTGATTCTATCACCTTTGGACAAATAAATCCTCTTCCAACCCATCAATCTATATTCGATATTTTCAACAGTCTCATCCCTTGTCTTGGATTTATAAGGAGCCCCCAAGGGAAGATCGAGATACTTCATGGACAAGGATGACACCTTGCAATCCAAGATAGCTGCCAATTCACCTAAATTATTAACCAAGCTAGTAAGAACCATTTTAAATTTTGATAAATTCACAAAATTCACAATATCGAAGGCAGCTTCAAAGCAATCTGGTCGGGATCTGGCTCACAAAGAATCAGCGTGTCATTGGCAAAGAGAAGATGAGAGACATTTACGCTACCATTCGATAAGCCGCCCACTGAGAAACCCGAGTTAAAGCCCCTATCCTCTATCACCTTCAACATTCTACTCAACACATCCATCACTAAATGAACAAAAAATGAGATAAAGGGTCCCTTTGTCTCAAGTCCCAAAAGCTATTAAAGAAACTTTCAGGAGTGCCATTAACCAGAATCGAGAATCTAACGGTTGTGATGTAATGTTTCATCCACTAGCACCATCTCTCCCCAAAACCATACCTATCAAGTATATATATCCAAAAGTCCTAATTAACGTGATCAAAAGCCTTCTCTATATCCAATTTACATAGAATACCTGGGATGCCGGCTCTGCCTCTACTATCCAAGCATTCATTTGTAATGAGAATCGAGTCAAGGATTTGTCTTCCTTCAAGATGATCTTCCCTATAACTTCACTCAACCAATTAGCTAGAACTTTTGAAAAGATCTTGTATACCCCACTCACCAGATTTATGGGACGGAAGTCTTTCATCTCCACCAACCTTGCCTTTTTTGGAATAATGGCAATGAATGAGGCGTTAAGAATTTTCTCAAATTTCATTAACAAGTGAAATTCAAGAAAAACTTTCATGATGTCCTCCCTAACAATGTCCCAACAAGTTTTAAAGAAAGTCATTTGAAGCCATCTGGGCTCGGTGCTTTGTTTTTGTCCATTATTTTTAACATACTAAGCACCTTATCCTCTTTAAATGATCTTTCCAACCAAGTCGTGCTTGATTGATCAATCGAATAAAAAGCTAGCACGTTAGGCCTCCAATGGTATTACTTCGTGAGAAGTTTATCATAAAAGTGAATAATGTGATCCTTAATTTCAACATTGTTCGTAAGTACCTTACCTTCCAATTGAAGAACCTCAATGACATTATTTCTTTGATGGGAATTAGCTACTATGTGGAAAAGCTTTGTGCTTATGTTCCCTTCCTTCAACTAAAGAGCCCTAGTTTTTTGTCTCCAATAAATCTCCTCCATAAGAGTATTTTTTTAGCTCAGTTATCACAACCATTTTTCTTTTCTTGTCTTGTCTTCAACTGAGAGGGCCTCATCAACCTAGGGGTGGCAATATGTAACACGACCCATGAACCCAACACAAACACGACACGAAATTAGCCAGTTTGGTTTGAGGTTAACTGGTTCGGGTCAAAACGGGTTGATCCGTTAAGACACGAATTATAAACGGGTCAACATGCTTAACATGAAATCAACCCATTTTGACCCATTTATAATTTATTTCAAAATTAAAATTTTATTATTGTTAAGTTGTAATATTGATATTTCTCATTATACTTATATTTTTATTGTTTTTTATTGTTGAGATTGTAATTTTAGACCTATACTCGTATTTATTATTATATGGTTTGTAAAATTAGTTTTATTATATGTTAAAATTTAAAAATTATTGATATAATATATATTAAAATTATGTTAATCAGGTCAAATGATTTATATATTTTAGTTTAATCCATTTACATAAAACAAACGAGTTTAAATGGGTTGTGTTGTGTTAACATATTTCTAATGAATTATTAAACGGGTCAAAACGGGTAATACGGCACAACCCGTTATCTAAATGGGTTGGGTTAGGGTTTAGAAATTTGACACATTTAGCTTAATGGGCTGGGTTCGAGTTGACCTATATAGTTGAATGTTCATAACTTGACACGACCCGAAAACACGATTTGCCACCCATACATCAACTTATTTTTCATCAAAATACTGCAACTCCTGAAAAAGAATATTCCATTGATCATTGATGTTTCCAAAGACTTCATATTCTATTTTTTCAAGTTATTTTTCAGGATTTTAAGTTTCTCAGCTAAAACAAAATTAGGAGTGTCCGAAAATTGATATGAGGACCACCACACTCAAACCTTGTCCATAAACCCATCTACCTTCAACCACATATTCTCAAATTTAAATATCTCAGTCCCTCATGAAGACCCCACAATCCAATAGGAGGGAAAATGATTAGAGCATATATTAGGAAGGCTTTTTTTGTATACGTTTGGAAAGTGTGCCTCCCAATAAGAAGAGACACTAAATCTGTTAAACCTAGATCAAGCCCTCCCATTAGACCAAGTGAAGTCTCCCCGAGCTAAATGACGCCAAACAGAATTTAGATTAATTCTGAAAGCTAGTTTTAATAGATAATTGAGAAGAGAAAGACAAGGAATTGTCCAAAATAAAAAGAAAACAACTCTATTTTCAATCAAAACGCCAAAATAATATCTATTAATAGTAAAATTCAAAATTATTTTATGAAACCCACATGTCAGACTTAAATAACTGCAAAATTAGAAATTATAAAGATTTTTTCAAAAGAAGAAAAATCTAAATTATTTTATGAGAAACAAATATATAAATAAACAAGAATTCTACCAAAAGTTTGGCCAAGATAAAATCAGAATTACTTCTAAAACCTAAAATCAAATATTTACTAATAAGGCAAAAATGATCATAAATATATAATTTGATAGAAAATAACTAATATTGTCATAGTCCAAGGAAGATATTAAGTTCCTCCTTTCATATTTGTACAAATTGATTTTTTTAAGGTAGTACTTCAACGTAATCAATGTAGAATCTGGACCTAGATACTCCATATCAATTTGTGTTGATTTTGACATTTTTGAGTTTTGATAATTTTTAATTGAACATCATAATTGATTTCTCTATATTTTTTGGGCGAATCTCTTATCTTCTTTGTGTTGATCATCTATTGGAACTAGCTGTCAGAATTAATCTAAATTTTGTCCGGCATCACTAAAGGTAGACCAGTCAAATCCAACTCAAAAATTAGAGTTGAGAAGTTAACCATGTTTGAACCCATAATAGAGTCCCCCAACCTTTTATTCGGAAATCGAGTGATGTTAAAATCCTTTCCAATACACCACGAGCTATCTCACCAACTGCACAAACCAACAATCTCATCCCAAAGAAGCATTCTATTATTGTCATCTTCAAGCCTGTATATGCTAGCAAAACCCCACCCAAAACCATCTTCCACATTCATGAAAGAACAAGCTGCCAAAATTCACCGGCATACTCTTCTACCAAATTAACTACTTTTATATCTCATATCACTATAATACCAAGATACTTCTCCAATAATAATAAAATTTAAACGGGTTATTGCTAGTTGATTTTGGGTTAAACAAGTTGACCTGTTTATTAATCATATCTTAAGAGCATTGGAATTTGGCTAGGCCAATGCCAATGCATCTAAAAATATGCCTATTTTATCTCTTAAACCCGCTGGATTGGATTGGTTAGAACGTGGGAGCTCAGTCTTTAAGCTACAGTATATCTAAAGTCATCTTCATCTTTGGCGTGATATTGTTCATAGCCAAAAGGCATATTCTATTCTAAAAGCATTCCATCCAACTATAGGAAATTTTTTCCCTCTTGAATCCGTTCCCCAACACCCCCTTTCACTTTCCCTCCCTTTCTCCCTTGTCGAACGCCGCCTTTTCATTTTTTCTCTTCCATTCTTTTTTTTTTCTCTCCCTTTCTCTCTTCCCTCTAGATTGGCCTAACACTCCCTCTCTCCCATTCTCTCCTTCTTTTTTTCCCAGAGTTTCTTTGCTTCTTCCATTGTCCCAGGGTTGTCAAACTCTTCTCTCTCGACTTAGTTAAGGAACAATCGACAATGACAATTGATTTGTAAGAGGAAATTGACATCGAATACTACCAGGAACACTAGGAGAGGACTTGCGAGTTTTGCCTGAGACTGCCTCTTCAAGTCTCTCTATTTCTATCTCTACTATTCTTCAAAAGGGTAAAAATTCGTGACCATTATTGTTTATTTATTTATTTTGATTTCTATTATTGGTTGTTTTAGGAATTGGTCTAATCTGTGGTGGTGGGGAAAACATGTTGTTTAAATTGGTGCTTGCTTTGTGGTTTGATGTGTGTATGCTCAAGTTGCTTGGTTTGTAAAAATGTGTGCTTGATCTTTGTAGGCTTGGTTCAATTTCTTTCTATGTAGGCTTCACTCTTATCATACACAAATTAGACACAAATTAGCATGTAGATATTTGTGTAAACAAGATAGTTTGACTACTCTAGTGTAAATATAAACATTCTATGTTGTTCTTGGATGCTTCACTGTAAACAAGATAATTAGTTTGATGTGTAAGAGCAGATATAGTCATTGCACAAGCAAAGTTATTACTAAAATTCCTCACAATAGAAATTAATGTGGTTTGCATGTGAAGAATAGAAATTATAATATTATTCCCCCACCCCTCCATGTTCATGTCTTTACAACATGCATGCAGGAGTAGTACTAGATCAATTTTATTAACTTATTCTTTCCTACCTTATTATAAATATTATTCTTGGTCCAAAAATTATTATTCAAATCAATCATGAATCTCCTAATGACCATAAAAAAAACAAAATAGACCTTAAAAATCAAGATTTCACATACTTATCACTTGAAATGACCCCACAGATTGAAGTGATAGAGAGGATGGTATTTAAAAAGATGAGAGAATAAAAGCCATGACATTTCACCATTATAACTGATTCTTTCCTTTCTTTTTCTTTTCTGTTCTTATGCATCTTGCTTCATTCACAAAATTTAGCACAAGAAGTATGTACATACTTGAAAGGAATTAGTTACAAAAGAAGGTAATCTAAAAAAAACTTTTAGAGATCATGATCATTTTTCTTGGTGGCTCACTAACTGTTCCTATATTATTAGTATATATTAGTGTTTTTCCTGCCCCTTTTTTCTTGGAAATACTATATATTAGTGCTTTTTGAGATCATGATCATTTTTCTTAGGGTTAAAAAGGAAATTAAAACAAAACCAGATTTGCATAAAATTTTGGGAATGTTGTTTGCATAATTGCTCAAAGTGGAGTTATCTTATCTCATTTAAAAGTTCTAAACCAAACTATAATCTGTGTTTGCATTTTGGTGTTCTACAAGTTCTATCTCCAATTACTTTTTAGCTCTACATCTCAGTTTTTGTGTGTACATTAACCAGCATTTGCCTATAACTCATACATTATACTGCTCTTCATTGCTCATGATTCTAGCTAGATAGCTTTATTACTTGTGTGTATGCTTATGACTGAAGAGTTTTATACATTGCTCATTAGTTGGTATTCAAGTTGTCTAACTCCTTAACAATTATAATATCTTTAAGGATGGACACATCATTCAATGATGATTCCTTCTTCACCACTCTCTTAGAAAGTGGATGAGAAAATTATAATAGCACCCCAATATACACTCAAAATTGTAATGTTGTGGTTTAAGTAAACCCCCCCCCCTTAAGGGTGAAAAAATACCACCACTAAAAAGTTCAACGATGTGCATATTTCACTATAGAGGAGGACAACCTCCTTATCTCTGCTTGGTTTAACATTAGCATTGAACTATACGGGTTACTGATAAAAAATCCACTCAAATGTGGGACAAAATTTTTGATTTTTATCATGAGTATAAAAAACAAAACATTGTGAACTGTTTTGTAGTGTCATTGATGAATCGCTGGTCCTTGATCCAAAAATGTATAAATAAATTTTGTGCATCTGAAACATAGGAGAATCACTGCACCTGAGTGGTGTGACAGAGCAAGATAAGGTACGCATTCTGTAAAGCTTATTTATTAACTAACAACATTTCTTTGCCTTTATAGATTGAAAAGACATAATTCATGTACAAAGAGATGAAGAAGGCAGATTTCACAATGGAGCACCGTTGGTGTCTTTTGAGATACCAATCTAAATGGCAGCAATACATGTTGACATTGAATATGAGGAGAAGGCCACACGATAAGCGTCCAACCATTAACGACTCAAATCAAATTGCTGGCAGCACTGTGAAGGTTCTTGGTGAGAGATCTCCAGGCAAAAAAGTAGAGAAAGAAAGGGAAAGGAAGTGGAAGTCTCGAGAATCTAATGATGTTGAGTTTAACATGGCCTTAACTCAAATGACCAAGAATAGACACTTGTGCATGGTAGAAGGGAGAGCAGCAGTGATGATGGCAGATCGTGATAGATGTCAACAACTAGAATTTGAGAAGAAAAATTTTGAGGCTAAGATTATGAGATTGAATCTTGCTGGCATCAAATGCTATGCAACAAAACTATTTCCTTAATCTTCAGAGGAAAATTTATGAGATATTGAAAAATAATTTTGGAGCTACATCTACATCTCCATCCACACCTCATGGAGGTTTGTAACTGATGAGTAGATTTACAAAATTTTGATTTTAGTGGCTGGGCAGCAACTATGATTTTTTATTTTTGGTTGAACATTGCTTGCTTGGTAAATCTTTCAAACTTTGGCAGCTGAAAATGAATGTTATTCTTTTGTGGGCAGGTCAGATGGGTTGGATTTAATTTCCAATACGTTTTGTATTTGAATTGTGAGCTGGTTAATTTGTGTATGGTTTGGCTTTAATTTCCAAACTTGGACTTGTGTATGGTTTGTGTATGGTCAAGTTGTATCTACTGCACTTCTGATTGTTGGCATTCTAATGTTGAAAGGCATCTCTTTGGTAGTTGGTTTAATTTCTGGCCCTTTTCTTTTATAGTAACAGAGTAACTCAAAATGTGCATGGCTTGGAATGTTCAAATTTTTGTCAGAAAATTGCAGCAACCAAACGATAATTAGTTTAGAAAATCTGTTGGACAGGATTGGACAGTTTTGTGCATGTATTGGACATGATTGTTAGAAGATAATGAAAGTTTGTCAATAGCTTATAAATAAGATAAACTAATGTCCATTTTAACAATAAAAAGGGAAATCTTAAATAATAGAAGTAGTACAAATGACCATGTTTGTTGGATAATTATGTTGAGAAAAAAAAGTTAGGAAATAATAATTTAAGTAAAAATTAAATTATTAATTAATATATGGTTAGTGTAATTTCAAAATATGAAAAAAAA
This sequence comes from Cyclocarya paliurus, assembly GCA_029856935.1. NCBI lineage: Eukaryota > Viridiplantae > Streptophyta > Magnoliopsida > Fagales > Juglandaceae > Cyclocarya > Cyclocarya paliurus. The sequence goes on from CM056956.1 coordinate 4,426,522, forward strand.
AATAATATTAAAATAATAATATATTATTATTGTGATTAATAGATAGATAATCCAATGTGAGGTTATATCTTGAATGACAAAGACTTTAGGCAAAACATGTAAATTTAAATAAATTTTGACTTTAATTTTAGTTAGATTATTGCCAATACTTTAATGGATCAACTCGTATTAATTTAAAATTATTTATATTAAATTTAAATCTGTTAATTTTATATTATGTTGGTATTCAATTCACATATCATGTTAGATATTATAACCTGAATGACCCATATTCTGGAATCAAAATTCTCAAAATTTCTGAAACCAATCATAGAAAAGGTTCCGCATTAATCATATTCTTTAAAATGGGCCATCAACAACTACGTGTACATGTCACCGTGCTAAGAAAAGCGATACTTTAACGACATATTTCTTTGTTTATTTGAAAAATGATTTCTTTCAATAATTTCTAATTAAAGGTGTAAATCGCAAATCGGTCAATCTGGTCCAGTGATAGAGTGCGTTTGGTTTAGTAATTCTCACTCATCATTATAATTTTTTTAAATTTTAATATAAAATATAATAAATAATCTAATTTTTTCAAATATTAAAATAATAATAATATTAAACAATAATATTCTAATAATATTTTATCATCTAAACTCAACTCAACTCAACTCAGTTTAACATCCAAACGCACTCATCAGTCTGTAGTGATTGAATCAGACCGGTAGCTATCGATTTAGTCTGATCTCATCAGTCTGTACGGTCTGACCTAATTATTTTTTATTTTTAAAATCAATTAATAAAATTTTTTTATTTAAAATACTAAATTAAAATTAAGTGATTTATTAATGTGGATTATGTAATTACTCAAAAAAAATATTTTATATGATCAATAATAATAAATTAGATGAAAATTACATTATTAATTTACATAATTACTATATAATTAGTTAATTGATATTATGTAGTAGTTAATTGATAGAATAGTAACAAATGTTAACAATATATTTAAAATTTTATATTGTTAATAGTGATAGGTTAGATGAAAATTACGTAACAAATTGTACAATTATTATATAAATAATATATATAATATATTTTTTATTTTAATTTTTCATTCGGTCTGGTTCGAAGTGAAAAAATCTTGGACTAGGATAGGATCAAAACTTTTCTATCCTCTAAAACATGGATCGAGACCGACATGTTTCAATCTCACTCCAGTTCGATCGGTTTCTCTGGTCCGAACTCCCTTTATCACCCCTATTTCTAATATTCTATTTTCTTATTTGTTAGGTGTAGTTTTTATAATATTTTATTCATCTCAATTCATTTTATTTTATCTTAATTAATTATTATAAATTTTTAAATAAAATATCTAAAGTAATTTAAGCTAGTTTGGATACATAAACCTCATTATCTTATCTAATTATTATAATTTTTTTAAATTTTCACATAAAAATATAATAAATAATTTAACTTTTTCAAATTTTAAAATAAAAATAATGTTAAAAAATTATACTAATAATATTTTACTCAATTATTATTTAAAAGATCTCATTTTATCATATTTGAATTTTTAAAATCAATTTTAATTTAAAATAATATTTTAATAATATTTAAAAATCATAATTTTAACTCTCACTTTTTGAGAATCCGTACAGCATAGCTCGACTTTCAATGGCTAGTATCATGCAACGCTTAGATGTTGAACTGAGTTGAGTTGAGTTGAGTTGAGATAATAAAATATTGTTAGAATATTACTTTTTAGTATTATTATTATTTTAAAATTTGAAAAAGTTGAATTGTTTATTATATTTTGTATTGAGATTTGAAAAAGTTGTAATGATGAATTGAGTTGAGTTGAGTTGGATTGAGGATCTAATAGGAGCAATATTAATGAGAAAAGTCGGTGGTTAGAATGAAATAGTTAATTATTAGGTCCACGCGTTTTTAGAAGTCTTTTTGGAGGAGACCTTCCACGGAGCATTTTTGCCTCTGAGAGAGCAACCAGAAGCGTAGAAGCTTGAGTTTATATATGATTAGGCCATGAAACAGTAGATCAAAGGGAAGAAGAGAGGGCACTAAAGATTACACAACAATTCCTTGTAAACTTAGCCAGAAAAAGATCGAAGATGACGAAGAAGGCGGGAGCAGATCTTAACAACTCTCAGTTAGGCTTCCTTGAGCACAAGAGGAAGGTCAGTCACAGTCACTCCTAAAATCTGCTTTTGGGCCTCTCTCTCTCTCTCTCTCTCTCTGTATATATATATACATATTTTTTTTCAAGATTGATCACCTTCCTCTTCTGCTCCTAGAGATGGGAACAGAAGACTCGCTCTTGATATTTTACCAAACAAACAAGTGAAACATGCATGTTATTGAACTTTAATTAAAGGGATGATCTTTCATTTACTTTTGTTCTTATCTTCTTAACCTGCTTAATTTCTCACCAACTATGGTGACCAAACTCAATGATCAATAGATGGTTGCAATTAGGAGTGATTTAATTGAGATCGTAGTTAGATTAGTAAAATATTTATAATAGCAGTGATAATTAGTACAGACTGAAAAAAAGGAGCTAGGAGAAGATCAATGGAAAGAGATATGAAGACCAATCATATTGCAAGTAAAATCTTAGATATGCAGATTACTTTCTTCTCAAATTTAAAGGAATGAATAGTTTTCCCACAATCTAACAATTTGTATTTTGGTTTATATATATCTTCTACCGATCATTTTCAATCACCAAGCAGAAGAAATGGGTCGATCAGAAGACTGGCTATATTTGCTTCATGTTGTATGCAAGGTCACTCTATGTCACTTGGGGTGCTAAAGACGAAAACTGGGCTTGGAACTGTTTCAAGGAAACAAGGTGAAGTCAAGTGTTTTTAATGTATTTTTCGGCCAGAAATTCCAATTAATATATAGTACTTGTGGTAATTTGCAGTGATGAAAACATTGAAGTAGCCAAACTTAAGGCTGTATGTTGGTTGGACGTGAGAGGGAAGGTGAACATGTCGGAGCTGTCGCCGGAGGTTGTGTATGAAGTTGTGTATGAAGTAAAGTTGAAAAGAGGGGCTTATGGGTGGGAGCTTCCCATAATACTTAAACTTTCACTACCAGATGAGAGAATTCAACAACGATACGTTAGTCTTTTGGAGAAGCCAAGAGGAGAATGGATAGAGCTGAGTGTCGGCTGCTTCAAGCTCAAGAATGGAGAATCAGGAGAAGTGGGGTTCGATATTATGGAGCATGGAGGACATTGGAAAAGTGGACTTATAATTAGGGGTGCCGTCCTTAGGCCATCTCAGAGGATGAGTAGTACTGATCTCTGAGTCAATTATGGAAGATATAATAATGCAAATGCTCGATCGATCGTTGTTATTATTAACAAGGTCAGACGGGCGCTCTGTGATAATAAACATGTTGTGCTTCATCGTAATTAGATCTCTCTATTATGGATATATATTGACTGTTCTTGGATATTTCATGATAATTACAGATAGTTATAGAATATTTTTGAGCCTTGATATCTTTTGTGTTAGAAAAGCTACGATACAGGTTTAGATTAGGAGATGCCACGAAGTGTAATGATATTTGTATACTTTAAAACTATATAAAGCTTTTTTCATTGTAAAAGAACTAATTAAGGGTTTATTTGGAGTTACGTCAGGAGTCTTAAAAAGTGTTTAAATAGATTTAAAAGTTCTTTAATAAAAAAATTAAGTTGCTTGACTGTTATATATTAAAATACTTTTTAATCTCAAATAAAGTAAAAAATATGTCTAAGGAAAATCACTGTACGTTCTTTTCCAAATAATGTAGAATGTAGTTTCAATTTAAAAAAAAACTGTCAATGAGCGAAAATAATCATACAACTTTCACATAATTATAACTTTTAAAACTTTTAAGGATATGATCATAATTTTTTAAAAATCAAATGATCATCATATCTATCTCATAAAATCACTTTTTAATTTGTTCCAAACAAATATAATATATTTGAAATTGTTTTAAACATATAGTGACTAGACAGTAAATAACTTTTTAATAATAAAATTTATTACTAAAACTATAAGCTATAGCCTATAGACCCTAAAGATATAAGCTATATTTTTCATCACAATGTCTGGGGCTGTCTATTGGTTTTTCCGAAAACTCTTCGATTATTAAACATGAGCCTATAGCTCGCGCAATGCGGGATTGTTATGTATGTTGTGTATAAGGTAGAGAGATTTAGAGAGTGATCGGATTTTATAGAAGAGAAATTTGAAGCGGTTTATAGGGCAGTTTATTTGATGAAACAAGATAAAATTTTAAATAATACATTTGGGTGGAGATTTGAATCGGCTTATATTTTTATATGTAAGAAAATAAATGAAACTTAAAAGTTACAACAGCTCATAATGAAACATTGTTTTTAAAAGGATTACCGCTCCATAAATATAATACTTCAAATTTAATGAGTAAAATGTCTACTTTTATAGGTAAAATGCCACATCGGAGTCATATGACTCTGCTTAAAATATAAAACAATATAAATTTTGAATTAATGCTTTTGGGTGGAGTATTGAATCGGTTTATATCTTTATATGTAAGAAAAACACTACAAGAAATTAAGCTTTTCCCAGCAATTTTAAAATCATTGCAAATAAAATCGCTGGAAATATACCTTATTTCCGGCGATTTTGAAGTCGCCGCTTAATTTCCAATGTGAAGTTGGGAAGAGAATTTAGACTTACTTTTAACGGCGACTATTTGACTTTTAGCCGCAATTTTTGTCGCCCCAACAAAGTTGTTTTAATTGTAGCGGTGTTTTCGTTCGTCGATTATAAAAATCGACGCAATTAAAGCTATTTGCGGCGAACATTGTCGCCGTTAGAACATATGCGGCAATTTAAATCTTATTAGCGGCGAATGAAAAGCGCCGAAAAACCTAATAAATTTAAAACCCACACGTTATGTTTTCGATCCCCCATTTGTTTCCCTTCAGCCCTCTCCCCCGCCCTACCTCCCCCCTCTCTCCCCAATCCCTCTTCTCCTTCAAGCCACCGCCGCGCACAACCCGTCACCAACGACCCCACCACGCCACCGCCACCTCACCTCGACGGCCACCCCCTCCTTCTCTCTCAGCCCCCACGCCGATCTCTTGCCTTTTCCCCGATCTAGCATCACCCCTCTTTCTCTCGGATTTCTCGATATCGTCGCCGCTGGGGGCTCCGTTCGCCACCACCCACACCTCGACGCCATCGACAGTCCTACGTTAGAGCCCCCTTCTCCTCCACGCCTAGCCGTGCAGCCCGAGGCCCTCCCTCTCTCCCTTGCTCTGTTCGCTACCCACGACCACTAGCTCTCCTCAGCACCGTCGTGCTCCTCCCGAGCCACCACTCCACGCCAAGCAACCACCAAGACCACCCCTGATATTGCCTTCGGTTTTCACATATGGGTTCTTTTCATTCCTTTTATCTTTGCTTGATTTCTTGGTTTAGTTCCGTTTGGAGATTGGGTTTTGTGTTTTGTACCTGTACTGTAGAAATATCTGTGTGGTCGCTAATTTGTTTATGGGTTGTTGATATCATGCATTTTTCAATTATGGCTTTGAACCTTAGATTTGGTGCGTGCTGATGAACTTGATGTCTAATTTCCAGTTTGGGGCAGAAGGGATATATGAAGATAGATTTTATTTTTATTTGTTAGAACTTGAAAACATGAATAAAATTTTCCCATTATTAATATGAATGTTTTCTTGTTTTAATGATAGGTCCTGATAAATTCTTATGTATTCAACGTTTGGAAAACCATGAATTATACTAGCCATTAATGGCGTAAGGTGTAACTAGGTTTTAATTTGTACTCTTTTCTTTTCATTTTTATAAAACAAAGATTTTTTTCTTAATTGGAGCTGTATATTTCATACACTATGGTTTGATTGATGCTGTAGAGTATATAATATCTTATATGAGTTACTATTACTTAAATGTCGTCATAATCTTGCTTTCCTGTTTGAAAGCAAGATGTGTCAAAATAGCAGCTGCATCATAGCACATCCAAAACAACCCAACAATTCTACAGCTATTACAGCAGCAATTTGCAGCCCCTAGTCTCTTGACTTTTTCTTCAACTTTTTTTTTTTGATAAGTAAATGGTAGTATTAATAAGAATAGGCATAGTGTATTAAATTCCTATACTAACTCTGCTTCAAATTACAGTATAAATTTGGTTTTAGGTCATGCTTCCATAAAGAGAATGAGGATATTATCATAAAGCTTGCCATGTGTGTGGTTGTGCAAATCTCTACTGCTGGATAGCAATCATTCTATTGCTATAAGTTCTCTTTTTTATTTGTAGCTTTTACAGTTACTTCTAGGCTGATTGAATACGTGTGTACATTCTATGGTTGTATAATAGATGTGTATTCCCAAATGAAAAAAAGCATGAAAAGTCAACATCACATAGCTCTGAGTTCCCCTCATGTAAATGTCTTGTCATCTGGTTCTACATGTTTGTGTGCAACATTGGCATTAGAGAATGCAGGTATAACTGGATTCTTCATAGGAGCAAAGCTAAGGCCTCGAGATGATCTTTTCTGGTTTAAGAATCCATGTTTTTTTTTCTCAGTATCAGTTTTCCTTTGAGTTTAATGAATATTTGTAGATGTACAGATGTAGTACATGTTTTGAAGTTTATAATTTTATTTCTTTCCCTCATTTTATTTCTTACTTGTATTTTTTTTTCAGATGCTGTATACATTAACAGAGAATGGAACGTAAAGGGAGCAAAAAGAAATGGAGATTCAATCCTCTTTTCTGAAGTAAATTTAGTTTTTTAAATCAAAATAGTGATGTAAATTTTTTTATTTCTTAACCATTGCATACATGTAAATAACTGAAGAAAATAGTCAGGAAATGAGCATAAAAAAACTTACCTGTGAAATTTGAAAGGTGGAAGGCAAATTTAGAACTCAGAGTCGAAATAAACAGATTTGATCTGAAGTACTATTTAAAAATACAAAATTGTTTAAGAACTATTTTAAACTGGTAATAGCCTGTAAGAAACTTCCAGTATGTATGTTAATTAGTTTGTTTCCAAGTAATGGTGGTTCTCTTCTTTTGAAGATGTTTTTGGTGTTTAAATTTTGGCCCACTTCAATGACAACAATCTGGTCACGTTCTCCATAATATTAATAATTGTGTGAGTGAACTTTGAAGTTTCCAAAACAGAGTGATCGCATGGCATGCCATACTCCAATTTATAGACATGGGTGAAATTGCTGAGGTGTTTATGGGTGTATGGAAAATGTGCTTGATAAGATGAATTCTTTTGATATCTATATCTAGTGTGCTATGTTTGATTTTGAACATTTCTCACTTCTAGCTGCTTTTTGTATTGAATTCAGACATGTTGCCAATTATGGTGTAGTTTTTGCTTGCTTATTTTATAGGTTTTAATATACTTCTAATTTGTTAAAGTTCAACATGTGTTTTCAGGCCAACTCCTCCTTCACAGGCTGTTATGGTGCAGTGAGTAATACATTTGACCTAACTATATATATATATATATATATATATATGAATATTCTTTTTGTGTTGCCCCAGATGGTTGGTTTGACTATTCATGTATCGCACTCCCTGCTTTTATTAATGGTGAACGTGATGCTGCTTTAATATCACCTTCTAAAGTTGTTGAATACTTTGTTTTGCAGACTTTGAAGCTCACTGTGGCAAAGCTAAGGCCTCGAGATGATCTTTTCTGGTTTAAAACCCATGTATTTATTGTTGTCCTTGATCCATTTTATTCTGTTCCAGGTTGGAAAAAGCATGACACATCTGCAGATAGTTGCAAGTCTGTTTTCTTGTTCAAACACAAAATTTCTATGGACTGACTTTCAATCGGGAAAGCAAAGCTGATTTGCATGTTCTTTGTTTTAACTCTTTGCAGAATGCATTTGAATTGGCTTCATTCTTTTGGTTCTAGGTACCCTCTTTTCTTCCTTGGCTTGGTTTATTGAATATTAATACCTATTTCTACTCTTTTTAATATTGAGAAAATCTTCTCTTTTTAATCTTTTCTGCATTAGTGTATTTATAATCTATTGTAACAAATTTTTGTGTTCAATTAGGCTCTGAAAGCCATACTAGTTGAAGCTTCTTTTTTTTTGAATGCTTGTAAATCTTTTGTGTTTTATTTTTATATATACTAGTCCTTTCATTTGAGTTAAGGAGATCATAATATGGTCATATTAGGAGTAGGGATCATTTTTCAGAATGTCAAAAGAAATATAAACCAATCTGCAAGGTAAAATTCTGCTGACCGTCATTTTTTTTTTTACTTTGTTAAAACCCTTTTCCGGCGACTTTAATTCGTCGGAAACATTCTTTTGTGTATAAAACTTATTTGCGGCGATATAGTGTCGCCACAAATAAGTGATTCTAGCGATAAATAAAAATTGTCGGAAAACTTACTTTTTGCAGTGATTTTACTAGTTTTTGCCACGATGTATAAGCGCCGGAAAAGATTTTGCCAGTAATTTTACCAGTATTTGCAACGCAATGCGTCACCTAGTGGAAGCCTTTTTCTCGGCACATAAAAGGTTATTTGTGAGGGGTAAAAATCGTCGCAAAAAAGGATCGTTTCCTGCGCTTCTCAGAAACGGACGAGTTTGAGTAGTTGCGACGACTTTTTCGCGTCCAATATGCGTCGATCCCATAATCGTCGAAAATGAGTATTTGCAGCGTTTTTGAGGACTATTTCCAACGAATGAAAATGCTGCAAAAGCTCTCTTCTGTTGTAGTGAAAGAAATGAAACATAAAAGTTACAATAATTTATAATGAAACATTATTTCTAAAAAATTTACCGTTTTATAAATATAATACTTCAAATTTAATTAGCAGAATACTTATTTTTATAGATAGAATGTTACATTGAAATTATATGATTCCGTTTTTATATATGATCATAGATTTTACTAGTGCACGGTATTCTTCCAAATTGTTGTTCTGTCCATGTCCAGGAGAAAAAACACCACGCCGGAATACATCATCTCATAAACGTACAAACTCTCTATACATATGGGTGGCACAACATCCATCGATTTTGGATCTCGATTAGTATAATTTATCTTCTTCTTTTTTTATGCATTTTTTTAATAATTTTTAATAATTTTAAATATTTTAACAAAATATAACATTATTAAAAATACTTCCTTAATCACTAAATAAATAAAAAATAAAAAAAATGTGTCGGTAGACTTTCTCCATTTTGTATGTTGTAAATGTTAATACTTTCTTCTTTTACTAGTCATTAGTACTAGCCAGTTCTATCTTATAAAACACTCAGTTAAAACATTTTTTTGCCAATTAATTGCTAAAGGGCATGTTTATGTGTTTTTTTTTTTTTTATGGAAATAGTCTCATTTCATTAATGATTTGAAGTTACAACTGTTGATTGATCAGTACATAGAAAATTCAAATACTTTAAGCCAATCTACGCAACAACTCTAGCTTCCCCACACACAAATTGCTTTGTGGCAGACATTGTCTTAACTTCAAAAACTTTCTCAGAACAGAGAAAGCGTTCTATAAACCAGAACTTGCAAGCTCTCAATCATCCCAAGAAGGATGAGTATGGGACACAGCTATGGACATTAAATCCAATAGCCTGTTTCTATTAAATTAATAATTAAAATAAACTGAAAAAATTACAACTAAACACATTCACAACAAAAGACCATAAGCACTGGTGAGACCTCGGACGACACACCCACCGCAAGCATCGACATCTCAAATCCAGACTAAGCGAGTACCCAGCTAAAGCACGGACCACAACAACCCGACCGTGTGATCACCAGACGTAACATCGGCATGTTTATGTGTTGTAACAAAAGATTTTGAGAATATCGAAAATTTTTTTGAGTTTGGGTTTTGGAGATTGAGAGCGAAAACTTGATTGATTTTTTTAAATTAATTATGGATTAGATTTTGTGAAAGTAGATAGGTAGGGTTGGAAAGTTGTTTGAATACAGTTTTTTATTTCAGAGTTTGTAAAACCTATATTAATTTTTATATTGAGATCATGATTTGATGAATATTTGAAATAGATTTTTTTATTTAGATTTAAATATGTTTGGTTTGATTTTAAAAAAATTGAGGAATTTTAAAAAAATCAATGCAACTAAACACGAGCTTAGGTTTTGCCTTTTGGTAAGCTTAACAACAATGCCCCTCGAAATAGCTTGTAGTGGTAGCTTTCAATTGTTGCAGGAAATGACATGGATGATAGAGGCCAAGCAAACTAATAAATAGAACAAAAACATTATGCATTAGTTATTATTTACTCTCACATTTTATATTTATAGTAACAGATAAAAATTGACGGATGAGGAGTGTGAGTTAGTGAATAGTGACGGATGAAAAGAATTTTTCTAAACAAAAACTATGTCGCTTTGCAAAGGTACCAAAAAGATAAATAAATAAATATTTTTTAATGAATTCAGTCCATCATATATATATATATATATATATAAAGATAATGTTTTTGTGTCTTTGTGTTTTTGTCTACAAAGTGTCCGCAAGACTATATTTTGAAGTGAAGATGCTACTATGCCAGTACCTTTTGGGCAGATGCCTGCCTTTGTTGGTTCATGTTGTTGGCTTGAGTTGTATAATTACCGTTGGGGTACTCTGTTTTTTCTATTTATTTAGAATCTTACTACTCATCATTCTCACACACTATACATCACACTATATTTATTTTTATTTTCTTTTAACGGCATTGATAACACATCCTATATATCTGTCACGTTATAATTTTTCTTAATGTTATAGCCGAATTTTCATATTCTTGACTTGGGACGATATCAATTTGCACACCCAACATTATGTTCTCAATGTTGAAAAAATTAATAAGCTACAGCTTAGAATGACTATTAAAAGGATTGCATGTTGGCCTGAAATTATTATTGTTCTAATATATAGAAAATAAACCAAGTGAAACTATTACACTTTGCACTTTAACTTTTACATCTCAAGTACAAAAAGTTTCAATTTGCATCTTAAAACTCTTTTAATTTTTTAATCTACACTGTTTGTCTATAATTTGACGGTTGGGATTAGTGAGTACAACCTTTACCATAAAATTTGAATAGAGGATACAATATGGAACTGAGAAATGATTTATACAAATCCTAAATAGATAAGTCTTATACAAGCCCATGTTAAAAACAGATCTCATCAAGAAAAAATGTAAAAAAAAAACCATTATTTATTAGTGAAAATCACTTTTTTAGTATAAAATTTATCTATTTAAAATTTGTACCTACTAGTATTACTCTTGGTGGATGGAAAAAATAGAATCTTTGCCGTTGTTAATATTAGGAAGATTTATTGTTTAGGTTATTGGGTTCGGACTTTTTTTAAATTAATATTTTTAATTGATAAACTCATCAGGTGCCTATTTCAAAAAGATATTTTTATCCAAATCTCATTAATTAAGAAAAATTTTACTCATCATCTCTCTACTACACATTGTATATAATTTTTCATTTTTTTATTTTTTTCTCTTATTAAATATATGGTGTAGAAATGATGAATAGAAGAATTCAATTACTTTAACAAAAATAAAATAAAAATAAGTATAGTATATGGGATGATGAATAATAAAATTTTTATAATAAAATATTTTATTACATCATAATTATCAAAAAAGAAAACGTATCATATTTATATATAATTTAGGCTCCTTAGAAGGTTGGTGGGTTGTCTTTTTTTTCTTTTCCATTTTACTAATCTATATATTTTTTTAGTATTTATGATGAAATGACAAGTTAACTTTATAATTTTTTAAAGAAAATGTACTGTATATAAATACCATACGTATCGTTTTTTAATTGTTATGACGTGAGTTAACCTTGTTTGTTTTCGAAAAACATTTCATTTTATTTTATCTCATCTCAATTTTATTATTACATTTTTTTAAATTTCAATACAAAATAAAATAAACAATTCAACTTTTTTAAATTTATCTCATCTTCTCTCATCTAATCATTACAACTTTTTCAAATTTCAATATAAAATAAAATAAATAATTCAACTTTTTCAAACTCATTTCATCTCATCTCATCTCATCTCTGAAAACAAACGAGGCCTTATATATCACATTATTATTTTTCATCATTTTTTTTTTGAAAACATTATTTTTCATCATTGAAGCTTAGACAAAAGATCATAAAGTTAGATAAGATAAAATGAGAGTTAAAAATTAAATAAAATATTATTAAAAATATAATTTTTTTATTTTTAAGATTTTTAATTTTGAAATTAAAAAAATTAAATTATTTATTATATTTTATTTAAAAATTTAAGAAATTTGTAATGATTAGATAAAATGAGATGAGTTGAATCAATTTTGAATCCAAACAATTCTTAACCTAACTAAAAATTTTATAAATTAACATAATTTAATATGATCTATTAAATTATAAATTATAATTTTTATAAAAGAAATTTGACATATTATATAATTTATGTCTGTTTATTAATTTATTTAGATAATATTTATAATTAGAATTATTCTATTATTATGTTGGTGGATAACATACTATCCATATTATTTAAATGATAATTTTTAATTTATAAAACTTAAATCTTAAAATTTATCTTTTAAATCAAATTATATTATATAAATACTTTATTAAAAATGCACCATTCATCTTCTTCATAAAATTTTTCTTACTAATAAAATTAGGCATCTTTTTGATAGTAAAAATGTTTCATCTTATATTATTTTATCTCATTATTATAATTTTTTTAAATTTTCACACAAAATATAATAAATAATTAAATTTTTTTAAATCTTAAAATAATAATAATATAAAAAATAATATTTTAATAATATTTTATTCAACTTTTAACTTTTATTTAAAATCACCTTATCTTATCTCACTATCTAAATATCATCTTAACATTCTTAACATTTTTAAAATATACACCAATGCCGAGGCCCGAGAGCAGTTCAAGACCCTTTTCTTTCAAATAAAAGAAAAATCATATTTATGATTTCCATGCCACACATTATATATAAATGTTTTGATATTTTTTTATTAAATATATAGTGTATAGATAATTGAGAAAAAAATTTAAAAAGAATATAATAACAAAAATTAAAAAAATAAAAAAATTAAACAAAACTAAAAATTAGTGTAACGTGGGGAAATGATGAATAAAAAAGCTCCAAAAATAAAAAATGTACCAATTTCTGCCGAGAACGGATTTCAGTCTCTAGAGACAGAGACAAGAGAGGGAGTGTCGAACGAAGCTAAATGCTGCGTCAAGCTCAAAATCTCTTCAGAAAAACCTCATTCTCAACCACCACCCGCCTGCCCTCCTCGCCCTTTTCCACAAATTTCCCTTTGCTTTTGCAAGACACTTTCTCAAAAAGCCATCAGCAAAAATGGTTTTTGCGTTATGTTTCAGGGTCGGCATCCAGTCCCAGCTTGTCGATGTGGAGAAGAAAGAAGGAGATGGGCAAGGAGGGTCTGATCGTCGCCAAAGAGCTTAAGAGGCTCCGGTTCAACCAGGTACGCCTGGACCGGTTCATCCGGTCTCATGTGTCCCGCTTGCTCAAATCCGATCTCCTCGCCGTTCTCGCTGAGTTCCAGAGACAAGATCAGATCTTACTCTGCATGAAGGTTCGTGATTTCTATTCAATTTGAATTTGATCCGCTGTTTGGTTTGTGAGAAAAAATGGCGTAAAAGAAAAAAGGATATTCATTAACGATGGTTCTATTTGGTTCGTGAGAACGTTGGGTAAACAAAATTTCCTGATATTCGATCCTCGAATTCGTTGATAAATAATTCGGTTCTTATACCGTCTTTGCTTAGTTCGAATGGAACAACAATAATTCGTTGATAAATAATTTGTTTCATTGGAACAATAAAAAAAATTGATATGCTGCGCTTGGTTATTAGAATTTCCAAATTTTGGAAGGCCGAGGTAAAAAGTCTTGATTTTTGAAGAATTATTTTTCCTCTGTTTTGCTTTTTGAGAAAGTGTGGGAAGGAAAAAGAAACTTGATTTTTTTTCTAGTATCAATTACATAGTGTACGTTAGATACACTAACGTACACCATGTCTTTGAAAGAACTCAGCTGTAGCTTGATGTTGGATTTAAAATTGTTGTAAAAGGTTGGATTGGATTTCAAATCCTCAAAGGCTGTTGCAAAAGTTTCGAAGTCATAGACAATGATCCAAATCTGCAAGTCTTCTACTACTTTTCGGCTCATGTGGAACTTTGAAAGTAATAAAGGACAGGATTTGCTAACCTAGTTGATTCCTTGCATTTAGGGCACCCCCCGAACAGGGGGCACCCCCATCCTGCCCCGTGGGCTGGTGCCCCAGTCTGGATGCAGTCCGTTTGCCACCCCATCCAACACTACGTTACACAGTGTCATGGACTTACAGAATACACTTGCAAACAAAATAAAAAAAATTATAACCAAATTGCACAAAACATTACTGATCTTACAAATCCAAGCAAAAACCAAAAACTAAACTTACAACCAAATAAACTTACGGTCTTACAGATCAGAAAAATCTAACATATCAAACCAAAAACCTAATTGAACAAATCAAACAGCTTACCCACAGGCCACGACCGACATCATGGGTCATACAGATTTGTGCATAGATCTTTAGAGGTTTGGGGATAGATTTATATGGCCCTTGGTCGTGGCCGTGGGTCATTAAACTCAAAGATCCGTCATGGCGTCACGGACTCCAGTGTCACCCACGGTCACAACCGCTAGCCGTTACATGTGACAATGAAGTTACGATGACCCATCATGACATTATGAAGAGAAGTCCTCTCATCTCTGCCTGCTTTGAGTAGGAGGAGAAGAAGAAAAATGAGAGAGAAGTCAAGGTCCTAGGATGGTGGCTGTGGGCCGTGGCCACTGGCATTAAGGAGTGAAAGCCTGATGGAGAGAAAACTCAGAAGAGGGGTGGGGGGTATGGGAGGCAGCTGGGAGTCTGGAATGAGTGACACTGTAGGGTTTTGTAACCCTGTAATGAAATGATGCCGTTTTGGATATTGTTTCATTATAAACTTATTTTATATATTTATATATATGTGTGCGTGCGTGCGGGCCGGATGGGGTAAACCCCGGGTAGGCTTAGGCCCACCCTGGGCCTCACCCCCGCATGGGATCATCATGAGGGTGGATGCCCCTGCATTGGCCAGCAGGGGGCCGGACGGACAGGTGGTGAGGCTCCGCCGCCCACCCTTACTTGCACTGTATAGTGATCTTGACTACAATTTTCAAGCACTTCTATGTGTACAAATAGTATGAAAAATTAATTGCTGGATTTCTTTGGCAGTCTTGTAGTATTATTCAGGTCTACCTACAAAAATCTTATAAAAAGTAGTGCATCAATACTCATTTAATAAATCCCTTTGCATGTAGTGTACTGTGCTAAGAACAAATGCACTGGGTTAATTGATATATTTAACATTTTTTGGTTTTGATATCTTTAAGTCATAGGGTTTGACACCTCATCACTTTGTGATCGAGAAATATGATAGATTTTTTTTTGATAGGTAATCAAGAAGTTTTATTCATAAGAAAGACATAGCTCAAGTACATAGGAAGTACACATGGGAAGTAACTAACTAGGGTTTACAATCGAAAGTGGAAAATCATGGACATTTAGGCCTCATTTGTTTTCATAACTCCTCTCGATTCATCTCATCTAATTATTACAATTTTCTCAAATTTTCACATAAAATAAAATAGACAATTCAACTTTTTCAAATTCTAAAATAAAAATAATATTAAAAAAATATATTTTAACAATATTTTATTCAACTTTTAACTTTAATCTCAACTCATCTTATCGCATCTTATCTGTGAAAACAAATGAGGCCTTAGTTCTTTAAAATCAATGACCCCCGCCCATAAGAACAAGGTTTCAAAAGAGAACTTCAAGTTCATCCATTGTCCTCTCGTGGTCCTCAAAGCTTCTATCATTTCTCTCCCGCCAAATGCATGCCACCAACACATACATATAAGAGCCATTTTCCAGATTGCTGACACTTGTGGATTACCTTGGAGGCCTCTCCAGCTTGCTACGAAATCCACCAGCCTAAGGGCTTATTTGGGTTTGTTTAGGAGTTTAAAAAAGTGTTTAAATATTCTTAAGAGCACTTTAATGATAAAATTAGGCTGTTTGGGTGTTGCATATTAAAATGCTTTTTAATCTTAAATAAGCTAAAAGTATGTTTGAGATTGCTGCCACTAAGTATTGCTCTTTAAAATGACAGCGCTTAGCTTGTAATTAGGTTCATCTTCTTTATACTTCCTGTGTACTTGGGCCTTGCCTAATTACGTGGTTTAATAAATTCTTCTTACTTGTATATAAGAAATGATAAAATGATGTTTTTCCTGAAATATAATTTTTCAGGTAATGCGGAATTTAGTTAAAATTTTAAATGAAACTGTCAATAAGCAAAAATACTCATACAACTTTCAGATAATTACTATTTTGCCTTTTGATCTTATTTGTGGAAACTCATGATGGAACATCAGAGATATCTAGTGAAAATGCTATTAATATTGAGCGTAATTGTATTGTTATTTAACTTATGCATTGTTGAAGTGATTGTTTTTCATTATACTTATTGGAGGTCCTATTAGACTATTTTTGTTGTTGTTTGATTATAAGATTTGATTTCTATCAAGGATATGATCATAATCTTTAAAAAATCAAATGACGTTTTATGTTATTTATGCATCAAAAAGCACTTTTTTAATTTGTTTCCAAACAAATGTAATATGTTTGAAAGTGCTTTAAACATATGGTTACCAAAAAGTTAATAACTTTTTAATAGCTTAAGCTCTACAACTATTTAGCCTTAGGCTAAAAGCTATATTACCCACCATAATCACAAACATGCACTAAGAGGCATGACCCATGATAATTCAATTCCCGCAAAAAAAAAAAAAAAAAAAAAAAAAATCATCCCACACGGTCCTAGTCACCTCACAATGTAAAAGAAGGTGATCTACCGATTCACCATTCTTCTTACACATGCAACACCAGTCCAATACTATTGCCCGACATTTAGTCAGATTATCTATGGTAAGAATCTTGTCAGAGGCTGTCCAAACAAAAAAAGCTGCTTTTAGAGGAGCTTTCGTCTTCCATATATTCTTCCATGAAAATGTGGTTATACCTAGGCTCGTTAGAAGTTGGTTGAGAATTTTGACTGTGAATCTACCTTTCTTGGAGGGGCTCCTGTTTATCTTTCTATGGTACTATGATAGAAAATATAAAATTTAACATAAATTGAGATAGAGCAGAGAAGGAGAATGAGGGAGAGAGACTTTGATGCGCTACATCTTTACTATTCTCAATTTTGATTGAATATGAAGTGTAGGTCCCTATTTATAGGGAAATTACATGGAGATCAAGTAAGGTAAATATTCTGATCATTATGAAAATCAAATCTCTTGATTTGATATTATGTAAATCAAATAATTTCTTGATTTGGTATTATTTCTAACAGAATAACCTTCCTTGCAAGCATGTTGTACAATTTTCATTCATGTTATTTGTTGTATTACCTTAGCGCCAGGGTTAGGTGCTTTTACATATGGCCTGTATCTCATGGCTGGTCTTTTCATGATTTCCTTGTATCTCTAAACTAGACATAAACTTGCTCATATATATGTCCCGTATACTTGGGCTCTTTTGTCTCTCTTTTGATCAATAAAAATTTGTTTACCGATAAAAAAAAAAAAAACATATGGCCTGTTAAAACGAAGCAGAGTACATTATGTGCTGTTTTTTTCCCCCCCCCCCCATCATAATGGTAAGTTGGACCCGCTTTTGGTGGGTTTGGAACTCTAGATTTCACCCTTCACGTCAGTTTTTTAACAGGTGAAGTTGACATTCATATTAGAGTTTATTGGCTCTTTTCTAATCTTTTTCCTTTTACAATTAATTTATGGAAACCCGTGAATTCTGGCTCTTCCTCTGGTACTTGATAACTTTGTTACCCTTTGATACTGTAATTTTAAATCTGCCATACCAAATGTGCAATGTGCAATGATTGACTATCTTAAATCATTTGCTTTCTCAGTTATATGATGTGGTTCGTAAAGAAATTTGGTACCGGCCAGACATGTACTTTTACAGGGACATGCTTATGATGCTTGCACGAAACAAAAAGGTTGATGAAGCAAAGCAGGTTTGGGAAGACCTGAAGAAAGAGGAAGTTCTCTTTGATCAGCATACATTTGGGGACATTATCAGAGCCTTTTTAGATAGCGAGTTGCCCTCGGAGGCAATGGACATATATGATGAAATGAGACTATCCCCTGATCCTCCAATCTCTTTGCCTTTTCGAGTGATATTGAAAGGGCTCCTTCCATACCCAGAATTGAGAGAGAAGATAAAAGATGACTTTTTAGAACTGTTTCCTAATATGGTTGTTTATGACCCACCGGAAGACTTGTTTGAACATGAAGATTGGAGAAAGAAGATTGGGGATGATTAAATGGTGCTACTACTGACACGGTCTTTGCTCCACAGGAGACTACTCTTTCCTGGGAAAAGCTAGCCATGAGCAAGGCTAGAAGCAATTAGATGCTTGTGATAAGTTGAAGCAGTTGCTTGTGAGTTCCCCATGGTTGATCTCCTTCGCAATGCTGCAAAAGCTCACTCATGGTCTCTAAGTTCGGAAGCTTGCTTTTCATGGCATGCAGTGAATATGAGAATTGACTACCCCTTGTTCTCACTCAGCATGGGAAATGGTTCGTGTGATGCAATTTTGAGGGCTTCATTGAAAGCAGGATAATATTTTACCATGATGCATTTCTCGTATTTTTTTGGTTTTCCTAGGAAATCGGCTGGGATAATATTTTGGGTTAGAGGTTATAACATAACATCATAATAACACAGACTTGTACTTTCCTGAATCCCTGGACTAACGAGAGCTAGTTTGTTTTTCACTTTTCTTTTGCATCATATTTTCTTAAATTAAATATATTATAGAAGTAGAAGGCCTTTTATGGGTTTCTTAACCCTTAAGAGGGGTTGGCTCAAATGGTGCGATAAGGGCTGGTTTCTGTAGATGAGATTAGTATTGGTGATGAGTTAGTCTACATATAATCCTTAAATGGAGATTGTTTATACAAGTCTATATAATTATGTTTAAAAAAAATTTAAAATTACAATAATATCTTTTTTAAAATGATGTTTTTTTTTCTTTTTATTCTCATTCATCATTAGGATTGTATATGCAGTTTTTCATTCAGGACTGCAAATAAAATTTCTCATTGGTGATATGCTCTCTAGATCTAAAGTTCAAACTTTTGGCTGGAAAAATATTTCAGGGGTCACGTCTCATTGGTCAAATGGTTACGATATACTTGATTTGTGGAATAAATATGCGATTCACGGATTTTGGATTTGTAAAATATATTTTCTAGGGGTGGGTAGCAGGACCTACATCCCGCAACCCTGCCACTACACGGGTGGGCAAGTAATCCTTGCCTGTCCTGTCCCCCATCTTGCTATATAATTTTTTTTTTAAATATTTATATAAATAAATCGTATATAAATATATATAATTTGTCAATGCAATACAATTATCATATTTAAGGAATGTAAGACTCATTAGGCAATGCAATGAAGTGAATACAACTCTAATGAAATTAAAAACTATGTTAGTTTTTTAATTTTTTTTGCCTATATAAATTTTAATTTACAATATAAATTTTGTGATAATTTGAGTCTAAAAATATTTTTTTTGGAACTAGAAATAATTTTTAGGCCCAATGGGCTATGGGTAGCATTGGATTGGGTAGGGGGCGGAACGAATGAGGCGTCTGGCCCCAATTCTTAGCACCGGGGTGGGGTGCGGGGTTCCAAAACCTTCCCCGCATGGTGCAAGGTGGGGTGCAGGGAAGGGTCCACCCCGCTCTGCACCATGTGGATATCATCCCTAATATTTTCCGTTTGCGTGGTTTATGAGATTCTTCATCATTAAATAAAAACAAGAATAATGTGGGATTCACTCTACAATTTAGTACACATCAATGTTGGCCAAAGCCTAGCAAATCGAGAGAATGGTAGTTCCTGTGTATTGAGCAACAAAGTCTTGATTTTTGTTGTCACTTACGTTGGTTCAATTACTCTAATTACATTGCTCATGAACTACGATTAAAAAGAAAACTGATTTAATTGCCAAAGATCAACTATCAACGAGAATGAGTGAATAATGGTAAAAGACTGCTGAGCTTTGTTATACATTTAATTGAGAGAAAATGTACCAAGACACAAAAATGGATAGTAGATGCAACATTTTTCTTGTTTGACGGAGGACAAAATAAGGGAAAGAAGAGACAGAGGAGCTTTTCAACTGGATCCAAAAGGTCCTAACTTTTTTTTAGAACAATGAATCTCAATCTTTAGAGGTGGCAATATGTGACACGACCTATTAACCTAACACGAACACGATACGATAATAACGGATTTGTGTTTAGTCTTAATGGGTTCGGGTCAAAACGGATTGACCCGTTAAGACACGATTGTTTAATGGGTTGATAACAGATCAACTCGTTTTGACCCGTTATACCCTTATACCTAAATGTGAAAAAACCCTAACCAATGCCGCACGGGCCACACACAATCACACCCTTTTCAATCTTCACTCACGTCGCCCCCCTCATTCAAATCTTAGATTCAAAAAGCCCTAACCCACGCCCAGGGTACCCATCAGCAAGCCACCTCAGTCACAACTCACGAGTAGCAGTCTCACCGCGAACTCTTCAATCGACGTCCCAGAGCTCTCTCTATCTCAAACTCTCAAGGCATCCCAGGCCATCGGCGTCCTCACTCTTCAATTGGCTCAACTCAGAGTTCTTCTTCATAGAGCTCTTCATGGCATCCCAGTCCATTGGTCTCCCCCTCTCCCCTTCCTCACATAGAGATCTTCAATCGGCTCAACTCATCAACACTATTTTATCTTTCAGTTTTGGATTATTTATTTTTGTTGGTCCCCCTATTTTCTTCATCATCATGTTGCTTAGTTGTTGTTGGAGTACTAATATACTGTAAGTGGTCTGTATAATCTATCTACGTTGGCTGGCATTTATAGCAGGATGTGGTTATGTTTTGAGATGCCAATGTTCATTACTATTTGGAGGTGCGTTTGTTTATCTTTTGACATCTAAAATCTAGAATATTCAATATTTTACATAATCGACATACAAGGCGACTACAATCTGAGCACTACGAACCTAAGTTTAGTAAAAATGATTGACTATAGTACTCTTTGTTCCAACTTTCTTTTGTGACTCTTCACGCGATTTTGCATTAAAGTGGTGTCATAACAGTTATGTTCTATTTTTGTTCTTAGAAATGCTTGAATGCTTGAATTTATTTACAGATTTTAATTAAAAACAAAACTACCAAAGAGTTGGAAGAAAGGCACATGTCGATCTAAATGGAACCAAAGAAGATAGTATTTTGTGGATGAATTTTAGAATTTGCTTGGGTTCACAGCAATTCTATTTTGTGCTTTTATCCGTAACTTTTTATTAGTAATATACCTGTTGAAATTGAATGGTTTAAATACAGACTTGTGACTCTGTGATGGTTTACAACACACTCTTTTTATTAGCTTTTTATTATTGCTCATGCTTTTATTTAATACATCAATCGTACTTGTGATGGTGCCAACACTTAGATGCTAATATTTAATCAGTTAATTTAACGAGAATATAAATAAAGGATGTGCATGCTGTTACATTGTAATATGGATGCATTACGATTATATATTAGCATCGTGTCTTTATCTGAATTTATTTGCAATATTTTCAGTTTAACTGTCCAATCTGAAAAGAAAAAAGTGAAGATGATTTATTGATGGCATTGTTGTTTTCCCCCCTTCTTTTTGAAGGATTGCTTTCCGCTAAATATATCAGTAGACTTGCTTAGTTTTCCGCTAAATGTGGTTATGTCAAATTTCTGAGGCAACAAACAAGAACGATATTATGGAGAACCTAATCGAAAATGTTATGGAGTTGGATATTAAAAAGATCAAGAGGACACTCCAATTCTTTCTATAAATCAATCAAATTGATAGTTTTATGTTTATTATTATCGGGATTGTACTTTAATATTATTACTTAATTTGGTTTTTATATTCGTACTGTTTATTGCTTGGACTTATGTTTAATATTTGGTATTGTTGTGATTTTTATTTTTGTGTTTTTATTGTTTATATTTTATTTTGGATTTGGTTTTTATTATTTGGATTGTCATTGGTTTTATTAGATATTAACATATGAAAAATGTTTCTATTTTCTATTAGTAGTTAGTTTTATATTTTTGAAAGATCTTGTGGTTTTAATTTTTATGTAAAATTATGTAAATTAGGTTAAAACAAAACAGGTTGAAACGGGTCAGTTCAACTTATTAACATAAAATGGATTAAAATGAATTATGTTGACCAATTTTTTGATTAATTAATAACGGGTCGTATCGTGTTAACCTGTTATATTAATGAATTGTGTTAGGATTTGAAATTTTGACATGTTAAGCTTAATGATTTGTGTTCGTGTTGATTCATATAGTATAATATTTATACCTTGACATAAAACGAACAAAACCCGTTAATACGATTTCACTCCTACTCAATCTCACAAAGGCAACATGCCATTCACTCTGGTTAAATTCCATATTCGTGTGCAATGCTATCTCATTGAGTTTGCAAGCTCGAAGATATTAGATATGTTTTATAAAATATCTTATATCAATCAAATCAGTTTATACATTTTTTTTGATTTTTTAAAAAAGTAGATATAATATATTACAAAGTAATATTAGATGTAATTATAAGTTATGTAAATGTGAAGTATATTTTTTAAAAAAAGAGTGAACTGTATTATTAAATAATTAATTTTTTCATATATTTTATATTTATTATTATTTTTTATTTTTTAAAAGCATACGATGACTAATATCATAATTTCTCTGTTATATGTACAGAGATCGTGCTGTCAAAGAGTAGACGGTTGTAGTGGTTAGTTTGGTCGGGCGGTCTGCATGGCGGGGATTACTGCCATGTGGGGGCCCACAGAGAGCCTAACTACTCGATTGTGTAGTTTAAAATTTTGGCTCCCACCTAATTAAACTAAACACACTCTTTTGCAGTAAAATCACGAATTGCATGAATCCGAAGCACTTGCTTTAAATTACATACTATGCCATTCTTGTCTAAATTATCTTACATTTAATTTTAAAATTGTCTTCATCTAAGGGCTTTTTCATAGTTCTTAATATCATATTAATGGAACATGCTCGGATTTTTATTTACAAGAAAACTTGGGCCGGCTCGCATTCTTCAAGTTTCGATCATCTTCTTAATTTGATATTATCTTCAACAATCATAAATATTCTCATTATTTCATCGAGTCTTTTAGTATATTACAATTCTATAGTACTGGATTAAAAGATCCTTTCAATCTTAAGCAATTTGTTTTTGATGATATTGTTTATGACATAATGAATGTTTTCCTACTAAAAAAGATAGAAAAATTTCCAATAAATTTGACCAAATAATTAATCTTTATAACCCTCGATCGTTTTCTTTGCATTGTTCATGTGAGAGAATATATGGCAATTAGAGGTTAGTCCATTTGCCTTTTTACTTCCAACTTATAATTCCTCTGTTTAAGATTTTGTACGTTTGGATGATAATGTATACGTCTCCTCTCTTTGAACAACCGATCCTTGTGTCTCCAAAATTCGAAAAGTTAAAGTTGCGAACGTTAGCTAGAAGGCTAGTTAGGAGTAGGATATATAGTTTTCCACTCAAGTTTTCTAACTCAAGTTTTCTTAACTTATTTCCTTCATTAGGCATATATGTAGTACCCTTGATGGAAGCTAACCTAACTTCAAATCAAGTTTGCCCATAATAATAATAATAATAATAATAATAACTCTATTTGAAACATATTTAAAAAAAATATATATTTGAAACCCTTTATTCAGCACATAATCCACTTAGCATGATTGATTTGAATTTAAAAATAAATAAATTTGTGCTATTTATAAAAATTCTAAAGAGATCCAATTTGTAATGTTTTGTTGATGCTAATTAAACTCTACGGTTTGTGTTAATGATCACTAGTGCAACTTTAATGTTGATGTTGAACACTATTATATATGAAGTAGATCTCAAAAAAAAAATTAAGGGGATGTTTGGGAAATGAGATTAGATAAGAAATTTGTAAATAGTAGTGAAATTGTTTGAATTAAGATTTTTTATTGAGTTTTGAAAAATAAGAGATAATTGAATAAAAATATTATAAAGTTAAAATATTGTTATAATATAATTTTTTAATATAGTTTTTTAATCTAATTTTTATTTTGAGATTTGAAAAATTTGCATTATTTTTTGTGTTTTGTTTTGAAGTTTGAAAAAGTTATATGATTAGACAATGAATTATGATTAGATGAAAAAATTGACTATTTGAAATTGAAAATTATTTGTATTTGAGTGATGTTTGGAGAGAAAATGAAGCGAGAAATTTCGAGATTCGTTGAAAAAGATGAAACCATCTGATTTATTCCCAAACAACCCCTAAATCCTTCTCTCATTTGATATATATATATATATATATATATATATATATATATAGTTTAGCCTCTGATCTAATTTGTCAATATAAGTAAACTGATTAAAATACCTTGTGTGTTAACATTAAATGCACACAATCCATTTCACTTGAAATGAAAAGAATTGATCTTATGCCCCATTTTCTCTGGTTGGGACTCTTGCTCAACCAATCAACCTGTCCCCCCCCCCCCTCTCTCTCTCTCTCTCTCTCTCTCACACACACATAATAAGAAATGCTCATATATATTAAGTGATTTTTCTTCCCTTTTTAGAGCTAACAAATGCTAATATATATGCAATCTTATATGGTAAGGAGTCAGTAAGGACGTAGAACACATAGTGGAGAAAAAGTATGACTATAGAAGGAGCGATAGGAGAAATGCCAAATAATTGTTAACATAAATTTTCCATTTTATATTTAGCGTTCTTACTATTCTTCATCTGTTGACAAAGCAATTTTTGATCATTGCACGTACTAATACTAAGCTTCTTAATTGTATATATATATATATATACACACACACACACATACACACACATACGGTACTATTGGTGAAAATCTTTTAGTTTTATACATACCCCTTGTCATAATTGTTAGATGTCTCTCTATATATAATATTTCTAGTTAATACACCGATAATTGGAAATTGTAAGATATCTTAATTCGTCGTTGTCATAATTTGAATTGATTGTTTATGTTGTGAGGGCTGGGAGTAATTCCCATGACATCAAAATATGTATTTTATTTTTAATTTTTAATTTTTTTACTTGCATGATTAAGGTATTTACTATTAATGAATTTATGTTTTTTAAAAAGAAAATTGAAAGAAAAAAATTGCAGGGTAAACACCGGCCGAGTTACAAAGTTTGGAGACAGTTGGAGTAATACAATTATAGGGAATGCAGAGAAGACACGACGACGCTAACGTGCAGACATGCATAAAGGTGAAGAAGAGAAAGAAAGAGAGGGGGGCGCCACAGCAAGTCATGCTGGTTGAGTATCAGGATTCAGAAAATACGGAGATTATGACTGGTCCCCGCTGACGGGAATCTCAGTAACAACCTCTCCTTTATAAAATTAAAAATTTATAAATTTTTGTTTAAAATATAGAAAAAGAATTCCTTTCCAGATGTATGCAGTTTCCGTCCTTTCATCTACCACTCTCCAGTCTCCTCCACTTTTGTTGTTGTTGTTGCTGCTTTAGTATTGTTTTCTCTCTCTCTCTCTATATATATATATACGTGGGTGGAATTCCGGAGACACCATTTCCTCTCTCTTTCTTGATCTCTTTAGTTCATATTCCCAAATTGGTGGTTTCATCTGGGTTTTCCTTGTAAGCTCTTGAATTGTTTGCAAATTTCTTCTTAAGCGAGTTCTCTTTGTTTATCATTGTTCATCCAAATTCAAGAGCTTTTAATCGTTTTGTGTAATATTCTGTTCTTCAACATCGATCCCTTGTACTTATCATTCTCTTTTTGGTTTTTTTTTGCTTTGATTGATGCAGACAGAGACCCAGAAAGGCAGGAGACAAAATATCAGTCTGGTCCAAAAAATGTACGAGGAGACTGGCTGCTTTGATCCCAACCCCATGTCGGAGGATGCAATTTCTGTTGCGGTAGCAGAGGATGGGTTTTCCCAAACGGTCCCAAACTGCACCCACAACAATTTCGAAGACAATCTCAGACTTTCCATGGAGGAGCTATCCTACCAGCACCACAACCACAACCAGACTTCTATTCATGATCAGGCTGCTGCTGCTGCCGCCGCCACTGCCATGGAGATTGAACTCCAGCAGCATCTGGGATTCAACATGGACAGCTCCTACAACGGCCACAACCACAACAATACCCATCTCGTGGATAGCTCTTACGGTGTCCATGAGATGCAAGAGATGGATCCTTTCAACCATCATCACCACCATCAAGATCAGCAACAACAGTTGCAGCAAATTGACATTCAAAATGGCCACCAAAGCTACGATTATTCTTCACTACCAAACAGCCCTTACCCCCCAACACCGGACCTCCTCAATCTCTTCCACTTGCCCAGATGCTCAGCCTCCTCTTTACTCCCCAATTCATCCATCTCCTTCTCGAACCCGGCACAGAAGACAACCGCTAGTTATCAGAGCTCCCAGCTCGGCTTTCTGGGAGACATTCCAACTGGGGCGGACAGCGCCTCCGGCGCCTCCGTTTTATACGACCCACTATTCCATCTAAACCTGCCTCCGCAGCCTCCTTTGTTCAGGCAATTGTTCGGCCAGTCTCTACCCAATGGCTACAGCTTGCCATGCTCAAGGAATGGTTCCTTGTTTGGCACGGGAGGGGATGAAAGAGAGGGAAATGGGGGTGTGTACCAAGATGGGGATGTGAGGCAGTTTGAGAATGGAGTGCTGGAGTTCAGTAGGGACATGGGCTGCATTGGAAAAGGCAGGGATGGCGAAACCAAACACTTTGCCACTGAGCGCGAAAGGAGACAAAACTTGAATGACAAATACAAGGCCTTGAGAAGCCTTGTCCCTAACCCTACAAAGGTATCGATGTTCCACATTTATCTGATTTAATTTGATGGAGATAAATTATTTGCAGTAATTGGTTTGCTTTCGATGACGATATTTGATTCTTGGGTCTGTGTTTGTTTTGGGTGACAATCAAAACTAAAAAGGCTGATAGGGCATCTGTGGTGGGAGATGCAATAGAATACATCAAAGAGCTTCTGAGGACAGTGAATGAGCTGAAGTTGCTGGTAGAGAAAAAGAGATGTGGGAGAGAGATGAGGAAGAGGCCAAAGACTGAAGCAGGAGACACGGCAGGGGATGTGGAGAACTGCAACACGAAGCCTGTCTGTGACCCTCATGATGGCCAATCCTACAATGGATCCTTGAGGAGCTCATGGCTTCAGAGGAAATCCAAAGACACCGAGGTCGATGTTCGTATCATCGACGACGAGGTGACCATCAAGCTCGTTCAGCGGAAGAACAATTTCTTGCTGTTTGTATCTAAAGCCCTCGACGAGCTTCAGCTGGATCTCCATCACGTCGCCGGCGGCCAATGTGGCGATTTCTACAGCTTCTTGTTCAACACCAAGGTCGGTATATATACATTCCAACTTCATTAATTGTCGTGGACTAGACATAAAAATCTGCATCGATCATATACATACATTATATATAAGAACTAAGAAGGGTTTGTGGTTTGATTGATATGGCCATTTGGGTGCAGATATATGAAGGGTCTTCTGTGCACGCGAGCTCCATAGCAAACAAGCTCATTGAGGTTGTGGACCGACAATGTTGTACTGCAGCCATGAATATTAATCAACCAACCAGCAGCTATTAATTAGCTGCATGGCTTGGTCGTGGTCGATCGAAGAAGATGTCCGTCCAATTCCGATCGATCTTCCGAGTTTTCAATGTTCAGTATGAAATATAGCGGATACGTACATATATATGGCAATATATATTAGGTAATATAATAAATAAAGTTGGTGGGGCAGGACATGATATTTACAAGACTGCTATATAATTAATATATAATATGCTTTTAAGTTTACTATCTTTTTTAACTTTCATGTTAAGATATAAAATAAAGGAAACATATTTTAGTCACAAAAATATTATATAAAAATAAACTTACAAACTGATACGGCTTGATGTTGTATGTCAAATTGTAAAGTTACTTTTATAAAAGTAAACCTATATATACATATATCAGATTATAAAGTTACAAAACTAGCGGATCTGATGTTAGCATTGTTTGAGCCCCAAATCCAATTTTGGCCTTTGATTTTGATCTAATAGTTGACCAAGGCCATATATAGCTCATTGTTGGTCACAACTCCAAATTTGATGCTCCATTTACTAGCTACTTTATCACCAACACCATCATTTCATTATATTTGATTTTGTGTATATATGGCTTCTTTAGTTACCTGAACAATTGCATGCATGGCATAGCTGCAGGTTGTATATATATATATATATATATATATATATATATATATATATATATATATTTATATGAATAATGAAAGCCTTCCGACTTGTTGACAACCAGTTTACGACTTAGATAATAAAAATCTAAGAAATTAATAAAAAATGATGTAAATATTATCTTATAATTTTACAAAATGATTTTATTATCTTAGTTGTAAACTGGTTGTTAACTAGTTGGAAGGATATCATTGTCCTTACCTTAATTTGTTGCTGAGTGCCATGGATTGGTTTGGTTAATTTCTCTCTCTCTCTCTGAAGTACTGTCCATACCAAGAACACATATAATCTCTAATATTGACAACTTTCACCACTACCTGTGCATCACCCTCAAATATAACATCAGTCAAGTTTAGCTCAACACAAAACTTCACTACCCTCCACAGAGCTAGGATCTCAGCTACCACTGGTTTAGACACACCATCTTTATTCATACATAGTGAAATCAATGCTTCCCCCCTTGAGTCACGGATGATGATACCTGCACCCATCCTTATGCACTTCAAATCCAAAGCAGCATCCCAATTCAGCTTGATTCTATTATCCTCTAGTGCCTTCCACCTGATTTGATCTCTTTCCACCCTTTGGGAATCAACTTCTGATCTGGGCTCCTCTTGTGCCTTATGAAACTCCTATAAGCTTCTTTTTGCACCTTGTGCCAAAACACTTGGACTTGTGAAAGTTTGTTAAAAAACAAACTTATTCCTGTGCATCCATAGACATCTCATAGTAACAACCACCCATTCTAATACTTATGATAAGCTCTTACTTAGAGATCCCCACAGTACCATAAAATCCTCATCTGAACAATACCATTTCTGAATTGGGCTTGGGAATTCCAACCACACATCTAAAGCAGCACTGCACCCCTAAAGCACATGTGCCACAGTCTCCACCTCCCTTATACAGATAGGACAAATCTGGGACTCACATATCTTCCTCATAAATAGGTTCTTCTTAGTTGGAAAGCATTCATTCAAGGCCTTCCACAAGAAGGTCTCCACAATATCAGGAACATTCAGCCTCCACAACCACCCCCACTCATCTTTCAAATCATCAACACCAGAGAACTCCCTTCTCTCCCTCTGCTTTCTTTTTATCTCTAGGTGCTATGCACTTCTTACAGAAAAAACCCCATTTTTTGAGTGAAACCAAATCCTCCTATCACGAAGACCAGTTAAGCTAACAGGAAAACCCCACATTAGCTCAGCTTCCTCTTTACAAAGAATGGCTCTGACTAGACCCTCATTCCAACCTCAACCCCCCTCAACAAACAATTCATTAACCCGAGAGTCTTTCTTAAGAATTTTAACTGGAGATCGAATAAAAAATGTAGTAGGTTTTGGGACCCATCTATCCCACCAAATCCTCACACTTTGACCATCTCCCACCCTCCAAACAAGCCCCTCCTTTAACAGATCAAATGCCCCCCACAAACTTCTCCAAATTAAAGAGGGTCTATTCTCTAACCTTGTCTCTATAAAATCGGAATTCTTAAATTATTTCTCTTTAAGAACCCTGGTAGCCAGAGAAAATGGATTTGAGAAAAATCTCCAGCATTGCTTAGCTAACGTAGCCTGGTTAAAACACTGCAAGTTTTTAGATCTTAAGCCACCTTATCCTTTGCCAACCCCATCTTGTCTCAACTTCTCTTGTGAGTATTTGTTTTTAATCATTTTGCATATCGTCCCACTAGAAGCAAGCCATCATCCAAGCCAACTCCTTACACAGTCTCACATGAAGCTTAAAGACACTCATATGATAAGTAGGAATGGCCTGCACCATTGCTTTTAAAAGAACTTCTTTTCGAGGAAAGGATAAGAAATGGTTTTTCCAGCCATTCAACTTCTGCCATACCTTATCTTTAATGCCTCTGAAGCATTGTATTTGGATCTCCCTACCATAGTTGGCAACCGCAAGTACCTCTCATAACTACTGCTACTGCTAGCTCCCACTTCCTTTAACAACTGAAATTTCAACTCCACACTCACATCAAAACTAAAGAACATAGCAGTTTTATTTCTATTAATACATTGGCCTGAGGCAATTTCATAAATCCCCAACAAATTATTGAGCCTTCTCCATTCAGCTAAGCTGGCCTTCCCAAAGATAATACAGTCATCAGCAAGAGGAGATGAGAAATCCTCATCCCCCCTCTAGCCACTTTTACCCCTATAATATCACCTGCACTTTCAGCTTGCTCCAACAACGAACTAATTCCTTCTACACATAGCAAAAACAAGTAAGGGGATAGTAGATCCCCTTGCCTAAGTCCTTCAGGAGATAGGAATTTCTCCTCAGGTTCACCGTTCACAAAAATGGCATAAGAAACAAACTTAACACACCCCATAATCAAAGAAACCCACCTCTCCTCAAAGCCCATCTTCAACATCATAGACTCCAAAAAAACCGACTCCACCCTATCGTATGCCTTGGACATATCTAGCTTAATAGCCATATGACCAATCTTCCTCTGCCCCCTTGCCTTCATCGAGTGTAAAACCTCATATGCCTCTGTGATACTGTTAGTTATCATCTTCCCAGGGATAAAAGCACTCTGACTACTTGAGATTATCTCATCCAACACTAATTTAAGCCTATTAGCCAAAGTCTTAGAAAAAATCTTATACAAGACATTGCATAAACTAATGGGCTTGAAATTAGTTACTGCCCTGGGGCTTTTTATCTTAGGGATAAGAGTTATAAATGTGCTATTAAGGATATCCTCCAAATTGCCCCCGCTCAGCACTTTTATCACTGCTGCACTCACCTCCTCACCCACTATACTCTAGTAAGTGTGATAGAAACACACCCTAAATCCATCAAGACCTGGGGCCTTCAAAAATCCAATCTGGTGCAAGGCAATCTTAACTTCCTCCCTAGTAAAGTCTTTTAAAAGCTTACCATTCATCTCACTGGTTACTTTAGGCTGCATAGCTTGTAAACAGGCCTCCGCCTCTGCACTGGAAGGATTTATTGAGTTAAAAACATGCTTATAGTGCTTCTGAAAGGCCTCCGTAATGCCAGCAGGGTCCACTCATTCTATCTGTTCAGAATCCACTACAGACTTAATACAATTCTTTTTCTTTCTCTTTGAGGCACAAGCATGGAAGAACTTTGTGTTCTTGTCACCCAGCTTATACCAATTGCACTTTGCCCTTTGCTTCCACTTCAAATCCTTCATCTCCAACAAATCCCTCACCTCCTTTTGTAACTGCTTGATTCTCTCAGAGTTGTGAGGATCCTCATC
Source organism: Cyclocarya paliurus (assembly GCA_029856935.1). Lineage (NCBI taxonomy): Eukaryota > Viridiplantae > Streptophyta > Magnoliopsida > Fagales > Juglandaceae > Cyclocarya > Cyclocarya paliurus. Next base: position 4,458,434 of record CM056956.1, read on the forward strand.
ATTCTGCAACTGCTTGATCTCACTTGACATTTCATTTATCTCCTTGAACCTGTTTCTTTTTCTATATCTGGCACAGTTAGAAAGAGCACCATTGCACCCCTTCAATAACTTTTGAACTTTTCACAAAGATTTTGCCATAACTCCTCCATTCCCCCATTCATCAGCAATGAGACTCTCAAACCCCTACTCCTTCACCCAACTAGCTTCAAACCTAAGTAGGAACTGTTTCCTCTTATTTGGATTCAAAGGGACTTTCCAACACAACTGTAGAGGCCTATGATTAGTGCATCTACTAGTTAAAACCTCAACCTCAGCCCCTTTGAAACACAAGAACCACTTTGGATTGGCCACAACCCTGTTTAACCTTTCCATAGTAAAGGTATCATTAGAGTGCTTGTTGCTCCAAGTAAACCACTCCCCTTGCACCCCACATCATCTAGAGAATTCTCCATCAACACTTCTCTAAACAACTCCATTTGCTTCTCATCCCTCTGCTTACCCCCTCTCTTTTCAGCTCGAGAAATAATTTCATTAAAGTTTCCAAACACACACCAAGAGACCTGCTCACAAGGTGATAGATGACTAAGAACCTTCCAAGATTCCTGCTTCTTAGTAGTTTCATGATGACCACAGAATCCAATAATCAAGCACCTACTACTCACCACCTCCCCTGAAACCAGGCACTAATGTGCCTTTGAGAAAAATTAAAGAACTCAACCAACTTCTCCTGCTTCCATAACAAAGTCAACCCCCATTTTCTTCCAACAACATCAACAACAAAGCAACCTTCAAAACACAACTTCCTTCTAATAGCTTCAATTAGATTCAGCTACAAGAATACCCTCCCCCCTTCACTTCTCAACCTATACTTCCTCTCCTCCACCACAGCCTCCTCCACTAACACATTACTCAATCTTTTCCTCCCCAGTTTAATGGAATCAGACAGGCTTGAAACCATCTTTTCGCTCTCCTCATTCTTAGAACTTCCATTCTCGCCCTTATCCCCTCCCCCTTCCTCAACCCCCTCAATAGCCTTTGAAAGCTGTAGAGTCTTCACTACTACTGCCCCTTTGAGGACCATTCAGCCTGTTCCTCCATCCTCTGAGATTCCACTTTCACTGAATTCTATCTATCCTCCTTTACAACCCCTCCAACCACCTCCCTCGATGAATTAGAGTTCTCTTGATTACCCCTCACATCCTCCTCCTTGTCCCCTCGCTTCCTCATCCTCTCAGATCTAGTATTTTTACTCAGACTTACTCTCAATCAAGGCCTAAATTGGCCCCCCACCTCCCCTGAAACACCCAAACACCCCTCCTCTGAGTGAAGAATTCTACCACACTTGAAGAACATTATCAAAAGCTTCTTATATGATAGAGGTACCCACATATTCCTCCATTACAAGTTAACTGTGCGGCCTATAGCCACCACCTTCTTTAGATCACAAAACACATGAACCCTGAGGTAACTTCCCCATCCCATACCATCCTCCATCACATTTACATCCACAACCTTCCCCACATAACTCCCAATCAGCTCCCCAACTGTCTTATTATGCAAGCTAAAGGTAGATTGTGCAACTGCACCCAAAATTCCTCTTCCTCAAAGTTGATTTTATTAGGTTGAGTGATTCCATCGAACATTCTTAGAACAAATAAATGGTTATCGAAGAGCCAAGGTTTACCTCGCAGCACTCGATTCCCATCACTAGGGTATACGAAGGTGATAATGAAACAATTGGCTCTGAACTCATGACACACCAGAGGTTTTCCAACTCTCCAAATCTTCTCCATAGGTCGATGTGCCACCTCTTTCCCGATTGTTCTATCGACAATGATCTCCCCCACCAAGCTACATTTAGCCTTTGACAAGAACTCCAACCCCAAATTAATCGTGATCGGCACATTCTCCTCCTCATTCAACTTCAAGCAATCCCAAACCTCCTCCAATTCCTCCATTCCACCTCAATCTCCCCATGAAGCGAGAACAGGAAACTCTCAACCACCTACTCCTGAACCAAGATCCATAAAAGGAACGAACTAATTAACTCCTCCTCCACCAATCACCAAAGCGCTTAGTAGAGAGCATATTTGATATGCTTTATTCGACCTCATATATACTAGCTTTTTAAATACAAATAATGTGCAAATTATAGACATTTTTCATATATGACAATTAATTGAAGCCAAGCATGTAATTTGTGAGATCTGATTAAAATTATTTCCTTAAACATGACCAAACAAACAAGCACCAAGTCTAGTGCATGGGACATCATTTAATCTATAAATCTTCCAATGGATTGATTATCATATCCTTATCTAAAAGTCAAGGGAACATGTCCTTCTTTGCCTTTCTTTCTCTCCACTTTTGTTTACATTTATGTATTTTATATCTTCAACTTGTCTCCTTCCACTCTCTACAACACGACCAAGTTTTGGTTCTTCATTACCAACACTCTCATCCTCAGCGTTGCTAGCTACTGACTATGGTTCTATTTCTTCGATCATCCAAGGAGGAACAAGATGTCTACAATGAGTACTACACTATGCATAGCAAATCAGATCTCCCAATTAGTTTTTATGTGTCAATTGTCACCCTAATTTTTTGTACCTTTCCTACTTTGCTATCTTAGACTTCTTCTATCATTTTTGGCTATCGATTGTGTGGTTCGATAAAATATAATCATATCTAACTTCAGCTGAATTACAGAATAGCCCCTGAAATTCTCCACTATGGGCTAACCTGTGTTTTACTCTAAATTGTGCCTTTTAGATATGTAGTTGTCTACTTCTCTATACTGTATCTCCGATATTATTCTGGCATTGTTATAGATGAAATGCTTTCCATGCAAAAAGCTCCATTTCTTATTGTTGGTCTCTTGTAGGCCCTTGGTGCTGCTACTAGAATGGCAGCTAGAGGTAAGGCTCGTTTTGTTATGAATTTATTTGCTCCATGGGTTTTCCATCTCTATTAACAATGAAAGGCAAAGATGATGGGGACATAAAAGCCATAGTCATTTAAATTAATACTTTTTTGTTTGAGTGCATACTGCAAAGATTACTGTTGCTGGATTTGGGGCTGGTCTATGTGCATTATTGCATTCATTTGTTTTCTGATGCCTTTAAAATGTACCTTTGATATCCAGTTATTTCTTCTTTATGGTCATTAAACTGATATATTTTATTACTTTTCTTTTTTTGGATCAGCAATTCTTTCTGGAGCATCAATTCCAATTTTGTCTTAGGTAAAAGGCATTTTTTATAACAATTTTTTGATTACATTTTTTAATTTGTTTATTTCACTAGTGCTCCATTAATGTTGTTGTGCGAAACACATTGTTTGATTTTGAAGAGCAAAAGCTAGGAGTTTGAGGTTTAAAGGGGTGATCCAATCAGTTTTTTCATCCTATATGGATCTATGCAAAATCTAGTATTGATAGGCCCTCTAGTTCATGCAAGCATTAGACCATCTAACTATGTTTCTTTTTAAAAGGTAATATTGAACTACTTCACCAATTGAAATTCTTTTAATTATTTTCAGACTTTTCTTGTTTGCAAATTCTTCTGTCAATTATTTTCCTTGGAAGGAGTATAGAGTAAATTACCAGCTACTCGAATGCTTTGTTGTGGCAGTTGGTGTAAACATAACTGTGGCAAGGCAAGTTGTACATTCATTCATTAACAATTGTTGAGGCTCATCAATTAACAATTGTTTCTATTTCTCTAAGGAACACGAAGCTTTGGAGATGTTTAATTTTAGAACAAAATCTTCGGAGTGGCCAAGCTCTCAAGTTTATTAACTTTCCCCATTCTTTGGGATTTCAAGCTAAAGTTGCCCTATCTAGAATAGGTACTATTAGGGGTGAAAACCGATGCCTTCGGTGCAGTTTTTGGGCCAAATCGATGCCAATTGACGAGAGTAAATAGGGAGGAGCAACCGACTATAGCCGGTCAATGGAGAGGAGAAAAACCAGCCTTATCGATTCCAGCGGTTCTCTGGTGGTTCATGGTCGGTTCTAGCGGCGATGGTGGTTTGAGAGAGTAGAGAGAGAGAGAGAGAGTTGCAAAAAAGAGAGTGAGGATGAGAGAAACTGAAATCACGGGGAAGAAGAAGGGAGGTAGAAGACGATATAATATTGAAACGACTCCGTTTGGTTTTAAATCAAATGACGTTATTTCACTTATTTTTTTTCCATATGTAAAGGATAAAACAATGCCGTTTGGTTTAATACATACCAAACATCATTGTTTCAGTTGTGTTTAAAATATAACTACAGGTATAAATGACGCCGTTCCACTTAAACTTAAGTGGAACGGCGTCGTTTCTATATAAGACAAACTAATATATACCATCGGCCGGTTCGGCAATTTGATAGTTGTTCAAACTGGGACCGAACCAACCAACTTCGATTTGAGTAAATATATGTCCCACGTTGGTTGGTTCTTCACCGGTTGCAGCCGGTTCCTGACTTCGATGGCTGGTTCCAGTTGGTTGCGGCCTGTTTGGTTGGTTCCTGTACACCTATAGGTACTATGGACCAAAATATGGGGAATGGAGAAGGTGACGCCGGACATAATAGTGATTATTCTGTGAGCTAGTTTTTACAAATAATTTACAGGAAAGGAAAACAAGAGAATCGTCTAAAAACACAGAGAAAATGACTCTGATGTTCAATTCAAAATTATCAATATCCAAGAATGATGAAATCAACCCACAAACCGGGCTATAATAGCTAAAAATCGACTATATCAGAATTTTACAAAAAATAGCAAAATCTCAATATTCACACCAAAAATAATTATGTAATAAAAGAAGTAATCTGCTGAAAATCTGGCCCAAATTGATTTCAGAATGACTTCCTATCGATAAATGAAATATTACCGTAAAAGACAAAAATTAACTAAAAATAAGAATTCAAAGGGAAAACAGTGAAGTTTGGCCTCGAAAATGATGTACATTGACAACGAATTGGGGTCATATGCATGATTCTGATACTTGAAACCAAAGTTATGGCCAAAATATCGAAACCTATCCAAAATGCCCCAATCAAGGAAAGATCAAGATTTCCTACCATATTTGTGCTGATCTTTCACCTCAAGGTATTTCAGCTCGGTCAGTGTGTAATCTGACAACTCAATATGATCTGACTTGGATCCTCCTGCATTAAAAGGTGTGCTAAGAGATTATGGTATGAGGAGCTTGAGATGTTAAAACTGCTTTGCAGTGTTAATGACATAGTTTCGGTATTCATATGTGCCTTTTGGCTAAGATAGTTGAATCCTTTCTTAGTAATCATTATACTCCTGCCAAAATTTTGAAGCAAACTGAATCAAATGCCTTTGTTGTATCGTGTTCATAGTTATATGACACTGATCATAGTCAGTTTTTGATTGGTGATTAATAAGAAAACTTAAGAAGAATAGTTGGAAAAGATTCTAAATTTAATTATGGAAGGATTAGAATGCAAGTTGTAGCTATAGACATAGAATCTGTGACTGCCACCTGTTTCTATGTCTATTTTCAGTGAAGGTTGTTCTTCCTTCTTGTTTGAGAAGCAAAAACTATTCTCTTGGGGAAGCTTGGTAGAGATTGGGCTTTTCTTTTTCCTAGTTTTAGTAGTTGATGTGGAATCGGATTGATACTTATCTGTTGTTGGTTGCTCTGATTGATTATTGAACTTCCCCAGTTTTTTCTACCTTGCATTGTTGTGCAGTAACAGGCAGCATGCTTATCCTTTGTAGGAAGTAATCTTTTTGGATGCTGCCCAGAACTTAAAAGTATGGAAGATGGTGGATACACTCCTTTCATCATATGTTCTTGGATTGGCCGTGAAATCTCATTTCCAATAAGGATGTGTTAGTGTATTTACCCATCATAAGGAACCTAAATGACCTCAATATTTTTGCCCTTATTGCATTTTAAACCAGATCTATACTATTGAAATTGAATTGGGGCAGGAAAGAAGGGGGCTATAACAATAAGAGCAATGCTAGATATAGTTGTGGAATATGCAAGCGCCGTACAATTATTTCGAAAAAGAGGGGTTTACTATTAAAAAGTTAGTTTTTATTTATTTATTTATTTTATGTATCTATTCAACTTTTTTAAAAGGATTGCGCGGCTCTTACACACTCCACGACTGTGTATGTAGCGTTCAAACTCGAAGATTAGACCTTTGATCGGGATTGAATCCCTTGGAATAACGTTTGAACGTAGAAATTAAGTGTTCGAACGGTATTACACATATAACAGCTTACGAGGGTTGGGAGTATCATGTGCATCCCTTAAATCTCTCTCCCTGTTCCAACGCTTTGCAACCCAATGCCGCTGCTGTCACCGCCACTGTCAAACATCACTTCTACTTAATATTTACACAACTTACATGCTTTTAATGGGTTGGTTTGGAGTTTTTTGGGTTGATTGTTTGCACAAAATATAGAATATTTTTATATTTATGTTTTCCACCAATGGGACACCGTTGGTGGCTGGAAAACACATGGTTGGGATGCCTCTATGCTTGTCCCGATGCTTGTTATTTGATGAAGAATGAAAGGCTAGTGAGTTGACTTAGCCATTGCTAAGTTTGATCTAATAACTGTTTGAACACTTTTGAAAGTGTTTGAACAAAAGAAAGCCATTCCTCGATCGATTATGTAATCATTCGAACATGTGTTCAACAATGCGTTCAATCACATATGTTGTATGTTCCAGGCATATGTTGTTGAGCGTGTTTGGGAGCTGATTAGGTCAATTAACCCCTTGATCTTGTCACGCAATATGGGATACTTGAAACTTCAGCCTCCTGCTCCCACTACAAAGATGGTCGAGATTCAAGGAGAAGCACACTCGAGAGATCATGGTGCATTGGGTGAGGCCTCTACACAGGAGGCCTCACACACTACTATTTATGAGAAGATTGCAGATAGAGTGCATGCAGAGATCCACGAACAGCCAATAAAGGTGCTTGATGTAGTGTGTATGGAGATCTGTAGTGCCATCTCTGACTTACTTGTAAAGATGACAAGCATCTCTGAGACTCAATTGATGATCATTACTCGGGTGACACAGGGGAGGAACGCCTAGCTGGAGGAATGCCTAGGTGGGCTACAGGCTTGACTAATGACCCAGGCTCATTTGGGATTAACCGGTTATAGTATCCTCTCCAGTTACCCCACTGAGGCGGTGGCGGTGAAACACGTCCACAATAGTTGCATTGTCTGTGGGATAATTTTTTTGTCCTACAACCAAGCATGCTTTTCACATGCCCACCACAACTCGATTGTAGGCAACTAGAGATCAAGAAGTGTCGTCAAGAAACATGGAAGGAAGACTCGTATAAATGGAAGAAGTAGTGAGAAAACTCAATGCTGAGTTGGAGGTATTACGAAAGGAGAATGAAGCGTTGAAGGCCAAAAACGGTCCTTCAAGAGAGGACCAAGGAGAAAGAGTGGAGATAGAGGCACACAGTACTGGCACAGGAAAGACCCCCCAGGAAGATGAGGAGATGAAGAAAATACATCACGACCTACAGAGCTTGATGGACAAATATGAGGAAATAGCTAAGAAGATAGGGACGTCTTCGTTGGTCGATTAGTTGCTTTTTAGCACAAATTTGCCATTCTCTGCAGAAATCATGGTGGTACCTTTGCCTCTGAAGTTCAAAGCCCCCTTGGTAGATCTATATGACGGTTCTAAAGATCCTGTGGAGCATCTTGAGACTTTTAAAGCCCATATGACACTCCATAGATTTCTATGGGAAATTGAGTGTAGGGCTTTCCCTTTGACCTTGAAGGGTGCGGCGAGAAGTTGGCTTGGGACATTGCAACCAAGTTCCATAGACAGTTTGAATGAAATAGGTTGAAAATTCTTAACTCAGATCATGGCAAGTAGAATACGCAGGAGACCAGACACGTACTTGTTGATCGTCAAGCATAAAGAAGATGAAAGTTTGAAAGCATATCTGACACGTTTTAATAAAGAAATAATGACAGCCGATGATCAAGACAAAAATATTGTGCTGGCAGCATTGCTTGGGGGTATTTGGCCGAGCAGTCCTTTCATGGCCGAATTGGCTAGAAAAACCCCTTCCACGTTATGAGAATTTATGGACAGGGCCGACGACTTCGTCAATGCAAAGGACACACTTATCGCCCTAATTGCCAAATCAGAAGGAAAGAGCGAAAGCGAACAGAGAGGAAGTCAGAAGAAAGACCGAGAGAGAGGACAAAAGCCGAGGAGGGACCAACATGACTTGAGGCGTGATAGTAATTTAAGAAGCTAACCACTCTTGAATTGGGTCACCTAGAGAGTTATGTGAAGATAGGAACCAAACTGACGAAAGAGGAAAGGCTGCAATTGACCGACTTCTCCTAGAGCATAAAGACGTGTTCACATGGAGTCACAAGGATATACCCGGAATAGGTGAAGAGATCATCGAGCATAGATTGAGTGTAGACCCGAAGGCGCACCTAGTAAAACAAAACAAGAGAAACTTCAGCAATAAGAAATATGAAGCAATTGCAAATGAGGTGGATAGGTTATTGGCAAATGGGTTCATTAGAGAAGCACAATATTCGAAATGATTGTCAAATGTAGTATTGGTGAAGAAATCCAACAGAAAATGGCGAATGTGCGTAGATTTCACGGATCTTAACAAAGCTTGCCCGAAGAAAAGTTTTCCATTCCTGCGGATAGATTTGATAGTAGATGTGACAATAGGGCATAAAATGCTGAGTTTTATGGACGCATATTTAGGATACAACCAGATTAGGATGAATGAAGCTGACCAGAAGAAGACCGCTTTCATAATTGACTGAGGATTGTATTGTTATAAAGTGATGCCCTTTGTCTTGAAGAATGTTGGGGCAACATATCAGAGATTAGTAAACAAAATGTTTAAGAATCTGATCGAGACAAATATGGAAGTGCATGTTGATGATCTGCTGGTGAAGTGCATGGAGTTTTCCCAGCATGTAGAAAACCTCAGGGAAGCCTTCCAAGTTTTACGATAATACCGGATGAACCTCAACTCGACCAAGTGTGCTCTTGGAGTACAATCAGGAAAATTTCTCGGGTTTATGGTGTTAGAAAGAGGTATTGAGGCCAATCCTGAAAAGCTAAGAGCGATAATAGATATGAAGTCGCCCACAAATTTAAATGAAGTACAGAAACTAGAGGGAAGAATAGCGGCCCTCAATAGGTTTTTGTCTCGATCAATAGATAAATGTCTCCATTTTTTTAGATGCTTAAGAAAGCTTAGGACTGGGATACCAAGTGCGAAAATGAATTTACACAGCTGAAACAGTACTTGACTTACCCGCTGTTACTCAGTCACACGAAACAAGGGGAACCTCTATTGTTGTATTTGGCAATAACCCTGGATGCCGTATCAGCGACATTAATAAGAGAAGAGGGAAAGGAATAGAAGCTGGTGTAATTTGTAAGTAGGGCCCTGCGAAGAGCTAAGGCCAGGTATTTGAGGATCGAGTTAGTCATATTTGCCGTGGTGATAGCTGCAAGGTGATTACAACCTTATTTTCAAGCCCACCTAATAAAGGTGGTTACCTCGTCACCTCTACAGAAGATATTGCATAAGCTCGACACCTCGGGATGGCTGGTCAAGTGGTCTATTAAGCTAAGCGAGTATGACATCAATTATGTACCCAAAGGTGCTGTGAAAGGGTAGATCCTGGCCGACTTCATAGCTGAACTTTTGAATTTATGAGAAGAAATCCCTAAGTCACCCGAGAAGAAGCCATTTTGAGTATATGTGGATGAGTCATCCTGCTGAGCAAGGAGAGGTGTTGGTGTGTACATGGTGTCGAATGAAGAGAAAGAATCATACCACGAAATACAATTAACTTTCAAAGTCACAAAGAATGAAGTCGAATACGAAGCAGTGCTTGTAGGATTAGTAATAGCAAAAGTATATGGAGGTGAGGAGATAGAAATGAAAGCTGGCTCACAGGTAGTAGTCGGGCAGTTCATAAGGGAATATCTAGCGAGGGGAGTTAAATTAATAAAATATCTCCACCAAGTTCAAAAGCATTGCAAGCACCTCAAATACTTTCAAATCGAGTGAATACCTTGGGGAGATAATTTTAAAGCTAATCGGGTAGCACGAGCAGCATCAACAAAGCAAGAAGACGCCTTACCATGGAAGTTTAACCTTCAAACGGTAGACAATCTGGCCGTAGGAGAGGAGACTTTGTAGGTTGGAGAAAGTATGCCAGAATGGGTTGATAGTATAAGCAAATATATGGAAACAAGTGATTTTCCCCCATCTCAGGAGGAGGCAAGGAAGATAAAAAATAGGGCTGCCAAGTTTACTATAATAGACGAGGTACTATATAGATGAGGTTTTTCAAACCTATTATTGAGATGTGTAGCAAAAGAGGAGGCATAATATGTGATGAAAGAAATACGTGAGGGGGTATGTGTGAATCATCAGGAGGACGGTCGCTTGTTGCGAAGATCGTGAGGGTAGGGTATTATTGGCCAAATGCGCTTAAAGATGCAAAGTAGTTTGTAAGGAAATGTGTCCAATGCCAGTTGCATGCACCAGTTCCAAGTGCACCTCCCGAGGAGTTGAGATTTATAACTTCACCATGGCCTTTCGCCCAATGGAGAATAAACCCGGTAGGTCATATGCCCTCAAGCAAGGGTGAACCAAATTTATCATTGCAGTTGTCGACTATTTTACAAAGTGGGTGGAGGCTGAGGCAATGGCAATAATAACGGCCCAAAGCGTAACAAAATCTCTATGGAAGGCCATAGTATGTAGATTTGTAATACCACAATGCATCATCTCTGATAACGGCAGGCAATTCGATTATGAATATTATCGCCAGTGGTGTGCAGAGTTAGGAATCAAAGTCAAATAATCTTCCCCAAGACACCCCAGGCGAACAGATAGGTTGAGGCAACTAAAAAAACCATTGTTGGGATATTAAAAAAGAAGATAGGCGAGAAGAAGGGACTGTGGGCCGACGAGTTCCCAAAGATTTTGTGGGCTTACAGAACGGCACCAAAAACTTCAACAGGTGAAACACCTTTCACTTTGGCATACGGAAGTGAAGCCATGGTACTACTAGAAATGGGATTGTTGAGCCATAGGAGAGAAAGTTTTGACCTAGAAACAAATGGGGCAAGATTAGAAGAAAGCTTGGACTTGCTAGAGGAAACAAGGACGGATGCAGAAGCCAGAGTAGCAGCTTGTATAAGTAAAGCGGAACAATATTTCAATAAAAGAGTTAGGCCCAGATCTTTTAAGATTGGCGACCTGGTTTTGAAGGAAACAGGTGTCACCATAGGAGAAAAAGGAAAATTGGGCCCACGATAGGAAGACCTTTACATGGTAGTAGAAATTCACAGACCGGGAGCTTACAATCTCAAGGACACCACAGGGTGTGAACTACCTGTCTTTTGGATGCAAAACATCTAAGGAAATACTACGTTTAAAGTAGGGATATGTAAATTTTTACAAGTTGTTGATTTGTTTCTTCAATAATAAATGCCTGCACATGTTTCCCTTTCTTTTCCTTGGCTTTTTGCTCAACTTTATTTAATGTGGTTGAGAAGCTCTCCCACTAACCTAAAACTTATAGGTAAACAGCCGAGAGATCTTTCGTTAACACCTTCTCACCAGAAGAGAAGCATAGTTGATGGACTCTCCCGCCAGACTCTTCTTGCCAAGGTGATGTGGTTGAGAAACTCTCCCACTAACTTAAAACTTAAAGGTAAAATGGTCGAGGGATCTCCTGTTAACACCTTCTCGCCAAAAGAGCAGTACGATCGAGGAACTCTACCACCACGCTCTTCTTGACAAGGTGACGTGGTCAAGGAACTCTCCCACTAACCTGAAATCTAAAGCTATGCGGTTGAGGTGTTTTTCTATTATGCCCCTCGCCTAAGACTAAGGCGATTGAAGGGTGAGGCGTGAATAGATTGCTAACATGACGAAGGAAATAAGAAAAGTAACATTATAACAAAGAGCAAGTTGCTCCCTAATGGGTTACAATAACAAGAGGAAGGAAATAAGAAAAGTAACATTATATCAAAAAGAAAATTGCTCCTTAATGGGTTACAAAACGTCATAAAGGCTGAAAGTGTTCCCTTGTGGGTTACAAAACACCAAAAAAATATAAACATAATTCTTAGGATGGGCGAGGAGGAGGAAAAGCATTAGGCATCTCGACTAGACCAAAGGAGTCAAAAACATGGAAAGCAACCTCTCTGGCACTAATGTCTTTCCAGTCCAAGGTATGTAGGTTTGTCTCTGGTTCGTGAAGGAGTAGCTCATGAAGCTACTTAATACCTAGGTAAAATTTCTCTAGGTATGCAAAATGATTAATGATCATTATAAGCATTCATTGAACATAGAAAATATCAAATTAAGCAAGATCAAGTAAAGAATTAACAACTAGACTTACGCAATGACAATTTTTCTTAAAAATTATAATTTATTTCAATCATATTCTTATCATAGGCTTTTTATTCATCAAACCATATTGTTGTTGTTAATAATAATAATAATAATAATATTATTATTATTATTATTATTATTATTATTTATTTTTTTTCAAAATAAATAAAATAATTTTCTTTCCCCCAAACTTAAATATCACATTGTCCTTAATGGGAAAGAGGAAGAAAAACTAAAGAAGAGAATGAGAGAAGGTAAGAGATGCTCCATTGATTTTTTTCTTGTTCTTCCAATTGAATATTTTCCTTGAAGGTACAGCCGTGTATCCTTTGAAGATCTCCCCAGCCTCTTCGTTCCTTAAATTTGATGGAAACGGTTTGAGTTCAAGCTTGGGTGGTTCCTCAAGTGGTAGCTTTGAAAATTCAGCATCATAATTCTCATCAGCCATGATGATGTCTCGGTCGCTTATTTGAAAACATTATATGTGCAAACATTATATGGGCACGTACTTAAGGTCATTATCATTATATAATTTTGGAAGTATGAGTTATCATTATATGGAGAAATAAGGCTCCTTCTCGGGCGGCATTTTTTGCATGGACTGCGTCTTTGGGGAAGATTTTAACGATGGATAATCTACGCAAACGAGGGATGATAGTGGTGGAATGATGTTGTATGTGCAAACAAAGTAGTGAGACTTTGGACCACGTTCTACTACACTGCGAGTTTGCTAGAGCGTTATGGGTAGACATTTTCAGGCGATTGAGCTGGCATGGGTTATGTTTGCAACTGTAGTGGAACTTCTAGCATGCTTGTTGAACCTTGGTGGTATTCTACAAATCTCAGCTGTATGGGAAATGATTCCTATATATATTTTTTGGTGTATTTGGCAGGAACGAAATGACCGGATATTTGAAATCGGGAATGCTCCTTGGAGGGGATGAGATTGCTTGTTGTTAGCACTTTATTTTCTTGGACCAGATTTGTAGACTTTAATGGCCTTGATTTTCATGACTTTGTCTCTTTTATTTCTACTAGCTAACTAGGTGTAATCTCTTGTATACTTCGAGTGTACCTGGGCTATGCCTATTCTATTAATATATTATAATCATTTACTTATAAAAAAAGAAGAAGTATGAGTTATATTCTTATAAAGTCACATCATCCACAGGCCGTCTCATTAACAGAATGTTTGATGGCTCAATTCACTGCACTATGTATTGTGTAGAGGCTATATACTTATAGGGCTTTGCTATTCATCATCTCTACACATTACACACTACATTTTAAAAAAAAAAGAAGTTTCTAAAATTTTTTTTGGTTTTATCATTCTTAAATTTATTGAGTTATTCTACTCATCATCCATATACTACACATTTGATAAGAGAAAAAATAAAATAAAAAAAGAGTAGTATATGATGTGTAGGGATGATGAATAAAATTTTTCATACTTTATATAGAGAATTAAGTCACATAGTTTGTGTACTACACAAATACATTATCTAGTGATTGAACTAATGATAAACTCTATGTCTATAGGTTACGGTCTTATCCTTGGACTACTTGGATTTATCTTTTAAAATTTAAACTATAGATATGAATAACCTCATATGTATAGATATGAATAGACACATACCAGACCAAAAAAAGTGATTCGATGTCTGCTGCAATGACTTTTAAAAGAGTCGTGCTATGGAGGTTGAGAATGGCAAGGAACGTAAATCGATTATCATGGATGTTGTTAGTACTATAAAGTTCAGAGACTCGGGTACAAGAGGAAAAATTATTCTATTTCTTCCAAAAGGTAAAGTGAAATTACATTGTTATGTTTATATACATTATAACAGAAGCTATTGAAAATGGTCATCGGTCCTTTGCCGATATGGTTTGAGCTTGTTGCTTGCCGCTAGGGAGCTAGGGTTTAAGCATGTGGCCTGCCGCTGGGGGTCTTCTGGGCCCCTTGGCATCAAATGGTTGTCGGATTGCTCTCTCAGCATCTCCTTTTGTGTTCTCCTTGGTTTTAAAGTTTTTGCGCCAGCATCCCTCCCTTGATGTTATCCATTCTTTCATTCGGAGTAGATGGGGCTTGGATTCTCAACTTGTGGTTTTGGCTATGCCTAAACCTAGATCTATTTTTATTAGGTTTTCTAATGAGGTGGATTTCAAAAAGGCTTTTTCTAGGGAAACCTATGAGGTTAATGGTGTTCCTTACCATGCTTTTCATTGGTCCCTTGATTATACTGAAGAAAAAGAATCTCCAATGGTTCCTGTTTGGATTTTGCTACCAGAACTTCCCCCGACTACTATCATGAGTCATTTCTTAAAAAATAATCATGCCGCTTGGAAAATATGTTCGTTGGGATAATTTCACCCGTTGTGTTACTCGTATTGATGGTGCGTGTGTTTGTATTGAGATGAATGCTGCAAAAGACCCTATTGAATCTCTTTGGATTGGAATGCCTCATCAACCTGGAAGTAGATTACAAATAGTGATATATGAAACTCTATTGGCGTACCGTCGACACTGTTAGGTGTAAGGGTATAACATCAAAAAATGTAGATGGTTGAACAATCAAGGCGGGATAGCTAACCTGGAGGGTACTAAGGATAACAGATGATGGGTGGGGAAGGAAAGAAAGATGAGCTTGGGATGCTTGAAAATGATAAAGATGCGGTGCAAGAGGTTGAGAATTCTACAAATGAGGCAAGTGAGGAAGGGAAAGAACAGTTGGATCCACCTTTGCATGAACAATCCATAAATATCGAGGAGATGTAGGAAGGCCCAGAGATGAGAGGAACAGATGATATGTCCCATAAAGAGAAACCTAGCTCGGTAGAGGAGGGTCTGAATTTTCCTTTTGTTGTGGAAGGGATGGAGGAGTGTAGCCTTAACCTAGAGTTTGAAGCTTTGCAATTGGGTTGAAGATGATATAAATGATAAGGGTCTTTATAGATTGGCGAGGAAGCTGAAAAAGGCAAAGGGTTGTTTGAGTGCTTGGAATAAATCCTCTTTTGGTAGAACTGAGGAGAATATTAATTTGTTAGAGGCATGTATAGAAGCCTTAGAGGAGACTTTACAAACTGGTTTTTCGGAAGATGTTGAGATTGACTTGTTGACCTCTCGTTTGGAGCTAAATTTATGGCAACAAAAGGAAACCATCCATTTGGCCCAACAGGCGAATACAAAATTTTTCCGTGCCTTTAAGAGTCATAATTATAGGGTGGTTCATAAAATGTCACTCAGAGATGGCCGTAGTCTTTCTTCCCAGGAAGACATCCATAATGAGGCTGTAAATTTCTTTACAGAATTTTTATCGTTCATACAAGGTGCACAATTACGGGATTTATCTTCCATTGTGAGATCGATCTTATCTGAATTTGAGAATTCCAACTTCTGTAAGCTCCCTTCGATCCAAGAAATAAAAGATACCCTCTTCTCCATCCCGGTTGACAGTAGTACTGGTCTTGACGGGTTTGGCTTGGGTTTTTTTCGAACATGCTGGGAGATAGTTAAAGGAGATGTGGTGGATGTTGCTCAGGATTTCTTTAAGGGTACCCCTTTTCCAAGGTACTATTATGCTACTTCCTTGGTGCTTATTCCAAAGGTGGAAAATCCGACAGGTTTTGATAAGTTCATATCTATAAGCTTAAAATTCTGGTTGATTGGCTTTCACCTTTTATTTCTCAGTTCATCTCTTAGGAACAAGGGACCTTTTTCCCTTGAAGTATTTTTGAAAATATTAGTCTGACTCAGGAGATGATTCATTGTATAAACAAGACTAATCGTGGGGGCAATGTGGTATTGAAAATTGATATTGCCAAGGCATATGATAGTATTAATTGGGATTTTCTGCTTCATATTTGCAAACAATTGGGTTTTTTAGAGATGGCTTGTGGTCTTATTAGTCAATGTGTTTGCTCCTCTTGGTTCTCTGTGGTGATGAATGGTATTTCAAAAGGTTTCTTCCCAGCTGGTCGTGGTTTGAGACAAGGGGATCCCATCTCGCCATACCTCTTTATTATGGTGGAGGAAATTCTATCTCGTATGATTAAGAAATATTTTGTGGAACGCAAGATCACTCCTTTCTACCATCCAAGAGGTACTCCTATTATTTTTCACCTTCTTTATGCAGATGATATTGTGATTTTTGCTAATGGAAAAAAAGCATTGATGAGGTCTATTTTCTTTAAAGGCATCTCTTTGCATAGAAGAAGCTCTATTCTCAGTATCACAAGGTTTGTTGTGGGTACCCTACCTTTCAAATATCTTGGTATTCCTATTATTTCTGGGAGATTGAAGGCTATACATCTTGATGAAATGGCGAGAAATATTAGGCGTCGTGTAGGGGGTTGGCAAAACAATTTCCTATCTTCTGGAGATCGACTTTTGTTGATAAAGCATGTCCTAGCAAGTGTTCCGATACACACTCTATCTATTGTTCATGCTCCTACTTCGGTGATAAACTCTATTCATAAATGCATGGGTAACTTTTTTTGGGGTACTAAGGAGGGGAAAACAAAGACGCATTGGTGCTCTTGGAAGAAAATTTGTAAGCCTTATCAAGAAGGAGGGCTGGGTATAAAGGACCTTCAAGCTGTGCAAAAATCCCTTCATATGAAGTTTACTTGGAAGATTATAAATGAGTCTTCACTGTGGTCGAACTTTTTTCGGGGTAAGTACATAAAAAAATAATCATATTTCCATTGTTAATCAGAAGAAAGGAAGCATATTTTGGAAAAGCATTATGTCTTGTATGTCTGATGTCCTTCGAAATTCCAAATGGATAATTAAAGAAGGAAATATCTCTTTTTGGAGGGATCATTAGCTGGAAGAGGGCCTAATTTATGATAATTTCCCTATTTTGAATTTTCCAAATCTTAAAGTGAAGGATTGTAGAATGGAGAATGGGTGGGATGTTACCTTACTTCAAAGCTTATTGGGAGAGAGACAATCGAAAGTAGTTCTTCGCTTTTTGAGTAATGCAAAAAAAGGTGAAGATACCTTGGTGTGGAAAGGTTACTCAGATGAGAAGTTTTCTACCCATAGTGCATGGGACCTCTTGCGAGTTCACTCTCCTAAATTATAGTGGTCATCCTGGGTATGGAACTTGTGTTTACCTAATAATATTTCTATCACTGTTTGGAAAACTTTCAATCTCTCTTTAAGTGTTGATGACCGGTTGAGAAAGGTGGGCATTCCTACTGTGTCCAAATGTGATTGTTGTGTAAATGGTGGCTATGAAGTTCAAAGTCTTATTCTGGCTGGGGGGATTTTGCTAGAGAAATATGGAAGAAAGCTAGTTTGATTGTCGGTTTACAGTATATTCTTGGGCAAAGTTGGCATGAGATTATTGCTATGTGGTTTCAAAAGGCCTCTAAAAGAACTCAACTCGATAAGCTTTTAGGTTTTATTCCTTTAATCATCATCTGGAGACTGGTTACGTAGGTGCAAATGCTGCATGTAGGGTATTCAAGACTCTTTTATTTCAGTATGGAGAGAGATCACGTATTGGATTGAAGAGTTGGGAAAAAAATTAAAGCAGGCACCTCTAACATGCTTGATGATATATGTATTTTGCAAAGTCTTCATATTCCGATCAATTATCCAAAGAGGAAGCCTATGAAAATTGTTAAATGGCATAAACCTTTGGGAGGTAGTGTAAAACTTAATGTGGATGGAAGTTCTTTAGGAAATTCGGGAAGAGAGGGAGCGGGAGGGGTAATTAGAAATAAAAATGGAGATTTAATCAAAGCTTTTTCTGAACATATAAGACATGCCTCTAGTAATTATGCAGAGGGGATGGGGCTCCTTTATGGTTTGCGTATTATCAAAAACTTGGGTCTGACACAAGTTGACATTGAAGTGGACTTTGGTATTTTGAAGATTTTTGAGAGGAAATCCTTTGAACTTTTCTATTTCCCACATGTATAGACAAGGTAATGCACCGACTGATTTCTTGGCACGTATGGGTGTAGAAGGTAAAAGTGAGTTATGGGAGATTTATTCACAACTGCCCTAGTTATTGAAAGGATTGTTGAAAATGGACAAAATGGGCCTGCCATATGTAAGATTTGGCTAGTTTTTAGTATATATTAGTTTTAGTATATCCTTCTTTTGTGCTTTTCTGGGCTTTAATTGTAACCACAGTATGCTTATGCCAAAAGTGAGGTTTTCTCAATAAAAGTTGGAGGTTCTGCCCCCCTTAGAAAAAAAAAAAAAGCTATTGAAAAACAGAAGCAAAAAACCATTACACGTGCACATCTAAAAACAGAAAGAACTAAATAACTAACTCTTTAATAATAAGCATGTGATTGATATACATCTAATAAGTACCACCCAATCATTCGCCAATAACTCTAGGGAGCCTCTATGAGAGGCTAGGTCTGAGTAGAGGTATCTCCTCTGCCTAAGTGCAAAATTTTTCCTTCGATTTTCAAGTGTTCTTTGGTGGTAACTGGTAACGGAGGTATGGTGGATGATTTAGATGGGTTGTATAAGAGGTTATCTCTGACTGAACAGGAGGAGGAGGAAGTGGTTGTGGATTCATGCGAGTTGGAAGATATCTCCCTGTGTCAAGGAAAGGGTTTGGTTATGTCCCTCTTTACTGAAAAGCATTACAATCATAATGCGTTCAAGTTAACTATGAAGCGAGCATGGCGGCTAGTGCGAGGAGTGCGATTTCATGATCTCAATGCGAATCTCTTCCTTGCCGAATTCGACGATATGCGTGATAAGGAAATGGTGTTGAGAGAGGGCCTTTGGTCTTTTGATAAGCACTTAGTATTGGTCCAAGAAGTTGATGGAAGTAAATAGGTGCATCAAATACAGATCCGGGAAGCTACTTTCTGGGTAAGGATTCATGATCTCCCTCTTAGGGCTCGAAATGTACGTGTTGGAGCTCGTATTGGTATGAAATTAGGACAAGTTGAAGAGGTAGACTTGGATAAAGGGGAGTTGGCTTGGGGGGAGTTTCTGTGTGTTCGAGTCACTTTGGACGTGTCGAAACCATTGTTACGAGGCACTAAGTTTTAAATGGGAGATGATGTCTCATGTTGGGTCCGTTTCTCTTATAAGAGATTATTCAATTTCTGCTACTTAGTTGGTTGTTTGGGCCATGGGGATAAGGAGTGTGGTTTGGGGAAGCATACAACACAGGTGGATATGGAAAAGTCACTCTCGTACAGTGCTTGGTTAAGGGCTTCCAGTTATGGTGATCTGTTTCGCTATGGCCGTCCCTAGGAAAGACGAGACAGTTTTTGCACTGGTAGACGTGATCCTCCACCTGATGGTTTAGACTCAGGGGGTATTACGGTGATCGAAAAAGTGGACGTAACGGTCCCTAGTTGTTTGGCGCAGACTAAGGGATTGGAGATAAATGCCCCTGACAGTTATGCAAGTTTAGAGGATTGTGTTTTTGATGAAAATGTGGAAATGGCTGCAAGAGGTGGCCAGGAGTTAGGAACCGTTGAAGATGGGTTTCAAATGGTAGAAGATAACTCTGCTGTGGACTTTATCAACTTAACAGCTATAATGGCAATTGGGCCCCTTCTTGTGGGTGGGATTGATCAGGCTGTCCAAGTGGTTGAGTTAGATCAGGTTGTTCAAGTGGATGGGCCCGCTGTTCAAGTGGATGGGCTAGCTCAGGTCGTTCAGGTGGATGGGCCAGTTCAAGCGGATGGGCCTATTCAAGTGACAGGAAGTGTTCGGATGGGATCTATGAAGAAAGGAAGGCTCGATGGGTCGTCAAGTAAGAAATGGAAACGCCTTGCTTCCCTTTCTTGTACATCTAGGTCTGAACACAAGGGTGTTCAACAAATTTTTCTTCCCCAAAAGTGAAAGGCACTGTGCATTGATGGAGGAAGAGATGGTAGACCCAGCAAATGAGGCTCCTCTGTTGGGGGAGATAAGACCAAAGACTCTTAGTGTGCTATTGCTGGATCGGCGGTGGCTGTTGAATAGCCTCGCCGTAGCCAATGAAAATTATAAGCTGGAATGTCCGTGGGCTTGAGAACCCATGGGGCCTTTGAACCCTCTGTGATCTAGTGAAGTTGGAAGCTCTCGATATCCTGTTCTTACAGGAAACACGTCTTAAGGCACATGAATTTGAGCTATGCAAGTTTAAATTAGATTTTGTGAACTGTTTAGTAGTTGATTGTCATGGAAGGAAGGGGGATCTTGCTTTGTTGTGGGGACAAGATATTTCTTTTATCAGTTCTTAATTATTCACACTGTCATGTTGATGCTTTGATTGAGGATGACCCTGACAAAGGGTCTTGGTTTTTCACTAGTATTTATAGTGTTCCTGAAGTCAGCCAAAGGTTTCGAACTTGGGCTCTGTTGCGGCAATTGAGTAGATATAACGGTGAGGCTTGGTAGTGGTTAGGGATTTTAATGAACTTTTGCATCATAATGAAAAATGGGGAGGGAGGCCTCGGCCGCATTAGCAAATCTTTGCTTTTAGGGATGTGGTTAATGACTGTTCTTTAAAGGATATGGGGTTTAAGGGTAATAAATTTACATGGAGTAATCGAAGAGGAGGGTCTATGTGTACTAGTCAGAGACTCGATAGAGCTTTGGCAAATCAACCATGGTGGGTAAATTCCCAAATGCATATGTTATACATGGTTTGGAGGCCTATTATGACCATGTTCCTATATGGGTTAACACTGATGGGGAAGGGGGCCATACTCGCTTTAGGAGACAGTTTAAGTTTGAAGAAATGTGGGTAGGAGAGCAGGAATGTGAGGATATTATTAAGGCTACTTGGAGGAGAGGTGAAGGGGGGAATGGCATGGTTGAGATCATGAATAAGATCAAGGAGTGTGGAAGTTAACTTGATAATTGGAATAAGCATTGCTTTGGTAATGTTCAAAAGCAATTACATTTGGCTCGACAAAATATGGAGATGCTGAATGTTTTTGATCCAGTAGGAGAATTTAACATAGATCATGCCAGGGCTCGAGAGGAAGTTCAGAAATGGTTGGAGAGAGATGAGGTGATGTGGAGGCAAAGGTCCAAAGCATTGTGGCTTAAGGATGGTGATAAAAATTCAAAGTATTTTCACATGAAGGCATCTCAGAGGAGGAGAAAGAACAGATTGGGAAGAATAAAAGATGGGGAAGGGGATTGGTAGGTTGGTGCACAGAGGGATAAGGTCCTTTTAGATTATTTTGAGGATCTTTTTGTGTGTTCCAATCCAAGGGGTTCTACTGACTTTCTGGAAGCTCTTGCTGATAGAGTAACACCAGCTATGAACAAGGAGTTAAGTCAGAGGTTTACTAAAGCTGAAGTGTGTTGTGCTTTGTCTAAAATGAATCCATCTAAAACTCCAGGACCTTATGGGATGTCTCCAGCATTCTTTCAGAAATATTGGCATGTGGTAGGACCTTCAGTACAGGGAGCCGTGCTCCAGGCATTGAATTCAGGTGCTTTTCCTCCATCTCTTAATCATACGTACATCACTCTCATTCCAAAGAAAAAATTCCCTGTTGTTGTAGCTGACTATAGGCCTATTAGCTTGTGTAATGTGGCCTATAAGCTTATTTCTAAAGTTATTGCCCATCGTTTGAAAGCTATTTTACCTAGCATAATTGGAGAGAGTTAGAGTGCTTTTGTTCCTAGTTGCTTAATTACGAATAATGTGTTAATTGCTTATGAATTGATGCATTTTTTAAAGTATAAGAAGAAGGGGAAACAAGGGTATACGTCTTTGAAATTGGAAATGAGTAAGGCCTACGATAGGGTTGAATGACGTTTTCTTCAAAAGGTGATGGAGGTTATGGGGTTCCAGTCAGGTTTTATTTCCTTGGTGATGTACTGTGTTAAAATAGTCTCTTTTTCAGTATTGGTTAACGGAGAACCGAAAGGGCCAATCTTTCCTAGTAGGGGATTGAGACAAGAGGATCCTTTGTCCCCTTATCTCTTTCTTTTTTGTACTGAAGGGCTTACCTCTTTGTTGAATGTAGTTGGGTTAAGAAAGGATATTTCTGGACTCAAAATTTGTAGGAATGCCCCTAACATTAATCATTTGCTATTCGTGGATGATATTGTTATTTTTTATAAGGTGGATGTGGAGGAGAATAGGAGGGTGCAAGCTATGTTAGATGTTTATGAGAGTGTTTCTGGGCAGGAAATTAATAAGGAAAAAACTTCAATGGTCTTTAGTAGTAATGTGGGGCTAGAGTTATAGCAGGAGATTCGATTACTGTGGGATAATGGGGAAATTCAGCAGTATGAGAAGTATGTTAGGTTGCCTCCTATAGTGGGTAGATAAAAATCAAGGGCCTTTGAGTCTATCAAGTAAAGAGTTTGGCAAAAATTACAAAGTTTGAAGGAAAAGTTGTTGTCCCATGAGGGCAAGGAGATTTTATTAAAGGCTGTTGCACTATTGATTCCAACTTATTCAATGAATTGTTTTCTATTGCCTACTAGTTTTTGTTCAGAATTAGAGGCCTAATGTCTAAATTTTGGTGGGGACAAAAGAGGGAGGAATGAAGGATTCATTGGATTAGTTGGCGGAACATGTGTGAAGGGAAGGCTAGAGGAGGGATAGGCTTCAAGAATCTTAGAAACTTCAACCTTGCTCTTCTTGCAAAGAGTTAATGCAGAATGAGGAATCTGTTTTGCATAAACTCCTCAAAGCTCGATATTTTTCTAAGTCCAATTTTATGGATTCTAGCTTGGGGCATTGTCCATCATATATGTGGAGGGGTATTTGGGAGGCTAAGAGATGGTTGAGGGAGGGATGTATATGGAGGATTGGGGATGGGAAGACTGCAAAGTTATGGCATGATCAATGGGATCCATGTCATAGGTCTTTGGGTATTGAGCTCGGGTCAGAGGTGTAGCACAGGGAGGAGGTAGTGGCTTCTGTTATTCATGAGGACACTAGGGTGTGGAATTTTCATAAGCTTAGAACTCTCTTCAATCCAATGTTAGTGGCTGCTATTATGAAAGTCATGGTGTTTCCTGAAGGTACAGCTGATAAGTTGATTTGGAGTCAGGAAAGGATTGGGCTGTTTTAAGTTAAAAGTTATTACAAGTTGATTATGTCCCACACTGGTTTTGCTACAATAAAGTCCTCTTCACTAGGGAGTCAGCAAAGATTATGGAAATTCTTGTGGAGGGATGCCTGCCCTTAATAAGATAAAAGTGTTTGCATGGAGGGCATGCAAACCCATTTTCTTCTTGCGAAGAAGAAGAATTCGTCTTCTTGCGAGTGCAATGCCTCAACTTATCGAGTCAATAGACCCATTTTCTTGCCTTTGTACTCGGCTTTTATTGAGTCAACGGACCCGTCTTCTTACGAGTGTAAGGACTCAGTTTTGTTAGACAGGGGGTCGGGAACAAATCTTGAGACTTGGGGCCCTACCCCGCAGTGAGTCAAGGGACCTGTCTTATTGCTAGTGCAATGACTTGACTTTTATCGAGTCAAGATACCTGTCTTCTTGTGAGTTTAAGGACTCGGCTTTGTTGGACGGGCAGGGGGGTGGGGGGGGGGGTCGAGACCAAATGACCAAATCCTTAGACTTGGAGCCCTAGCCCACAGCTATCGAGTCAAGAGACCCGTCTTCTTGCAAGTATAAGGACTTGACTTTTATCGAGTCAAGGGACCCGTCTTTTTGTGAGTGTAAGGACTTGGCCTTGTTGGACGAGGGGGGGTCAGGACCAAATCCTTAAACTTGGGGCCCTACCCCACAGCGACTCAAGCGATCCGTCTCATTGCGAGCGTAAGGACTTTGCTTATCAAGTCAAGAGACCCGTCTTCTTGTGATTGTAAGGACTCGGCTTTTTTTTAGTCAAGAGACCCATCTTCTTGCGAGATAAGGACTTGGCTTTTATCGAGTCAAGAGACCCTTCTTCTTGCGAGTGTAAGGACTCAACTTTGATCGAGTTGAGGGACTCGTCTTCTTACGAGTGCAATGACTCGGCTTTGTTGGACCGGGAGGTGGGGGTTAGGACCAAATCCTTAGACTTGGGGCCCTACCCCGTAGTGAGTCAAGGGACCCGTCTTCTTGCGAGTTTTAAGACTCGGCTTGTTTTGTAGACAATAAGAGATTTGAGATAAACATTCGAACGTTCTCATTTATTAATAGTTGTTCGTACAAAATGCTACCTTATACTTCTACACATAGTACTTCTTTAAGTGTTCGGCATTCCAGGGGTGGGGTAGTTCATGTCCTTGGCTGTCCTTGAGAGGATAGGAGCCTGGTCGATTGCTTACAGTGACTATATATGGGCCTTCCCATCGTGATCCCAACTTTCCTTCTTCTGGGGTGGTTGCTCCCATCTGTCATAGTACAAAGTCGCCTACCTTGAAGGAGCATGGTCTGACTCATTTGTTGAAGTATTGTTCTGCCTTTCGCTTGTTACTCGCTGTTTGTACCCCTACTTCCTCCCTTCTCACTTTCAGGACATCCAAGCTCTCGGCTACCCTTTCGTTGTTTGTGCCTTGGTTAAAGTGTTGGATACGGAATGTGGCCATTCCGATTTCTATGGGAATCACTACTTCACTGCCATAGGTGAGAGCGAAGGGCGTCTCGCTGTTAGGGGTTCGGACAGTGGTTCGGTAAGCCCATAGTACGCTTGGGAGTTCTTCGGCCCACATTTCTTTGTGTGCCCTAATCTTTTTCTTGAGGGTGGAGAAGAGGGTTTTATTGGTTGTCTCAGCCTTCCCGTTGGCTTGAGGGTGCCCTGGCGAGGAGTACCTTACCTTAATTTTGAGCTCTGTGCACCATTTTCGGTAGTGTGTACAGTCGAACTGTCTTCCGTTGTCTGATATGAAGCTCTGAGGTATGCCAAATCGACAGACTACCAACTTCCACAGGAATTTGGTGATGGTTCGGGCGGTGATGCTTGCAAGAGCTTTTACTTCGACCCACTTAGTGAAGTAGTCGACCGCAACCATTACAAACTTGGCTTCTCCTTTTGCCACCAGGAAGGGGCCAATCAGGTCTAGGCCCTATTGGGCGAAAGGCCACGGGGCAGTGATTGGTGTTGGCTTCTCCATTGGGCAGTGTGGAATAGGCCCATGCTCCTGACACTTCAGGCATTTTTTGACAAATTCTTCCGCATCTCTGAGGGAATGAGGCCAGTAGTATCCGGCCCGGGTTACTCTTGCAGCTAAAGCCCTTCCTCCAAGGTGGATTCCACAAATTCCTTCGTGGATCTCTGTTAGCACGTATTGGGCTTCATCCGGTGAGAGGAATCTAATGAGCAGCTCGGAGAAACCTCTTTTATACATAACTCCTTCCAGCAGTGTAAATCAGGCCACCCTGTTCCTGACCTTTCGTGCTTCTTTCGAGTCATT
This sequence comes from Cyclocarya paliurus, assembly GCA_029856935.1. Taxonomy (NCBI): domain Eukaryota; kingdom Viridiplantae; phylum Streptophyta; class Magnoliopsida; order Fagales; family Juglandaceae; genus Cyclocarya; species Cyclocarya paliurus. The sequence continues at coordinate 4,484,168 of CM056956.1, forward strand.
AGGCAGTTGCCTTTCTTGTAGGAATTTCTGGATGTCTGTCGCCCATTTGGGAGGTGCTGCGATCGTAATAGATAGTTCCTCCCCGATGTATGGGGCATCGACCGTCCTGACCAAGGTGTGTTCTGGAAGTGGAAGTTCCTCCTACCTCGACTCAGCCCACGCCAAGCGGTCTGCCTTCTGATTTTCTCCTCTAGGCACTTGTTGAATGCTAAAGTAGTGGAAACGGTCACGCTTGTTGTAGACCAGTTGGAGGTACTTCTTCAGCCTTTCTTTTTTAGTGGTGAATTGCCCTGGTACTTGGCTAACTACCACTTGGGAATCAACCCTTACTTTTATCTCCTCAGCTCCTAGTAACCATGCCACTGCCATTCCTGTTAAGAGCACTTCATATTCGGCTTCATTGTTGGTTGCTTTGAAAGCCAACTTGACTGCATATTCAGTGACGATGTGCACCTTGCTCCTCCGCCAGCTCCTATAAGACGAGCCATCTACGTAGACCTGCCAGGGCTTTCCTTGGGGTGCACCCGGTAGTTCTTCTGGGAAACTGGTGAACTCGACAACAAAATCTGCCAACACTTGTCCTTTGATCGCGGCTCGGGGCAGGTATTCCATGTCAAATTCGATGAGCTCGATCGCCCATTTGGTTAGCCGTCCCGATTCTGGGCTGCTACTCTCCCGGCTAGCCTTTGGACTTCATGAAGGTTGCGGGGGGAAGGCATTCCCATCACTGCTTCCACCTTCTCGAGCTTCACCTCGATCCCTCTCTCAGAGACCATGAACCCTAGCCTAGGAACTTACCCATCTCTACTCCGAATGCACACTTCAACGGGTTGAGCTTCATTCGATATTGCTAGAGGATGGAGAACGCTTCTCGTAAATCTGCAAAATGTTGTCCGGGCTCTTTGCTTTCTACTAACAGATCGTCTACATACACTTCCATATTTCAGCCGATCTGCTGCTTGAACATCAGGTTGACTAACTGTTGGTAGGTGGCCCTGGCATTCTTTAGGCCGAATGACATTGCTTTGTAGTAGTAGAGCCATCGGTCTGTTATGAACACTGTCTTTTCTTCGTCGTTTGGGTTCATCCTGATCTGGCTGTACCCATAATAAGTGATTCAGGTTGGTGAAGTCGACGCACATCTGCCACTCCGGTAGTGGACCTCTCGGATGAATCTTACTACTAGGAGGCGATCTACCTCTTCGGCTATCGCCCCATATTTCTCAGCACTGAAGCTCCATCATTTCTACATGATTTTCCTCGCCGTTGGATCGACGCAGAGTCGATGCTCGATGATGGAATTTTCGATCTCGGGCATGTCCTCGTGGCTCTAGGCGAACATATCTCAGTGTTCGATAAGGAGAGATACTAGTGTCGCTCTCAACTCTGGGTTTAACTTAGTCCCGATCCTAACTTGTCATTCTGGTTCCTGCTGATCGACTTTCACCAGCTCCAAAGGCTCATTGGGTGCGGCTTGTCGAAGGGCCTGTTCATCGCGGACTTCTTCATCCCATTTGGTCAGGACTGGGGGTGAACCCAGCTTGGGACTGAAAGCGGTCATGGTGGCCGCGGTCCTAGACGCCTTCCCTGCCAGGACTGAAAGAGGAATGGCTCTCATCAGTTGAACGACGTCTCTTGTGAAGCCCTTGAGCGGCATTAGAGATGGGCGCAGTCGATCCGGATTGATGCCCATTCTGACAAAGGCTTCCTAGAATAAGATGTCGGTCGAATTGCCGTTGTCAATCAGGGTCCTCCAGGTTTTAAAGTTTGCCACTTGCATCATTACCACCAATGCATCGTCATATGGGTGGAGGATGCCTTCTTCATCCCCTTCATCGAAAGTTATCGTGGTGCCTCCAGTACGTCGTAGGCGCCTGCTTGTGCCCCTTTCGGGCTGAACACTTTCTTGTAGCGTGCCCTTCGAGAGTGTGCTTTTCTAGCAGACGAAGTGGCCCCACCACCATCATATCCTCCGATGATTGTGTTGATCTCCCCAAGTGGTCTGTCCTCCACTGGGGGGCTTCTCTACCTTTTGTCCCTTGCTCCTTGCCTTCTTAGGCTTGCTCCCTACTGGAAACCTTGGCACCCACCTCCGTTTCAGTCCATTTAATTCTCCAACTAGCGTGCCCAGTTCCTCTGCTCTTCTTCCTTTATCCTCTTCAGGGCATAGCAGTCTCGGGTGCTATGTCAATATAAGACATTAGATTTATTTTATAAAATATCTTATATCAATCAAATCAGTTAATAAATATTTTCGATATTTTAAAAAAGTAGATATAATATATTATAAACTAATACTAGATACAGTCATAAGATATGTAAGCGCGGAACACTCTTTTTAAAAAAGAGAGTGGAGTCCACCAATAAATAATTAATCTTTTCGTGTGTTTTATATTTGTTCATTTTTTTTAGAAAAAAGCACACGATGACTAATATCATTTCTCTGTTATATCTATAGAGATCATGTTGTCAAAGAGTAGACGGTTGTATTGGTTAGCTTGGTCGGGCGGTTTGCATGGCGGGGTTTATAGCCATGTGGGGGGCCCACAGAGAGTCTAACTACTCGATAGTGTAGGTTAAAATTTTGGCTCCCACCTAATTAAACTTAACACACTCTTTTGCAGTAAAATCACGAATTGCATGAATCCGAAGCACTTGCTTTAAATTACATACCATGCCATTCTTGTCTAAATAATCTCACATTTAATTTTAATATTGTCTTCACCATTTTTATTATCATGAACTCCTTTTTAAACTCATCTAAGGGCTTTTTCATAGTTCTTAATAATTAATATCATAGTAATGGAACATGCTCGGATTTTTATTTACAAGAAAACTTGGGCCGGCTCCCATCCTTCAAGTTTTGATCATCTTCTTAATTTGATATTATCTTCAACAATCATAAGTATTCTCATTATTTCATCAAGTCATTTAGTATACCACAATTCTATAGTACTGGATTAAAAGACCCTTTCAATCTTAAGCAATTTGTTTTTGATGATATTGAACACTATTATGAAGTAGATCTCAAAAAACTTAAGGGGATGTTTGGGAAATGAAATTAGATAAGAAATTTGTAAATAGTAGTAAAATTGTTTGGGTTAAGATGTTTTATTGAGTTTGAAAAAATGAGAGAAAAAAATTGAATAAAAGTATTATAAAGTTAAAATATTGTTAGAATATAATTTTTATTTTGGGATTTGAAAAATTTGCATTATTTTTTGTGTTTTGTTTGAAAGTTTAAAAAAGTTATATGATTAGGCAATGAATCATGATTATATGAAAAAATTGAATATTTGAAATTAAAAAGTATTTGTATTTGAGTGATGTTTGAAAAGAAAATAATTAAAATACCTTGTGTTAACATTAAATGCACACAATCCATTTCACTTGAAATGAAAAGAATTGATCTAATGCCCCATTTTCTCTTGTTGGGACTCTTGCTCAACCAGTCAAGCTGCCCCACCCCCCCCCCCTCTCTCTCTCTCTCTCTCTCATAATAAGAAATGCTAGTCCGGTAGAACCCTTGTAGACTGAAATCATGAAAGATAAATTAAGTGATTTTTCTTCCCTTTTTAGAGCTAACAAATGCTAATATAGATGCAATCTTATATGGTAAGGAGTCAGTAAGGACATAGAACACATAGTGGAGAAAAAGTATGACTGTAGAAGGAGTAATAGGAGGAAGGTCAAATAATTGTTAATAGAAATTTCTCATTTTATATTTGGCTTTCTTACAATTCTCCATTTATTGACGAAGTATTTTTTGATCATTACACGTACTAATACTAAATTTCTTAATTGTATATATATATATATATAGTACTATTGGTGAAAATCTTTTAGTTTTATACATACCCCTTGTCACAAATATTGTTAGATGTCTCTCTCTAGTTAATTCAATGATAATTAGAAATTGTAAGATATCTTAATTTGTCGTTGTCATAATTTGAAATTTACATCTTAAATGATCAAAATAGTCAATTTGCGCTTTTAAACTTTCAAATTTTGGTACACAGTACATTCAGCAAAGGTATGATTGTTACAAATTTACAATAATGTCACATTCCCTTATTTAAACTAATTTTAATATATAGTCAGATATTAGTAAGGATACAAATTATCAAGATTTACTAATTTATGAGACATATATAGTGGAAAAGACATAAAATATAGTTTTTCCTACATTTTATGATTTTATTTTATAGATCCATTTGTAAACATGACATTGGCCGGTAGTCATAATAATACAAAGCTTGGAGTAATACAATTACAGGGAATGCGGAGAAGACAAGAAGATGGTAACGTGCAGTAATGTTTTGAATACCGTTTCGGTGACTGTTTCGATCGAGGCATTGAAACAAAATACTTTAGTATCAGTACCGTTTTAGAATAATCGATATATAAATAAATTATATATATAAATTATATTATAAAATAATAATATATATATGAATAAATTATATATATGTATATAAATTATAAATAGTCTAATTTAAGTTGAGGGGATCCAAAAATGAGCCTGCAGTTTGAAGAAATGAAAAAAAAATAAAAAGATATAAAAGCCGAAAAATATATATAGGCCGAAATCCGATGTATAGGTCGAAATCCGATATATTGTCTGAAATAGGTCGAAATATGTCGATACGGTCAAAATTTTTGCCGATACAAAATATCATACTTGTCTATATTGACTACCCGGCTGGTATGGCATATTTTGTCTATAGTGATTGGTATGAAACGAAATTTAAAATTTTGACGTGCACTAGCAGACAGGCATGAAGGTGAAGAAAAGAAAGAAAGAGAGGGGGCGCCACAGACAAGTCATGCTCGTTGCATGAGTATCAGGATTCAGAAAATACGGAGATTATGACTGGTCCCCACTGACGGGAATCTGAGTAACAACCTCTCCTTTATAAAAATGGAAAATAATAAAATTTTGTTTAAAACATAGAAAAAGATTTCATTTCCAGATGTTTGCAGTTTCCGTCCTTTTCATCTACCACTCTCCAGTCTCCTCCACTTTTTTAGTTGTTGCTGCTGCTGCTTATTGTTTTCTCTGTCTATATATATGTGGGTGGAATTCCGGAGACACCATTTCCTCTCTCTTTCTCTCTTTAGTTCATATTCCCAAATTAGTGGTTTCATCTGGGTTTTCCTTGTAAGCTCTTGAATTGTTTGCAAATTTTTCCTTAAGCGAGTTCTCTTTGTTTATCATTGTTCATCCAAATTCAAGAGCTTTTAATCGTTTTGTGTAATATTCTGTTCTTCAACATCGATCCCTTGTACTTATCATTCTCTTTTTGGCTTTTTTTTTTGCTTTGATTGATGCAGACAGAGACCCAGGAAGGCAGGAGACAAAATACCAGAGTCTGGTCCAAAAAATGTACGAGGAGACTGGCTGCTTTGATCCCAACCCCATGTCGGACGATGCAGTTTCTGTTGCGGTAGCAGAGGATGGGTTTTCCCAAACGGTCCCAAACTGCACCCACAACAATTTCGAAGACACTCTCAGACTTTCCATGGAGGAGCTCTCCTACCAGCACCACAACCAGAACCAGACTTCTATTCATGATCAGGCTGCTGCTGCTGCTGCTGCCGCCACTGCCATGGAGATTATTGAACACCATCAGCATCTGGGATTCAACATGGACAGCTCCGACAACGGCCACAACCACTGCAATACCCATCTCGTGGATAGCTCTTACGGTGTCCATGAGATGCAAGAGATGGATCCTTTCAACCATCATCACCACCATCAAGATCAGCAACAACAGTTGCAGCAAATTGGCATTCAAAATGGCCACCAAAGCTACGATTATTCTTCACTACCAAACAGCCCTTACCCCCCAACACCGGACCTCCTCAATCTCTTCCACTTGCCCAGATGCTCAGCCTCCTCTTTACTCCCCAATTCATCCATCTCCTTCTCGAACCCGGCACAGAAGACAACCGCTAGTTATCAGAGCTCCCGGCTCGGCTTTCTGGGAGACATTCCAACTGGGGCGGACAGCGCCTCTGGCCCCTCCGTTTTATACGACCCGCTATTCCATCTAAACCTGCCTCCGCAGCCTCCTTTGTTCAGGCAATTGTTCGGCCAGTCTCTACCCAATGGCTACAGCTTGCCATGCTCAAGGAATGGTTCCTTGTTTGGCACGGGAGGGGATGAAAGAGAGGGAAATGGGGGTGTGTACCAAGATGGGATGTGAGGCAGTTTGAGAATGGAGTGCTGGAGTTGATTAGTAGGGACATGGGATGCATTGGAAAAGGCAGGGATGGCGAAACCAAACACTTTGCCACTGAGCACGAAAGGAGACAAAACTTGAATGAAAAATACAATGTCTTGAGAAGCCTTATCCCTAACCCTACAAAGGTATCAATGTTGCAGATTTATCCGATTTAATTTGATGAAAGATAAATGATTTGCAGTAATTGGTTTGCTTTCGATGACAATATTTAATTCTTGGGTCTGTGTTTGTTTTGGGTGGACAATCAAAACTGAAAAGGCTGATAGGGCATCTGCGGTGGTGGGAGATGCAAGAGAATACATCAAAGAGCTTCTGAGGACAGTGAATGAGCTGAAGTTGCTGGTGGGGAAAAATAGACGTGGGAGAGAGATGGTGACCAAGCCTGTTGGTGACCCTCATGATGGCCAAGCCTACAATGGATCCTTGAGGAGCTCATGGCTTCAGAGGAATTCCAAAGGCATTCGTATCATCGATGATGAGGTGACCATCAAGCTCGCTCAGGGGAAGAACAATTTCTTGCTTTTTTTTTTTTGTTTTGTTTTTGTTTTTATTTTTTTTTAAAAGATCGAAGATCACATGTCCAAGAGTGACCTTCCCATTTTATTAAAAACCCTCACTTGTGACGATATCAATTTGCACACCCAACATTATGTTCTCAGTGTTGAAAAAATTAATAAGCTACAGCTTAGAATGACTATTAAAAGGATTGCATGTTGGCCTGAAATTATTATTGTTCTAATATATAGAGAATAAACCAAGTGAAACTATTACACTTTGCACTTCAAGTTCTACATCTTAAGTACAAAAAGTTTCAATTTGCATCTTAAAACTCTTTAATCTACACTATCTGTCAATAATTTGACGGTTAGGATTAGTGAGTACAACCTTTATCATAAAATTTGAATAGAGGATACAAATATAGTTAGTACACATAGGAAGTAACTAACTAGGGTTTAAAATTGAAAGTGGAAAATCATGGATATTTAGGCCTTGTTTGTTTTTATAACTCTTCTCGATTCATCTCATCTATTTATTGTAATTTTCTCAAATTCTCACGCAAAATAAAATAAATAATTCAATTTTTTTAAATCTTAAGAGAAAAATAATATTAAAAAAATATATTCTAACAATATTTTATTCAACTTAATTTTAATCTCAACTCATCTTATTTGTAAAAACAAACAAAGCTTTAGTCCTTTAAAATCAATGACCCCCACCCATAAGACCAAGGTTTCAAAAGAGAACTTTAAGTTCATCCGTTGTCCTCTTGCAGTCCTCAAAGCTTCTATCATTTCTCTCCCACCAAATGCATGCCACCAACACATACATATAAGAGCCATTTTCGAAATTGTTGCCACTTGTGGATTACCTTAGAGGCCTCTTCAACTTGCTACGAAATTAAGGGCTTATTTGAGGTTTGGTTAGGAGTTTAAAAAAGTGCTTAAATATTCTTAAGAGCTCTTTAATGATAAAATTAAGCTGTTTGGGTGTTGCATATTAAAATATTTTTTAATCTCAAATAAGCTAAAAAGTACGTTTGAAATTGCTGCAACTAAGTATTGCTCTTTAATGATAAAATGACAGTGCTTAGCTTGTAATTAGGTTCATCTTCTTTATACTTCCTGTGTACTTGAGCCTTGCCTACTTACGTGGTTTAATAAATTCTTCTTACTTTTATATAAAAAATAATAAAATGGTATTTTTCCTGAAACGTATTTTTTCCAATAATGCGGAATTTAGTTAAAATTTTAAATGAAACTGTCAATGAGCAAAAATACTCTTACAACTTTTAGATAATTACTATTTTACCCTTTGATCTTATTTGTGGAAATTCATGATGGAAAATCAGAGATATCTAGTGAAAATGCTATTAATATTGAGCATAATTGTATTGTTATTTAACTTATGCATCGTTGAAGTTATTATTTTCCATTATACTTATTGGAGGTCCTATTAGACTATTTTTGTTGTTTGATTATAGGATTTGATTTCTATCAAGAATATGATCATAATCTTTAAAAAATCGAATGACCTTTTATGTTATTTATGTCTCAAAAAGTACTTTTTAATTTGTTTTCAAATAAATGTAATATGTTTGAAAGTGTTTTAAACATATGGTTACCAAAAAGTTAATAACTTTTTAATAGCTTAAGCTCTACAACTATTTTGCCTTAAGCTAAAAGCTATATTACCCACCACAATCTCAAACATGCGCTAAGAGGCATGACCCATGAAAATTCATATCCTGCTAAAAAAAAAAAATCCCACAGGGTCCTGGTCACCTCATAATGTAAAAGAAGGTGATATACCGATTTACCATGCTTCTTACACATGCAATACTAGTCAAATACCATTGCCCGACATTTAGCGATAAAGAGCTAAAATATAAACGTTATTTGTGGTGTAATTTACAATATTAGCAGCGAAAAAATCACTACAAATAAACATTTTTTGTGACAATTTTTAAGTTTTGCTGGTTGAACTTTTAAGTGAGTCAACAATTGCGACGAATATACAGCGCAGCATAAATCTTTGCAAAAGGTTTTGCAGCGATTTTGAGAGTTATTTGTGGCAATTCGTGGCGCTGAAAAGACCCTGTTTCTTGTAGTGATTATCTGTGGTAAGAATCTTGTCAGAGGCTATCCAAACAAAAAAAGTTGCTTTTAGCGGAGCTTTCGTCTTCCATATTTTCCTCCATGAAAATGTGGCTATACCTAGGCTAGCTTGTTAGAACTTGGTAGAGCATTTTGACTGTGAATATGCTACTATGATAGAAAATATAAAATATAACATAAATTGAGATAGAGCAGAGAAGGAGGAGAATGAGGGAGAGAGACTTTGATGCGCTACATCTTTACTATTCTCAATTTTGATTGAATACAAAGTGTAGGTTCCTATTTATAAGAAAATTACATGGAGATCAAGTAAGGTAAATATTTTGATCATTATGAAAATCAAATCTCTTGATTTGATATTATGTAAATCAAATAACTTTTTGATTTGGTATTATCTCTAACAGAATAACCTTCCTTGCAAGCACGTTGTACAATTTTCATTCATGTTATTTGTTGTATTACCTTAGCACTAGGGTTAGGTGCTTTTACATATGGCTTGTTAACACAAAGCAGAGTACATTATGTGCTGTTCCCCCCCCCCCCCCCATCATAATGGTAAGTTGGAACCGCTTTTGGTGGGTTTGGAACTCTAGATTTCACCCTTCCCGTCAGTTTTTTAACGGGTGAAGTTGACATTCATATTAAAGTTTATTGGCTCTTTTCTAATCTTTTTCCTTTTACAATTATTTTATGGAAACTCGTGAATTCTTGCTCTTCCTTTGGTACTTGACAACTTTTTTACCCTTTGATACTGTAATTTTAAATCAGCCATACCAAATGTGCAGTGTGCAATGATTGGCATCGTCTTCTCCACAAACACCACGTGAGGATGCTCGGTAACAAGCCAATTAATATACCCCTTTTAGTTCCTTTTTTCGCACACACCATCCAGGCCTCAACTCGGTGCCACCAAGTTCTAGATTGCAAATAGGAAATGCCTAAAACCAAGGAAGCTGTATGCTATACTTGTTCTACGACCTATCCAATAGCAAGAACGTGATCCAACGATTCCGTTTGTGGTGATGTACAACAATCACACTTTGAAGCCGTAGCCACTCCACGTGACTATACCCTAGTATCTGTAGCTAAACAATTAAACCGAGCCCACCACATACAAATTGATATTTTCTTCGGCTAGTGTTTGCTATAGATCCAACCCCTCCAAGCATGATGATCTTCCTTCACTCGAATTAAATCCCAAGCACTGGTTGAAGTAAATTGTCCATCTAGTGTGGGTTTCCATATTAACACATCTCGCCCAGACTTGCCTGCACCAATTTCCCAGATCACGTCGTCCGCAATCTTCGCACCAACTAGTTGCATAAGCAGGTCAAAATTCCAAGTTTCACCAACCCAGACCTCTTTAATTTGCAAGGAAGGGCTGCCAATCACATCCACCATATTGCATAAAAGACCATTTGAAAACCATCTTTCAAACCAAAAAGATGCCCTACCCTCCTTCACTTTGACTTTGGTAGCCTCACAGACATTCGGAAGAACTGAAACGATTGATTTCTAAAGTCTCCAGCTGTTCCTTCGAGCTAATAATAGATAAGCAAGTTAACCTCTTCCATACTTTGACACCATGAACTGAGACCACAAAGAGTCCATCGATAAAATATGCCAAGCCAATTTCATGTGCATCGCTCGTTGAATCTCTGAAAAATCCCTTAAACCCAGACCGCCCTCCTCTGTTGGCTTACTGATTTGAGACCAAGCACACCACTTTGTTTTTGCTTTCCCATTCTTCTCTCCCCAAAAGAAAGTGGATAGAATGGAGTTAATTTTTTTAAGAACAATATGAGGGACGTTCATCACAGCCTGTAAATGGGAAGCCATACTGGATAACACATGCTTGAGCTATATCAATCGCCCCCCTTGCGACAAAAATCTCGCCTTCCACCCTGCAACCTTAGCCTGAATTTTCACTACCAGTTGGTCCAGATAAACTGCTTTCAATCTACCACACACCAACTGAACCCGCAAGTACGTGACTGCGAAATTACTTGGTGCAAACCCCGATAACCTCACCAGACCACGCTGTCGAGCTGCACTAATAACGAACAAGGTATAAATTGCCGATTTCTCTCTACTAACCCACTGGTCAGACCATTTTTCTAGCAAAATAAAATGCTCCCCAGTCGTCTCAGAGATCTCTTTCCACCATTTAGGAAAATTAAAATATCATTCGCATATAACAAATGGAACACCAGAGGGGCCCCCATAGGATGGTAATACCTGCCAATGCAACCCTCTTCCAATTCTTTCCGAAGGAGTCTTGAAGGAACTTATTGCATTAATATAAATAAATATGGCGATAGCGGATCCCCTTGCCAAAGTCGTCTCTTAGGCTTGAAAAAACCCTTATACAATCCATTCATCATCACGGAATACCAAGGGGAAGCTACACATTCCTTTACCAAGTTGCAAAATTATTGTGAGAAATCAAAACAAACAAGGACATTAAGTAAAAAATCCCAATGCACCCTGTCATATGCCTTCATCATGTCAAGCTTCACCATGAAATTTCCGCCAATCGTTTTTTATTCAAAGCATGACCATCTCTTGAGCTAGAGAGACGTTCTAAAAAATACTACAGCCCAGAATAAAATCCCCATGTTCTGTCGAAATCAGTCTTGACAAAAAACCCGTCAAATGGTTCACAAGGATCTTCGAAAAAAATCTTATACGCCACTAAACATAGGCTAATTGGCCGTAATTTTTCAAAACTCTTAGGATCCGACACTTTTGGGATTAGAACAATATATGATGAAGTATAGAACCTTGGTGACACAGAACTAGCAAAAAAATCCCTTGCTGCCTCCACCACCTCTTCCTTCACAATATGCTAACAAGAAATATTGAAAGAGGATCCATATCCATCCGAGCCTGGACTGCTATGTTGTGGGATCGGGAAAACCACATTCTTCACTTCCTCTTCCGATGGAAAATGGCATAATTCTGAGTTGTCATCCACAGACATTTCCAGACCCAAAATTGGAGACGGATCCGCCGGTTCAATATTCGGCATCTCAGTAAGGAATTTTGTGAAATAATCCACAACCCCCATGTGAACTTGCTCCGAAGAATCCAGCAACATGCCATCCTCCAGATGCATCTGAGAAATGACCGCTCATGCCTTCGCTGAGATACTACTGCATGAAAAAACTTGGAGTTTTGATCTCCCTCCTTCAGCCACTTCTTCTTGGCTACTTGGGCTATAGGGGTCTCCTCTCGTTTCTCCCAAACACCAATCTCCAATTTAGTTATGAGATAATCCGCTTCCGTTTCTTCCAAATATTTAGATTGTAGTTGGACCTCCAGAATAGCAAGCCTCGCTTCAAGATCCTGCATGTTGTTTTCCATTCATCCGAACACATTTTTATTCCAAGTGTGCTACTCCATCTTAAGACGCTTCAACTTTGCCGCCAGTTTCACCAAACCTAATCCCGACGTAGGCTGCCCCGATATCTCCTTTACCAGGCTATGAAATGAATCGTGAGGGCGCCATATTTTTTGAAATCGAAAAGGAGAGGGACCATACCTGTATTAATAAATGATAATCTCACCACCATGGGACTGTGATCCGAAGACTTTCATTTAATATACTCAACTTTTGCCATATTGAACCGTTTTGAAAAAGCCATATTCATAAAAACTCGATCAAGTCTCGCCCACTTTTGAGCAGTCCCCTCCTGCCCATTGCACCAAGATAGAGGATTACCATTGTAGTTGAGTTCCACTAGGTCGCAAGCATCAATACACTCATTAAAATCATCCCTAGCTTGGGTAACTCGGGGCCTTCCACCCACACGTTCTCGATCCTCCTGTATAATGTTGAAATTGCCCATAGCAGCCCACGGATGACTATTGGACCGACAAGCCCCCAGACTTTCCCATAGGCTTCTTCAATCCAACTGAGTGCACTTAGCGTAGATGAAGGATACGAGAGTCAGTGTACCCTCTAGCAGAAACCATCCCGTCACCATTTGATTACAAACACTAACCACCTCAAACTCATAAGGGGCTCGCCACAAAATCCAGATTTCCCCACCTACTGCATCATTACAATGAAAACCATCAAAACCCAATGAACTGACTAAACGCTGAAGCTTGTCTTCTCTTGCAAAAGGCTTAAAGAGAGCAACAATGTATCAATTATTTTTCCGAATCAAACTACACAAAACACGTCAAGAACTACCCAACCCCCTTATGTTCCATGCAATGATGGAATCTATCATAGATTAAGTTTAGCAGTGTGGGTAGACACCTGCTGAGATTGATGAACAATTATATTTTTCCTTTTGGTGCTCAAAACAGAGTTCTGCACATTATCAAACTCATATCCCTTTTGTTTGGCCAACCCAAAAACATTTTCCTCCTCTTCCCCATCAGTACCATACGAGACAGGACCCAGTGGTACTTCTAGATCTACTGGTATCAAACGACACTCCATATCAAGAACTTCTGATACCATCGCAACAAGGCCACGATCCCCACTACTCTGCGACTTGGAAGCATTAACCAGAATAAAATCCATAGCAAGACAAACGCCCCTACCATTGTCATCCTCAAGCGGCACTCTCTCCAAATCACTAGTATTCACCATATCGTCTATTTGGATTGAAGGATGCTCTTCCACCTTTTCTTCATTTCGTGGCCCCTCCAACAGTTTCCTTGATGAACTCTCAATAACATCCCTTGAACCCTCCACTTCATCCTCCCTAGGAGCTAGCACATCTTTTCCTTCCTCCTCTACGTTATCTTCCTGATTTTCCTTCATCACTTCACCCAATTCTTGGTCCTCATGTAGACTTTTTTTTTTATTCTCTTGCCATATTTTCTTTATCCCCCCCCCCTTGGCCACATCTCTTCCCTTACGCGATGGTCCTTCACTAGCCCTGCATACAAGGGAAGTGTGCCCCTGTCGATAGCATTTTTTAAAGTAGAACCTTGGCCATTCATACAGAGCCTCCTGCCAAAATTTTTTATTACCCACCACTATTGGAAAACTCTACACCGGCTCATATGTTAAATCTATTTTCACACACATACAGGCCCTCGATGCTTTAGTTCTATGAAGTGTTACATTATCAGTACCTAGAAACCTCCCAAACCTAGTCGCCATAATTTGCAACATATCCGTTCGATACATGTGAAGTGGCAATCTTGGAAGAAAAATTCACTGAGGCACTAACGTTGATTCTTTTTGAAGATGGAAATCCTTTGTCCATAAGAAAAGCCTAAAAACAGAGCTAGCAATCAAACAACCTTCTCTTGCCTAGCCATGCACAAAATCCCACTCAGATTGCATTTTCACCAAAACATGGTAATCATCCATCACACTAACCGTCTAAATCTCCAATAAACCCCATGATTTCATGATTGCTAAGCGAATATCATCAATCGTAGGCCTAATATGCACAAACTTCAGGACAAGCAAAACAGAAATCCTCTGTTGCTTTCGACATCTCTGGTTGTGGAAAAATGAAACTAGACTCCCCATCCACATCCACTAGGTATCTCATCGGAACCTTAAACGAGGAAGGCACTGTAGCCTTTGATACTACTTGTACGTAGGACAAAGTCCCGCCATCCCCTCCAGCAGCCCCCTCCGACGATGGAGGGGCGGTGGGCGCCGCCATGGGCTAACCCTAGGCGAGGAGAAATCAAGAAAGACAAATATAGTAATTCCAATAATTACAGAGCAATTTTTCATAATAACACAGACTTAAGGCCCCGTTTGGATACAAGAACCGCTTCATCTCATTTCATTTCATCATTACAATTTTTTCAAATTTTCATACAAAATATAATCAACAATTCATCTTTTTTAAATCTCAAAACAATAATAATATTAAAAAATAATATTCTAACAATATTTTATTTAATTTTCAACTTTCATCTTAACTCATCTTATCTCAACTCACTATCCAAACCGCACTACTTTCTTGAATCCTTGGACTAATGAGAGCTAGTTTCTTTTTCACTTTTCTTTCGCATCATATTTTCTTAAATTAAATATATATTATAGTAGTAGAAGGCGCTTTAACTTGTGAAATGGGTATGACTTTGCGTATTTTTTTCTAACTGAGTGCATGTCTTCGAGAGTATAAAAATACAGTTATATATGGGAGATGGTTTTTTCTTGATTTGGTGTTGTGCATTTTTGTGGGAGTCATGCAAGTAGTTCCTTGAATTTACTATGCACATGATTTCTTATTTCCATTTTTTGTCTTATTACCCACTACAGGTGTGTTTAATTTGTCGCTTTCAAGTTATCATACCAAAATCTGTAGAATTGAATACAACTCTGCTTAAAAAGTGCAAATACTTCGAAATCCACAGGTATAATTGATCCAGGTTTGTATAGCCTGCGCAAATCAGATGTATTTTGGATGTCAGAGCAAAGGAGCGTTCCAACTGCATATAGGCTATTTATGGATGTGGAATAGTACTGCTTCTGTTGCCTACTTAATAGTTTCAAAACACTATATGAATCTTAGTTATTATCCGCATTTCAGAGAGGCATAATGTAGGCTTACGGACAGAATTATTTTGACAATTTAGAGCATGCTGCCTCCAGTTCAAGACCTATTTTTATGTTATTAAGGGCCTCCGCTCACCCCGCCAAGGGGAAATCCCCTTCCAAATGAAATGGCAAAAGACTTCTGGGCTTTGTTATACATTTAATTGAGAGAAAATGTACCAATAGACAAAAATGGATAGCAGTTGCAACATTTTTCTTGTTTGACAGAGGACAAAATAAGGGTAAGGAGAGACGGAGGAGCTTTTTCAAGTGGATCCAATAGGTCCTCATTTTTTTAGAAAAAGGAATCTCAATCTCACAAATGCAACATGCCATTAACTTGGTTAAATTCTATATCCGTGTAACGCATTCTCATCATATGGATCAAATAAATAATTGATTTTTTACCGATGGGACACATGCAGATCTCTAGAAATTGTTTGTACCCAAGAGTCTAACCTTAAATCTAAAATGGGCATACCACCAAAGATAAGGCTCTTACCATTTGAACCAACCCCTATGGGTTCTAATAGATATACTTCCAAAATTCAAAAGAAAATAGTTGTTAAAGATACTTGGTAGACCCTTTCATTATCATACAACAGTTCTATTAATTAGTCAATGCTGCAAGGCAGCAAGATACCCCACGGCTCATAGAAGTGTAATATAAAATAATAAAAGTACTGTTTCTCTTGATGATGATTTAGCCCTCTTAATTATGATTTAAGCTACGTATTGTACTTATAAAGGGTTTGTATGAGACTTGTCTATTTGAAACTAGTACAAATCATTTCCCTATTATAAAATTGTCATTTTAGTACATAGTTTCAAGGTAGGACTTTGGAGAGATGTAGTTTTGTGAAACCCCTAATACCCATTTTCGGCATTAAATCATGCAGGCATATAAGGTGAAATGAGGTTTGAAAAGTGAAAAATCCTATGTAGATTAATACAAGAGACTTCGATTTTAGTTCTCTCAATTTTTTAGATTTAAATTGATCAAAAGTATTAGATCTATACAGAAATTTTATAAAAGTAAATTAAAAAATAGGTGTAGTTTGATGTAAGACATCATATCTACTTTATAATGGAAGACTTGATGCAAGATATTAATCTACTTTAAAATAGAAAGTCTTACATTAAGGAAATTAAAAAATACTCAAAGTGTCCAAACATGCCCTTAAGAAATTTTAAGTATCTAAAATTATGAAACATTCCAAGTGTCTAAATATCTTCACTGCTATTCACAAAATTTCAAGATACTCTAAATAGAAAAAGTAGATATAATATTATGAAAAATTCTTTTCATAAGTTACTATTCACTACCCCACACTCTATGAAAAATACTCTCATATTCTATAAAAAATACTTATACATCTTATAAAAAAAATGATAAATATAAAATATGAGACTTAATATAGTGACTGATAAATAGAGTTTCTCTAATATTATATGTATAGAGATCGTGTTGTCAAAGAGTAAACGGTTGTATTGGTTAGTTTGGTAGGGCGGTTTGCATGGCAGGGATTACTGCCATGTGGGGGTCCACAGAGAGTCTAACTACTCGATAGTGTAGTTTAGAATTTTGGCTCCCACCTAATTAAACTAAACACGCTCTTTTGCAGTAAAATCACGAATTGCATGAATCCGAAGCACTTGCTTTAAATTACATACTATGCCATTCTTGTCTAAATAATCTCACATTTAATTTTAATATTGTCTTCATCATTTTTATTCTCGTGAACTCCTTTTTAAACTCATCTAAGGGCTTTTTCATAGTTCTTAATATCAAAGTAATAGAACATGCTCGGATATGTCTTTACAAGAAAACTTGGGCAGGCACGCATCCTTCAAGTTTCGATCATCTTCTTAATTAATCTTCAACAATTGGAAGTATTCTCATTATTTCATCGAGTCTTTTAGTATACCACGATTCTATAGTACTACTGGATTAAAAGATCCTTCCAATCTTAAGCAATTTATTTTTGATGATGTTTTTGATGATTTTTCTTCCCTTTTAAAGCTAACAAATGCTAATATATATATATATATATATATATATATACAATCTTATATGGAAATGAAGTAGAAGCATAGTGCTGGAGAAAAAGTATAACTGTATATAACCCTTGCCATTGTTAGAGCACTAGCATCCGGCTCTCTATACGTTTCTCTTCTCCTAATTTTGGGATGAATTTTGAGAAAAACTTCCATTTGCTCCTCCCATCTAATTCCCTAATTTATGGTTATTGTTTACTCGTGTTACAATTCACTATACATCCTCAAACATATATTTTATTATTTTTGTTGGTTCCTCTCTCTCTTCCCCTCCCGCATTCACTGTCTCATGCCCTAGTTACTATCGGCTCTTTCTCGCACTAGTCCATGGACGACAACCCCTCTGACATAACACAGTAGGTAACCATTTCATTCTCACAAACTCACACACACAGTCCCTATCTCTCATGCCATCAGCTCTGAGAGAAATACTCTCTTGAATTCATTTGATTATCTATCATTATAGGTCTCTATAACTCCATTGTTGAATCTTGAACTAGATCTCGAAATCCCTAGCCGGAATCGTGAAATGGTTTCTGTCTATGCTTCAATAGGGTTTCTTCAACGATGGTTTTCGTACAAATTTAAGGAAAAAAATTGTAAAGTAGTGACCATGCCATTTGATTCTACTGCTTGTTTGATTTGTGTTTTGTGTAATTTATTCAGCCTAGCTTGCCATTTGATTCTATTATAAATTTCACAAGTTTATGTGCTTTGTTTCACTGTCAGTGACCTTGCCATTTGATTCTACTGTTTGTTTTATTTTTGTTTTGTGTAATGTGTGTGTAATTTATTCAATCTAGCTTGTCATTTGATTCTACACCCAATTTAACATGTTGATGTGCTTGTGTTGTGCCATTTATAATTTGTTCATGAATGTTTTGTGCCATTTGTTGGTTCTCTGGTTCTTCTATTGATTCATTATTTGCTTTGTTGTTAAGTCATAGTTTTGTTCTTTGCAGCTTTCTCTGTAATAGCGCTGAGGTTGTCGTTGGGGTTGTATGTATAATGTAATTAGGTTGTGGTGATGGTTAAATTGAATATGATAAATGTGTAAAATCACTAATGTCGCGAATGAGGCGAGGTTGATATGTCAGGGTAACTTGGATGGTCATCTTTTTTGTAAATGTTTCACAAAGGCAATCATTGTGTAGCCATTCAAGCTTGTGTTGTGTGCTTACTTATGCCTGAATACAAATAAATAAATAAAAACCATTCTTAGCCTCTTCAAAATATTTTTATAATACTTGGCTTTTATATGCTTATCATAAATAGAGATTTTGGTGTTCTGCTGTGATTTAGGCATGTTGGTCAGCTTTGTTAGTTGGATTACTTTGGTATTATTGCTGTTAAGTTGTGATATTCAATTTTTTTTTTGTTGGATTAGTTTCTTAGTTCATCCATTTTGATGTCAGATATCTATGCTGAGCATCCTTTTATCTTCTTCAAAGCTAGAAGCTTTTTATTTTGGATGTTCTGTTTTGATTTCGTGATTTTGCACCTGTTGAAAGATTGACCCAAATGGATTTAGTGTTACTTAAAGGAAGGTCCAAAGCAAAGATTGATGATGTCCCTGAACCCGACTCGTACCTTAGCTGCATTTGTAAATTCAATAAATGATCTCGTGGCAGAGAATGTTCTAGACAATGATGTTGTTGAGTTGGAGAGGTCAATGGGAATGAAAGATGAGAAAGCATAACAAAAGGCCCCAAGCAGTAGGGGACATTGTTCAGCTGAGCAAGATGAAGTATACTCTTCTAAAGGAGTCACGCGTTTAGGAGAAAAGTTTTTCCATCTAAAGGAGGAGAAGATGTAATATGATCGAGAAAGGGAGGAGCATAAAATATGGCAAGAGGACGAGAGACTGAGGTTGGAGGTCGAGAGACTAGAATTTGCCTAGTTACAAGCAGACAAGAGAGCGAAGAGTGAGCGGTTGGAGAGAGAGGAGCGAATCATGCTTATCAACATCACTACGTTGCTTGGACTACAATGTGCATATTTCCAGCAACGTCAAAGGGAAATCGTGACAAGATGAAGTGCTAAGAATCAGGGATTTCATTTTTTTATAAAATTTAATTGTTATTTTTGCATTCTTGATTTGTATAATTTTGACAACATTCACCAATGTTTTTATCATTGGTTATCTGTTATTGTTAAATCACACATGTTTGTTTCTTAAATGTTATAACACATTATTATTTTAGTTGGGAAGTTTAATATTTTGGACAATGATTTTGTGCATGGATAGAAGATGATAAACAAAACATTACAAATGTTTAAAATATTACAAATAATGAGAATATTACAGCTTTACTTGATCAATGTTGTTCTACCAAAATTTTTTAGGGAATGAAAATTGAATAAGCAGGAATATTTAGTCACTACTAATAACATAATAAATTATACTGGATTGCAACTATTCTATTTTTGGGAATATAATTTCCATTGATGACGCTGAATGAACTCCATATGTTCAGTTGTAGGATTGCACAACAGTTGAGGAAGATCCTTATCATGAAGTTGATCATACTCTAACTTGGCACCGTCATTATCATCACGCTCTTTTTCAATGATCATGTTATGTAGAATAATACATGCTTTCATTATATTTATTAGATCCCTAATCTTGAACATTCAAGTAGATCTATGAGCGATTGCAAAGCGTTGTTGAAGGACCCCAAATGCATGTTCTACATCATTTCTTGTTGATTCCTATGCTGCTGCAAAGTATTTCTTCTTATTTCTTATGGAGATGGAATCGTCTTCATAAATATTGACCACTTTGGATAAATACAATCGATATGGTAGTACCCCATAATGTAGTCATTGCCATTGATTTACTAGAGGAGCATACCCTTGGGTAAGTTTAGTGAAAATGAAAGTTTTCTCTAACATATTGATATCGTTATGAGAACTGGATAATCTAAAAAATGCATATCATATCCAACGATCATATGAAGCAACCGCTTCAATATAATAGTTGGTTCACGATGTGATCAGAGTACATAATTGTCTAGGCAGAAAGATAATTTTTTCATTTTCAATGCATGTGATCAATGCTTCCTAACATCCCTAAGATTCCATGTTGTTCATCAATGACAAACAATTGAGCAATATTATTGGTATTTGAAGATTGCAAATATTCATTGGAAAAAATATTTATGATTGTGGTTACAAATTTTTTCAGGCTTTCCATTGCAGTGCTTTCTCCAATTCGTATGTATTAAATCATCTGTTACTCCATATGAAAGCATTTTAAGTGTAGTAGTTATCTTTTGCATGGGAGATAGACCAAGTCTTCCAGCATTATCTTCTCATGTTGAATACGAAGAAACAAAGGATGACTTATACGAAATCGTTTTCGAAATAGATTCAAGGGATATGCTGGTGGTTTCGTGTTGTGCTGAAAATATCTGCAAGTGCACATAATCGGAATAAGTAGTAAAGTGTTTTAAAGAAAACGGATGTCAAATCTACAGGAAATAATTATGCTATTAAGTATTGAAATTTACTAAATTAATTACTATTTGAAAAACCAAAATTTGAAGAATAGATTATCTAAATTAAATCGAAGAAAATAGTATTAAAATTAAGATTTTAAAGATAATAAGAATAGATCTAGAGCATTTGATTTTATTTAGCAAATCCCACACAATTTATTCTTCGTTGTTATAGAATTCCAATTATCCCAAGTTGATGATAAAATTAATCCCTTAACTATTCAATATTTTCTCTTGAACAATACCAAAAAATATCTCTAACTAATAACTCCATATCTCTATATGAATTTAACTAATTGGAGACTTATTAAGTTTTTTGGATTTTTCTTGAAAATTATATTAATTGCGGTAAAGTATCTCTACTTTCGCTGAACTAATGGTGTTTAATCCTAGAACTCTAATCATAAATCACATCTCGGTCTTATTATGATTCAATAGATCAAACAATAATTAGCTAGAAAATTGCAAGCATTAAGAATAATGAATAAACACTCAATCATGAAAATATTGAAAATAAAATAAGTTAAAATATAAATTGTGTGTTCAATGCTAGACTACATCAAAACTCTATAAAATAAAATTAGTTCATAATGAAATTGAAAAAAAAAACAATAAAACTAGTGTTCTTCGTTGGAGTCGGTTAATGAAACATGCGGCTCTTACCTCTGCTCTCCAGGTCCGCTTCCTCGAAAGTAATTCAAAGAATAAACTCTGGAATATTTTTACTCTAAACTCAGACTCTCTAAAATTCGGACTCTAAAACTTAGACTCTCCTCTATTCATCCCACAAGACGGGATAAAATAGATATCAAAACTCAAATCCGAAAACAAAATAAATGCAGCTACAATCTAGTTTAAAAATCTAAAAAATAGTTTTTAAAAATAAATGTTAACATAAAAGAAATTATAACAAGAATAACAGAATTATCTAAAATGGAAGATTCAGTAATAGGCAGCTTGATTTACGGAGTTTGGGAGGATTTGATGGTCAGTAGATTGATTGTAGAACTCAGAAGGGTCCTACCGGGTAAATGCCTTGTGCGCTGAATATAATTGGTCTCCTCGCCTACCGAGAGGAAAGACTCTCGATCGGGATGATAGAACCCTTTCGCCAACCTACCGAGTGGTAAAACTGCTTGCCTTTCTCCTCGTCTACCTAGAGGAAAGACTCCAGACCAGAATGATAGAACCCTCTCACCAACCTACCAATCGAGCGGTAAAGCTGCTCGCCTTACTAGTTGTTGGCCACGATATCGTTAAGGTTGGTCTTTTAAGTTGGTCGTTTAGACTGGTCGCCCAATCTAACCGCTCAGAGCCTTGTCGCCAAGTCTTCTCACCTATCAAAAGGAAAGACTATTCACCTACTGGCTCCATAATCTTTTCTTTTATACCAAAATGCTCTAATTTTGCACTAAATTTTCTCATTCATTCAAATCTAAGAATATATATATATATATATAATAAAACCAATAGAATTAAAGGAAAACTGACACTTTTTATAAATAAAAGAGTGATAAAAATCACATAAAAATAACACTTATCAAATACCTCCAAACTTAAGATTTGTTTGCTCTCGAGCAAAAAAGGAAAAAAAGATAATTAAAACAAGTATTGGTTTGATTCATAAAATTTATTGCCTCAAAGATTGTCTAAAGTGTATAATTCAAAGGAATAATTCAAGATCAATCAAGTCCAAAAGTTAATTAAAAACTCAATTCCACCTCATTATCCATCCCTGCATTCATGCATACCCATCATTCTCACTTCATCATTAGCTCCCTAGATAGTTTTATGCAAACAAGTAAATAAATAATGGACCTCTAAAAACTCCATAAGCTTACTTTTCAAATCACTCTCCACTAATGTAGAATAGAAACTATCACTAGGGATCAATGAGTTTTATTAAGTTTGTAATGTAAAGTTAGGGTGAGGGCTACAAAGAAAATGTAGGATTCAAACAAAATAAGAGAACTTAAGTTTGAACATTAACAGAATAAATAGAGCATTCTCACTTCTAATACAAACATCTCTTCTCAATCCTTGTGAATCTCTCAACATACCTCTCTTTACTGTACTTTTATGTATCTCTCTTTTTACCCCTCTATTCAGCAAGTCGGACATTTTCTTTTCTTCTTCTTTTTTTTTTTTTTTAAATTATGGAAATATTCCATACCTTTTCGACTACTTTTGTGTGTGACTCTTGTCAGCCTTTTCTTGTCGGCCACAGAGTAAACGAGTTGACTTTTCACACACCCAAACTTATGATTTTGATAATATGACTTTACTCGTAAACCTTCTACTTCTTTTACATTTCATGTTCTTGTGAGTCTGTGACTTTGTGTAAACTTAGTTCTCTTGAAATGTAAGAAAATCAGTGTTTAAGCTCAAATAGGGTAGGGAATATGAGGCTTACAAGAAAGAAAAATATAAGGTCAAAATATAATTCAATAAAGCTCAAAGGGGTAGCTAGGGATAACAATAATAAACATGTAATTAAGCTTGAAAGGCTCAATTAGTCCAAAGAATGCCTTAATCACTTCTCCAATAATATTCTGTCTAGGATTTCACCTCGAGTGTAATCAAACAAGTTCTAGAGTAAGTTGAGACCATACAAATTCACAAAATTCACATAAAATCTCTCTAGGTATGTAAAAAGATTAGTGATCATTATAAGCATTTATTGAACATAGAAAATATCAAATAAAGCAAGATCAAGTAAAAAATTAACAACTGGACTTAAGCAATGAGAATTTTCCTAAAAATTATAATCAATTTCAATCATATTCTTACCATAGGCTTTTTATTCATCAAACCATACTGTTTTTAATATATAGCCAGATATTAGTAAGGATACAAATTATCAAGATTTACTAATTTATGAGACAAATAGGAAAAAAAGTCGTAAAATATAGTTTTTCCTACATTTTATGATTTTATTTTATAAATCCATTTGTAAATACGACATTGGCTGGTAGTCATACTAATACAAGGAAAATGCTAACTTGTTCTGTGATTTTGTTTCTTCATTTTGATTTTTATGTATTTGATTTTTATTTTTTTATTTGATGATTAAGGAATTGACTATTAATAATTTTATGTTTTTCAAAAAGAAAATCGAAAGAAAAAAAAAATTGCGGGGTAAACACCGGCCAGTTACAAAGCTTGGAGTAATACAATTAAGGGAATGCGGAGAAGACAGGAAGACGCTAACGTGCAGGCATGCATAAAGGTGAAAGAAAAGAAGGAAAGAGGGGTGCGCCACAGCAAGTCACGCTGGTTGAGTATCAGGATTCAGAAAATACGGAGATTATCATGACTGGTCCCCACTGACGGGAATCTCAGTAACAACCTCTCCTTTATAAAAATGGAAAACAATAATTTTTTTTTTTAAATATAGAAAAAGAATTCCTTTCCAGATGTTTGCAGTTTCCATCCTTTCATCGACCCCTCTCCAGTCTCCGCTTTTGTTGTTGTTGCTACTGCTGCTTTTGTATTGTTCTCTCTCTCTCTCTCTATATATATACATATATACATGTGGGTGGAATTCCGGAGACACCATTTCCACTCTCTTTCTTGATCTCTTTAGTTCATATTCCCAAATTGGTGATTTCATCTGGGTTTTCCCTGTAAGCTCTTAAATTGTTTGCGAATTTCTTCTTAAGTGAGTTCTCTTTGTTTATCATTGTTCATCCAAATTCAAGAGCTTTTAATTGTTTTGTGTAATATTCTGTTCTTCAACATCCTTGTACTTATCATTCTCTTTTTCGACTTTTTTGGTTTGGTTGATGCAGACAGAGACCCAGAAAGGCAGGAGACAAAATATCAGAGTCTGGTCTAAAAAATGTACGAGGAGACTGGCTGCTTTGATCCCAACCCGATGTCGGAGGATGCAGTTGCTGTTGCTGTAGCGGAAGCAGAGGATGGGTTTTCCCAAACGGTCCCAAACTGCACCCACAACAGTTTCGAAGACAATCTAAGACTTTCCATGGAGGAGCTCTCCTACCAGCACCACAACCACAACCAGACTTCTATTCATGATCAAGATGCTGCTGCAGCCACTGCCATGGAGATTGAACTCCAGCAGCATCTGGCATTCAACATGGACAACTCCTACAACGGCCACAACCACAACAATACCCATCTCGTGGATAGCTCTTACGGTGTCCATGAGATGCAAGAGATGGATCCTTTCAACCATCATCACCACCATCAAGATCAGCAACAACAGTTGCAGCAAATTGACATTCAAAATCATGGCCACCAAAGCTACGATTATTCTTCACTACCAAACAGCCCTTACCCCCCAACACCGGACCTCCTCAATCTCTTCCACTTGCCCAGATGCTCAGCCTCCTCTTTACTCCCCAATTCATCAATCTCCTTCTCGAACCCGGCACAGAAGACTACCGCTAGTTATCAGAGCTCCCAGCTCGGCTTTCTGGGAGACATTCCAACTGGGGTGGACAGCGCCCCTGGCGCCTCCGTTTTATACGACCCACTATTCCATCTAAACCTGCCTCCGCAGCCTCCTTTGTTCAGGGAATTGTTCGGCCAGTCTGTACCCAATGGCTACAGCTTGCCAGGCTCAAGGAATGGTTCCTTGTTTGGCACGGGAGGGGATGAAAGAGAGGGAAATGGGGGTGTGTACCAAGATGGGGATGTGAGGCAGTTTGAGAATGGAGTGCTGGAGTTCAGCAGGGACATGGGCTGCATTAGAAATGGCAGGGATGGCGAAACCAAACACCTTACCACTGAGCGCGAAAGGAGACAAAACTGGAATGACAAATACAAGGCCTTGAGAAGCCTTGTCCCTAACCCTACTAAGGTATCAATGTTCCACATTTATCTGATTTAATTTGATGAAAGATAAATGATTTGCAGTAACTGGTTTGCTTTCGATGACGATATTTGATTCTTGGGTCTGCGTTTGTTTTGGGTGGACAATCAAAACTAAAAAGCCTGATAGGGCATCTGTGGTGGGAGATGCAATAGAATACATCAAAGAGCTTCTGAGGACAGTGAATGAGCTGAAGTTGGAGGTGGAGAAAAAGAGATGTGGGAGAGAGAGGGGGAAGAGGCAAAAGACTGAAGGAGAAGACACGGAAGGGGATGAGGAGAACTGCAACACGAAGCCTGTTGGTGACCCTCATGATGGCCAATCCTACAATGGATCCTTGAGGAGCTCATGGATCCAGAGGAAATCTAAAGACACCGAGGTCGATGTTCGAATCATTGACGACGAGGTGACCATCAAGCTCGTTCAGCGGCAGAACAATTGCTTGCTGTTTGTATCCAAAGCCCTCGACGAGCTTCAGCTGGATCTCCATCATGTCGCCGGCGGTCAATGTGGCAATTTCTACAGCTTCTTGTTCAACACCAAGGTCGGTATATATACATTCCAACTTCATTGTCGTCAACTCGCCATAAAAACCTGCATCGATCGTATAAATACATTATATATAAGAAGGGTTTGTGGTTTGATTGATTTGGCCATTTGGGTGCAGATATATGAAGGGTCTTCAGTGTACGCGAGTTCCATAGCAAACAAGCTCATTGAGGTTGTGGACAGACAATGTTGGGCAGCCATGAATATTAAGCAACCAACCAGCAGCTATTAATTATTATATTATATTAGATAATAAATAAAGTTGGTGGGGGATCAGGACATATATACAAGACTACTATGTAATTAATATACATAATATGCTTTTAAGTTTACTATTGATCTTTTTAACTTCCAAAGTTTTATTTTGTGTATATATGGCTTCTTTAGTTACCTGAACATAATTGCAAGGCCTAGCTGCAGGCTGGGTAAGCCATATTGTCATATCCATTAATGTTGATGGATCATATGGATTAATGGTCTGGTTAATTTGTTTATCTATTTACATATATGCTTTTTTATAGATTCATGCAAATTATTTAGTGCATATTATAAGTAATTCTTGTTATTTCGGCCTCTATAATTAATTCCTAAATAAAAATAATGTGCAAATTATAGACATTTTACATATATGGCAAGTATTAATTGAAGCCAAGCAGTTTGTGAGATCTGATTAAAATTATTTCCTTAATTAAACATGGCCAAATAAACCAGCACCAAATCTAGTGGGAGGTCATTCAATCTATAAATCTTCCAAAGGATCATCTTATATATCCTCACGAAACCAAGGGAACATGTCCTTCTTTGCCTTTCTTCTCTCCACTTTTGTTTACGTTTCTGTATTTTATATCTTCAAACTTGTCTCCTTCCACTCTCTTCAACACCACCAAGTTTTGTTTCTTCATTACCAACACTCTCATCCTCATCATTGCTAGCTCCTGACTATGGTGCTTTCTCTTCACGAGTACTACATGATGCATAACAAATCAGATCTCCCAATTAAGTTTTATTTGTAAACTGTCTCTGTTGTACTTCAACAGAGAGTTTACAGATTCTAACGGAATTAAATTTGGGGAGATATTTTCTCCTCTCTTCCTTTCTTTCTTGGCTGCTTCTTCTCTTTCTTCCTTATTTCTCATCTTCTTTGGACTTTTCATTTGGGCTATCTGCTGTAAATGCTTGTACATGCATGGAGCTAGCTAGGTGTTTTTACATGTCACGACCTGTTATCACAAAGTTGATCAGTAAGACAGATGAAAAAGAGAAATGAATTACTTGCTATTTGTTTTCTCTTAATTCACAGGCCCATTAAATTTGTATCATGTTACACATGCATGCATGCTCTTAATGTGTTTTGACTCATGGTTTCATCCTTCACCCCAATATTTGACCCCATTTGGGTTGGAGTTTATTGGCTTTGGCTACTTGCTGATCATCCATATCTTTTTACAGTTTTACAGAAATTGGTCAAAGAAACCTATATATGCTCCCTATTGACATTGTAATTTTTGTTGTGTGTTGCCATCCTATGAACAATAAAGATGTGCACAATGATGGAATATCTTGCAATGTTTGCCTTCTCAGTTATATGATGTGGTGCGTAAAGAAATTTGGTTTCGGACAGACAGACATGTTCTTTTAGAGGAACATGCTTACGATGCTTGCAAGAAACACATAAAAAAAAGGTAGGCAAAGCAAGCTGGCCGGGTTTGGGAACTGGACCTAAAGATAGATAGTTATTTTTTAGAGGCAAACATTTGGGGGACATTTGTGAAATCATTACTCATCTCAAACGTTTAAGCTGATAGGAATAGGTAGATTTATACTTATAATTAATTTTATATTTTAATAAACACTCTCCCTTACGTGTGGGCTAAACACATCCTCAATAAGTGAGTCCAACACGTCATGAAATATTTAATTAATAAAGTGAAGTACATAATCAGAGTTCGAACTTGATCATTGCGGCCTATATTATGATACTATGTAAAATCATAATTTGTTCAAAAGTTTAAACTTATAAAAAAAGATAGATTTATTAATTAATTTTATATCTTAACAACATAGTCCGATATTTAGGCATGCAAGGGAGATATATGATGAAATGAGACAATCCCTGATCTTGCAATTTGTTTGCCTTTTTGGGGGATATTTGGAAGGGATCCTTCATCCTTGCCCTAACCCCTTGATTGGGAGATCAGAAGATAAAAAGAGGAATTCTTTGGGACTAGCTAGCTTTTTCCTCCTATGACTTGTGTCATGACCATTCAACTAAGACTTATCTGAATTTCAAGATTGGAGAAAGATCAAGATGGAAGATAATTAGATATTGGTGGTCGCAGACTCGCGCATAATGTCTAGAAGTAATGACTTGGCTAAGTGTTTGCAAATTAACTGTGGTTATTCTCGATAGCCACTAACGTCGACATGAACACTAGGTTAATCATGTGATGCAATTCCAGTGTGGCTATATTTATTGTAACGGGATATTAATTTGTTGAGTTTGTAACTCCATCGGCCATCCTGTTGTATCACTACAATAAAAATAGTCTTTTGTGACAGAAAAAATCGTCACAAAAAACAACCAAAACGTCACTAAATTCAACCGCCACCACGACTGTCACGTAATGTGCGTCACAGAATATATTTGGTGACGCTTTACTATTGAACGTTAAGTTTTTTGTGATGGTTGAAAACTATCACAGAAAATAACATTCGGACGTAAATTTATACGTCCGAACGTCAACCCGATTAGTCGACATTCAAATGACAGAAGCTGACGTTCGTTGAATAGTGTTTGAACGTATCATATTTACGTTCGGATGTATATACGTCCGGACGTTGACTCCATTAAACGTTCGAATTTACGTTAGAATGTTAAAGGAACAATGCTCAGACGTAACGAGTATAACGTTCGGATGTTTGTTCGAATGTTAAAAATGATGTGTCTGAACGTTCGGACACTTTGTTCTTTTGTTCGTTTCGAGTGAGAACGTTCAAACGTTTACAAATATATTTTAACGTTCGAACGTGAAGTGATGTTGGAATGTTTTTGGTTTACATTCGAACGTAAAAATCAGAAATACTAATTTCATAAAATTAAAAAACATACCAATTGTATCATATTACATACTATAAATATTCTACAACTAACAATGTCTTAGAAACTTTTAAAATTAAATAATAAAAGTTATAGAAAAGAATAAAATTGAGAGAATTCATTTCTTTTTTCCTCGCCCACCCCGTTGTTGTTGTAATGACATAACACGCTCCATCTGGACCATCATCTCCCGTTGCACTTGCTCTTGAATTTCACTGCGAATTCTTTCCTCCTGGTCTCTCTGTTGATCTTGCAAACCTTTCTCTAAATGAGACTTTCACTCTAAGAGAGACTCTAACTCTTGCTGTCTCGACCTCATATATATACTATATATAGGTATATATATAGTATATATATATGTACATACACTACATATATATATACTATTATCACATAATACTTTAAATAGAAACATAATACATAGTGATAGACATTTGGCAATAATTAATAAAACAACTAATAACAACATATATATATATATACTATATATATAAGTACATTCATATATATATATATATATATATATATATATATCTATACTATGATAGCATAATACTTTAAATAAAAACAAATTAATAGTCATAGACATCTGACTATAATTAATAAAACTAACAAACTATATATAAAAGAATTAATATATATGTATATATATACTATTATCACATAATACTTTAAATAGAAACGTAATACATAGTGATAGACATTTGGCGATAATTAATAAAACTAATAACAACATATATATATATATATATATATATATATATAATATATATATAAGTACATTCATTTATATATATATATATACTATGATAGTATAATACTTTAAATGAAAACAAATTAATAGTCATAGACATCTGGCTATAATTAATAAAACTATATATTAATAAAATAATTAATATATAATTAATATACATTATATATTAATATAACATATATTAATAAAATAAATATTATTAATATATTTTGAAAAATCAATTGACGAACGTTTGAATGATGACTTAGAATGTTCAAATGTATTATATCTCACGTTCAAACGTTTCATTATACGTTCGGAGGTTAATATAACGTTCCAATGTTTACTTAAACATTGGAACGTTATATATAATGTTCGAACGTTATATGTATATAAGTCCAAAATCGAATGCCCGAAACGTCATTTTCTCCGTTTTCTCCAAACATCGTTTGCACACTGCCACTCCTCCGTCGCCGCTGCTTTAGACTCCGCCGCAACCGTCACCTAAAGGTAGGCATCTCTTTTTGAAACATTAGATGTATTTTATACATAGATTTAGGATGGATTTTACTTAAAACCGAAACCCATGGTGGCCGGATTTTCAACTCCATTTTCTGGCCACCATGGGTTGCCATTGGACAAAAAGTCACTGTAGAAAAGTTTTTTGAAGTGCATACTTCATTTCCAAGGTGACATTTTCACATTTAGTTGGTTTTCATGAAGATTTTGGAGCTTTTCGAGAATGGCTGAGTCAACTCAGTCCTTCTATGTCGTTACGTTTGAACGTTACACCAATACATTCGAACAAACAAGGTTTCAAGTTCGTAACATTTGTCATCCACGTCCGGACGTATATTTTATACAAGCCGTTACATCCGAACATATAATTAATGTTTGAACGTTTATGTGGTTACGTTCAAACGTATACTTTAAAGTTCGAACGTAATTTGTTTAATTTATTTGGCATTTATCCTTTAAGTTCGCACGTAAACTAATACGTTCGAATGTATATGTTGAATTTGAACGTGTACCTATTACGTTTGAACGTATATCAATTAAATTAATTATATGTTATACATTCGGACATTTCATTTTACATTCTCACGAATTGTGTTTACGTTTGAACGTAAAATTTATACGTCCGAATATTTTATTTAACGTTCAAACATATGTTGCTCTATGTTCAAACGTTTGTTCAGAACAGTTTAAAATTATAACAAAAGATGCATCAATAGTATTCAAAGTTGTTTTTTTTAATAGATCTTCTATTTCCAGGATATGACCCATCCTTTACATACCAGAAAATGAGGGAGGAAAGGAACCACTCAGGACACTGTTCGGATCGGGGCTCGTACTGTTATGGTAGAGCGAGAAGCCCTAATCAATGAATTTGACGAACTCAGATGGGAGCAGATGAACTTGAAATACGTATTTCTCAGTAGTGGCTGGGGAAATATCTACACATTGAAGGGGAAAGTATACCCCTCAATGGTTCAGGAGTTCTATATAGGGATGTGTGACATGCCTCAGGACGCATCCTCTCACACTGTGACTGTACGCGGTGTCACGTTTGATATTTCACCCTATGTCATCGCCGAGCACCTCGGGATTCGTCGAGGAGTTCAGACATCGACTGAGGCTGACTCTCTAGTCTTGCTTCGCATATCTACATCTGCTCACAGCAGACTCGAGGCAGATGTAGGCACTTCTGCATCATCTACTGGCCCATTTGATCTATCATCAGCCAGAGATGCGGACCGGTCAGAGGCCGAGGGTGTTAGCCCTTCGGCTAGGGATGATGACCGAGATGAGGATTTCTAAATCCTCACCGAGAGAGACCACATACAGATCAAGAGGCTAAACTCTTTTCACCAAAACCATCTGCTACCATTCTTCCTCATGTTGCATCTTATTGTTGCAACAAATGTAGATCCTATGGCACATAAGACCACATTCAGTCGGCTTTGGGTACAATTTTTGATACGAGTGGCACGTGGAGATCCCATAAATTTGCCACAGCATATATTTGAGAGAATCCGTTACAAGGCAAGCATCGTCTCCACGGACAACCTCCCATACGGTATCCTGATCAGCCGGCTATTACTTGCTCGAGGAGTGCTAACCTAGCCGGAGGAGCGGGTCAAAGATCAGATGAGTGCCCTCAACATGACTACGCATCGACGTAGCATTGGATAGGCGAGGGGACGTCAGCCACCCCCTGTACAGGATCTAGTTCCTCCGACGTAGCCCGAGCACGGTGTGGGGAGTAGTGGTCAGCAGCCAGCAAGTACATCTGCGGGAGATGTGCGGCCTGCTTGGGTTGATGCAGTTATCTCACAGCTGACTGTGCATATCGATCGTAAGATCGATCAATCGCTCTGGGTTGTAAAGGCGTCTATCGCTGAGATAGCCCATCGTGTAGGTATCCTTAACAATAAGGTTGATACCTTGATTGAGGAGATACGAGTTACGGATTTCCTGGACAACACTATCATCTAAGTGTTGTTTACGTACTTGTATTATATTTTGTATTTTGCTTTTAATATTTGTAGGGAACAATATTATTTAATATATCTATAGTTTTTTTATTTCAATTCTCAATCATCTTTAATGTTATATTTTTCAACTTTAATACTAAATCACTGCACTTTAAATATACATAAATATATTTATAATTATATTTTACAAATTGTGTATATATAAATATATACAAGTAAATTTTTTAGACTTGTATACATAATTATAAATACAAATTATGCATTATAAAAACCACATAAATTTTAAATTAGAGTCATAATTAATTTAAATTTACAATTAACGTTCAAACATTAATTACTAATGTTCGAACGTTGGCGCCATAACTCTTGACGTTTGAACTTAAATAATGACATGTTCGAACATATATGTGACGTTCAAACGATTTTTTCCAATACGTTCAAACGAAAAAAGAATCTCTCACACTTTTAGTGACGCTTTCCAGAAACCGTCACAGAAAATCTTTTTTAGTGACGATTTAGAAACTGTCACAAATTCACAACCGTCACTAAAAACCATTTGTGTTGTAATGTATGGACATGCAAAATGTGATGCAATATATTATGAGGAAGGGACATTATTAATACTCGAAAGGATGCTAATGTTTTTACCTTAATGCATGCCTTAATCTCAGGCAGATTGTTTGTTCTTGACCCTCTACGTACGGATCTTTGCCTATTATATTCTCCTTGTAGGTGGTTGATTCTTTTGAAGAAGTGACTTCGATGCATTTCTCGTGTGCTTCATGATTCTCTCCACCTAGCCTCTCACCATAATATTAACATCTTTGGTCATTGATTTCATTGTTAATAAATTCTCAACTTGTTGGTTTCAAACAAACATTATGGTCCAGTCTAATATTATATATTATAGATTAATGATATATACTGAAAATGTAAATTCCAAGAGTTTGACTAGGATTAAGTAACTAAGATCATGATAGATATCATCTTTAGTTTGAATTTGTAAGTTGTTGAATGTAAAATACTTTGAATTTATCTTGAGTATGTAATTAAGTGTTTTAGATAAGTCAAAACAGGTAAATTTGAGTTTCAAGGTCCTTATCTTATCCAGTGAAAAGTTTGAATTTGAAATTGCCACAATGCTATGAAGAAAGTTCCAATTGTCAGCAAACTGTTAGAAAATTTGTCAGTAGAATTTCATTGGGACTTGGAGACTGCTTCCAGAAATATATTTAAATAGTCCAACTAATTAGTACTGTAGAGATTCAATTTTGGAGAGAGCACTTTCCAATGTTTATTTTGGTGAAAAAATTTTCATATTATTTCTCTTAAAGAGTGTGATTGTGATTCGAAGTCCAGATAGTGTAATCGGTTTAGCCACTAGAGTTCTTGTAGGGATAGTGTAATCAGTTTAGCCACTAGAGTTCTAGTAGGGAAGTCAATATTTGAAACTTTTAGAGATTCTGGCTACTACTGTGGTAGGTCAAGTAAGAGTATCAATTGAAAATTATTTTGTAATTGAAACCTTCTTGTAAACGATTATCAAATAGTGGATTAAAATTTTTGGGTGGCTGCCCCTTAGGGTTTTACATTTAAAGAGTTCTTTAAAAGGTTTCCCTTCCCTACCAATTTCTATGTTATGCAATTGATTTATCTTATATTAATGATGTTCTAATTGAATAATTGCATGAAGAAAAATGCTAGAACACACTCCACTTATAAAACAAGAAATGACACACCTTCCACATTAGCATATATGAAATTTCCCATTTACCCTCCTTTAAAACACAACCTCATGTGTTTTCAGATGGTCCTCACTCACGTGCATCAGCTACATTTCTCACCTATGAGCATTAGACCCTTCTCGACCATGGTTGCTGCGACCACATCTGCTCTGTTTTTGCACCCACAAAATCAAAGCTCTAGCTCCCCTAATTCTTTAGGTACTTCAATCTTTCCCTTCTTTTACCGCCTTATTCATTTGTGTGTGTATGCTGAATCCTCTCATTTTTTGCTCCTTTATTTGATTCTAGAATTTCTCCTAATCTCTACGTGTGTGTGTATGTGTGTACACATATACATACATGTGTTTTTTACAAACATTTTCCTTGAAAATCAAGCGGCCTTGGAGAAATTAGGGAAAAATTTTATATTTAGACATGAATTTGGTAGGGATTTGTAAATAAATAAGTTAATGATAAAAGATACTGCAAATTAAGTTTTTTCCTCACTATAGGTTTTTCCGTTTTAGTCTTTAAATTATTGGGTAGAAAAAGCTCATTTTTAAGGATATAAATGTGAGTTTGAATGTCTTTTCTATTTTTTGTTTTATTGGGACCATGTACAGGTCCATTTGATGTTCAGTTAGTTTTCTGCATAATATATCATTGTTGCTACTGTGTTTATTTGTGGTGGCTCTGTTTGGATTCTCTCACAATCATAGTTGTCATTATTCCTGATAATTGAGGTGTGTACAACAAAGTGCATAAAAACTTTTTGACGTTGATCTTTATCCTCTTCGTGGATATAAAATTTCATGGGAGAAGATTGTCGTTCTACCCTTCTTATATGTAGCACTTTTCGCTTTATTGTTTTCAGCATAAACACTCAGCATTTTGCACTTAATTTCACACTCCACCTTGTTCTTACAAGGGAAGGATATGCCATTGAGCCAAAGCTAAACTTTATTTGACATGATGAGAGGTCTTGTTTGTTTTTATTTTTTTGTTCATACCAGTATCACATCATTTCAAGCTCCAAAGAAAAAATGACAAAATGACCTTTATTTGACACACTAAGCTTGTGGATTTAGTTTATTTTTTTATGAACATGAAAAGCTATATATGTTAAGAAAATAAACGTCAGTTCATTCTTCTCATTTTATTTTGTCTTTGAGCAGCTTCTTCAAAACTCTAAAGTGAATTTTGTACATGGCTGGGATTGTCATGGGCTATCTATTGAGTTGAAAGGCAAGTCTTGAAAAGAGAGCTTCATAAAATGGATGACAAAGTTTTGAAGAGAGAAGTACTAGAAAGTGCTAATTAATGTATTGTATTAGGCATATTTTGTACTAATCAGTTTTAGACTGAGGACTCATGATCATTCTCATCATTGTAGAAAGTGCTAATTAATGTATTGTATTAGGCATATTTTGTACTAATCAGTTTCAGACCATCATTGGATTTTTGTATTTCATTTTTGTAGAAAGTGCTTATATTTTCATGACTCTATTGCTCGTTCAACTTCTTTTCATGTTTTGTTGTGGTATTTTTTCCTTTCTTTTCTGAACCATGGAGCTTTTGGCATTCATACATGTAGTGTTGATTTCCTAAAGTTTCAAGCTTTTGGCATTCATATATGACAAAATATATATATATAACCTACTCCACTAGGCACTAGTGGGTGTTGAACATTCTTCCTGCATATATAGTTGAAAATTTATTAGTAAGGAGTAGAGAAGCGTAGAAAAACATATCATATAAACTGTGCTAACTTGAGTTGAAAGGATTGGTCATTTTTCATTTGATCCACTTAATTGGATGGTCTAGAAAAAATTAAAAGTTTGTCAATATAACAAAATTTATACATTAGTAACAAAGTAAATTAAAAACCACAAAGAAAGCTTCAAAACCTTTTGTTTCTTACTGTTCTTTTTCTTCTTTTCTACAGACTTTTCAACCATGGAAACTTTTCTCCGTGTCAACAACCTTCCTTTACCTCTCACGACATTTGGACTGAGGACTTTTCTACCCTTGTTTGCACTTCTATTAGTGGAAACTATTTGTTTTGAAAGCCTTGGTTCACACATTAGTCATCGCATTGGTCTTTGACATCGAGTAAATGGTGCACCATGTTCGAGGATAGGGATTTGGATGTAACCATGCTATATGACTCAAATGGTTGGATAATTGGGGGCTACAAAATGGGGGAAGGTAATAAATTAATTAATTATATGCATAATATATGATTTATATTCAACTGACAACCCCATATATAGGGTTAATGTGTGCTTGCGGATAAAACATTATGATTTGTAGAAGTAGCACATGGATTTGGAGGCGGAGCATAGGATATGACATAGAAATTGGCTTACCGACTGGAGCTGCCGCCGGAGTCGAGGATCCACCCGGTCTTCCACGTGTCTTGCCTCAAACGAAGCTAGGTGCTCAGATCAACCCGCTTCCATCGCTGCCTCCTGTCAACGACCAAGGGGAAGTGAAGCCGGAGCCGGAAGCAGTGCTGGATCGCCGTGTGAGTCGCCATGGAAATCGGCCTCACACAGAGGTGTTGGTGAAATGTCTCGGGACAGTTGAGGAAGATAACTCGTGGGAAGGACTGAGAGGGCTTCAGGAGGAATACCCCCACCTGGTGGGCCAGGTTCTTTAAGTGGGGTGGGTTGTTATGAAGCCGTAGGGCTGAAGCCCAGAAGGGATTTGTTCGGGCCAGAATTGCTTAGCGTGGGCCAGGCCCAGAAAAGAAGACAGAACGCTGTGTTTTAATGAATCTGAAGAAGGAAATGTTGTTATTTTCCATGTGTCCATTTACGTTTATGCACCTGCTTTACATTTCTTAGTTTTACACCTGTAAGCCAGTGATTGGCTGAGTTAGTTATTTTTCTCTGACAAGATTCTAGAAAAGGGGGGGAGGTAGTGGAATGGAGTTTTTCATCTGGAAACTTGTAAGAGCAAAACGTTGTTCATGGATGTTGGGTGTTCCTCGAAAATGCCCTTTATCAATGAATGAATCATGTCATTCCTTTCTATCTTCTCTTCCTGCTTTGTTATTGCAATTCTATGAAAGTTCATTACAAACCACCGGGGCGCGCGATTTGGACCGGTCGATATGGTTGCGGCAGTCATCACGGTCGGCAGATATTTCACGGCTGCCTCTCAACTACGTGAATCAACAGCGGCCGGGGATGGTGCTAAGATCACGGCTGTTGGTGGTGGGAGCGGTGGGGACCGGAGGGACCTGGGATGGGGAGGAGAAGGAGGTGAACCCGTGCTCGTACGCAGTGGGAGATTTGGCAGAGAAGAGCGGGAGTGAGGATCAGAAGGTTGAGGAGGATGAAGATAGTGCGAGTAAGGTTCGGACGGTGAAGGTGGCGATAGCAGCGGCAGCCACGGTGGTGCTGGGAGTAGGGAATCGGGTGTTGTATAAGCTGGCCCTGGTTCCTCTGAAGCATTACCCCTTCTCTTTGGCTCAGCTCGCTACTTTCGGGTACTGACCGCATTTTCCTCTCTCTCTCTCTCTCTCTCTCTCTCTCTAATCACACAATTAATTTCTTTTAATTAGCATTAATCTAAGTTATATATTTGGTATTAAGGAAACTTTGATGGATTGTGTGATCATGAACTCATTCTCAAATCGAGCTGAAGTATTAGGGTGCAATTTCATAGAAAAGTCATTAGTTTTCTTTGGTTCTAAGAAATCATGACCGTCGGAGGATTCAATAGCTGATGGCGGGAGATAATTCAATAGGATTCAATAGTCATGGTTCGGTTAGAGTTGACTCACAAAATAATGATGTTCCAGTCTATCTCGAAATTAGACTATTCATTCGGAACGAAAAGTTGGAAAGAATCAATGAGAGATTATTATATGTTGAGGGAAAAATTTAGTTGGTTGGCATATTCTTGTGAAAACTTTAAAATGGTGTTGTAATAAGTGTTGAAGCGTGAAAGTATTGAAGTGTGCTCAACACGGCTCGAGTAGACTCAACTGGCGCTCGAGCGAATTCATACAAAGTGAACCGCTCAATGGTCGCTCGACCCAGCGCTCGAGCGGACTCATCCAGAGTGAACCGCTTGATGTTCGCTAGACTCAGCGCTCAAGCAAAATTCTGAAAATTAACCTGCGCTCGACTATCACTCGAGCCAATGTTCAAGACAACTTGAAATCCTGAATTTTGAGTGCCGTGATTCATAAGGGCAATAAATAGAACAACTTGTTCTGTTCTTTGGTGTGAAAAAACAGAGTAAAAACCCTAAGTGATTCCAAGAGTCATTGAAAGAACTTATTCCACATTATTGAATCTTTCTTGGACAATCATATCTCCACTACACCATAATCAAATATCAAACCTCATTTGAGTCCACCGAAATGGACCTGTTCATTGGTCGGAAGGTTTCCGGAGCTGCTGTTGCTACAGAGATCGAGAGGTTCTCGTGGGATGCTATAGAAAGGTCGGAGTTCTGGCACTACATCCGTGTAGAGATCGAGTGGGTCACTCGTAATGTTGCAGTCCAAGTTTAGGAACTATAAAGGTTTTGTAAGTGTCTCTAAATTGGTTGTAACAAACATTTTTCTATAGTGAATTTTAGGTGATGTCTTACACCCGGAGTGATTTTAGATTTTGAAGAGGTTCTTCAAATGAGTTTCCATTTCGTGACCAAATTTCTGTGTTAATTATTTGTGTTGTTTGTTTTATTGTTTAATTGCTTGTCAATATTTTTTATTAGACTAGAAAAATCGAACTATACCTATTCACCCTCCTCTAGGTATTGTGTTGGGTAGAACCACTGCCTTTTCATTATGTATTGTATAAATGTATATTCTTTTCAAGGAATTTTGAGATAAATTATACTGCTTAACTAAGTGCTAAAAGTTGGATATTCTATAACCCGTTATTTGTTTGACATCGATTCAGAAATTGGGTGAAAATTATAAAAAAAAATGTAACACAATTGATAATTAATAAAATAATTAAATTAGTAGCGTTTTTTTACCGAGGGTACACTTCTTTTCCTACTCAAAATAAATTTAATTAAAAAAAATAATACTAGAGACAATTTTAAATTCAAGCTCCTCTTACTTGTTTAGAAAAAAAAATAGATTTACTTTTGATTTTGATTTTTTAATTTTTTATATATATGTAGATTCTAAATTTATCTTCTTTTTTTTTTTTTTCTAATCTGCACACATTTTTAATCTGTATATATCATTTTTAAAAAATATATATATATATATCATTTCTTTAAAAATATATATATAACATTTCTTTATAAAAAAAAATGATTTGGGGATCATGATGCTGCATCGAATGAAAGTTTTTATTCAGTGTGGGAACCGTACTCTAATGGAAACCATAGATCTAATACGTGGTGGGGCTCAACTTGAACAAAAAATATCTACTATGGACGGCTCGGCTCGGCTCGGCTCGGGTCGTGCGAAGTAGATTCCAATCCATATAAAGGGTTGGATCCGTGATATTAAGGACTTGTAGCCTGTAGGCTTGTAGCTGCCTTTTCTTCTTCTTTTTGGAGTTGGTATGATTTTGATAGTTTGTGGTGGGCCACCTGGAAAACTTTCTTTAGCGAATTGGGCTCGTTTCCAAAAAAAGAACCTTTTTTTTTGTACGTTTCCTCCTATGCTGTCTCAGACTTCTTCTATCGTTTCTGGCTTTCGGTTGTGTGGTCCGGCAAAAGCTTCGGCCGAATTGCAGAATACCCCCTGAATTTCTTCAATTCACAACTTTGTCCCCCTGAAGGAATTTTCTCTCCTTCTCCATTAGTTTTCCAAATAATTATACTGTGACCTCCCTTGTGTTAAACAAGTTACATACATTTTCTTCATCAAATTAAGTCAGAGGTTGTCTTGGTAAAAAGCACACAGCAATTTGATATGCTGCAGTTGACAGTGTTTTTCGACTTTTCATTAACAAATTGTTCCTCACTCTGTAACTTTCAATGTAAAGAAGTAAACTTGAACTACATTACTTTAATTTGTTTTTAAACTAAGCTAAGAGTAGAGATTGGATACAGTTATGATAGGTAAAAGGTTGAGTTCTTCTTTTTTACACCAATTCTTATGCTTGATCTTCACTCCTCGTATGCTATAACTGGTTTGTGTTATAGTAAGTTAAGGTTGTGTGTTTTTTCATGGAATTATTATGAGGAAGGATAAAAGGATTGCCTTCTCCACTATGGGCTAACCTGTGTTTTACTCTAAATTGTGTCTTTTAGATATGTAGTTGTCTACTTCTCTATATCGTATCTCCGATATCATGCTGGCATTGTTACGGATGAAATGCTTTCCATTCAAAAAGCTCCATTTCTTGCTGTTGGTCTCTTGGAGGCCCTTGGTGCTGCTCTTGGAATGGCAGCTGGAGGTAAGGCTCGTTTTGTTATGAATTTATTTGTTCCTTTTTTTTATTTGCTCCATTTGTTTTCCATCTCTATTAACAATGAAAGGCAAAGATGATGGAGACATAGAAGCCATAGTCATTTAAATTAATTCTTTTTGTTTGACTACATACTGCAAAGATTACCTGTTGCTGGATTTGGGGCTGGTCTATGTGCATTATAGCATTCATTTGTTTTCTGATGCCTTTAAAGAGTACCTTTGATATCCAGCTATTTCTTCTTTATAGTCATTAATCTCATATAGTTTATTACTTTTCCTTTCTTGGATCAGCAGTTCTTTCTGGAGCATCAATTCCAATTTTGTCTCAGGTAAAAGGCATTTCTGATAACAATTTTTTCTTCGGTTTTTAATTGAATAAACAGGTGAAAAATTACCTTTTTTAATTTGTTTATTTCACTAGTGGTCTATTCATATTGTTGTGCGAAGCACATTGTTTGATTTTGAAGAGCTAAAGCTAGGAGTTTGAGGTTTAAAGGGGTGATCCAATCAGTTAGTTCTGCATGACCCAAAATGAAATGAATAATTTATGTATCTAACAGGGAAAATATGAAAGTGTGAACAAAAATGGAAGCACATATTTTATTATCTGAATTATCCAAATATTGATTAAGCGAGTACTTGCACTAAAATGGTACAAAATATAGATTTTTTTAGTATCTTTTTATATGCTACCAGATCAGATTGTATAATTAAGCATTGAGCAGTTCAGCAACCTGTTATCCACTGAATCCTGGTGGCAAAAACTTATCTGGCATAACAAGTCAGATTGTTCTGGGTTTTGAAGGACTACCTGAAAATATTATATTGAATGGTGATCAACAAGAAAAGTTCTGGTTGTGTAATTGATAGTTGATAGTCTATCTGGAGTGGATTGGCTCAAAATGTATAGAATGTAGGATAATAATTTTGTGGGATGTCCAAGGATAAAGCTCCGAGTCCGGATGGGTTTTAGATGGCCTTGTATCATGATTGTTGGGATGTAGTGGGGGGGGGGATATTATGCAGGTTTTTCAGGAGCTATACACTTTTGGTAAATTTGAAAAAAGCATTAATGCTTCTTTTTTTTCTCTTATTCCTAAGAAAGTTGGGGCTGTGGAGGTGAAAGACTTTCGGCCTATTAGTCTCATAAATGGGGTATATAAGATTATCTCAAAAGTGCTTGCCAATTGATGAATACAGTTATGTGTAATATTATTTCAAAATCCCAAACTGCATTTGTGAAGGGGAGACAAATCTTGGATTCGGTATTGATAGCCAATTAATGCCTAGATTGTAGAATCAAGGAGGGCATACCTTGGCTCTTGTGCAAGTTAGACATGGAAAAGGCTTATGACCATGTTAATTGAGATTTTTTGTGCTATTTACTTAGGAGGTGTGGTTTTGGGGATTAATGGATTTCATGAATTAGGCATTGTATAACTACGGTTTGTTATTCGGTTTTGGCGAATGGAGCACCGGAAAGATTCTTTAACAGCTCTAGGGGATTAAGAAAAGGAGATCCCCTCTCCCCTTTGCTATTTGTCGTTGTTATGAAAGCATTTGTTGTATGTTGAGAGCGGCAGTGAATGAAGGCTTTCTTGCTGGATTTTCGGTGGGGGGTGTTACTATATCTCACCTTCTCTTTGCTGATGACACACTACTATTTTGTGAGCCGAACAACAATCATATGCAGTACTTGAGGGCTGTATTACTTTGCTTTGAAGCAGTTTCAGGCCTGAAGGTAAACTCTCAAAGTCTGAAATGGTTCCCGTGGGTGGTGTGAACAATATTCAGGGCTTGGCGGAATATCTTCGGCTGTTAAGTTGCTTTGCTGCCTTTGAAATACCTCAGTTTTCCGTTGGGGGCTGCTTTCAAGACAAAATCTATTTGGGATGGTGTGTTAGAGAAAATTGAAAGAAGATTGGCTGGATGGGGAATATTCTCCAAGTTTTTCAGATTTGCAATTGGAAGAGGTAAAAGCATTTATTTCTGGCATGATGTCTGGTGTGGCGAAAGGGCTTTAAAGCAGGTGTTTCTCATGCTCTACCAAATTTCTTGTGACAAAGAGGCTGTTGTGGCTGACTTAGTGGTACTCTCTAATGGTGTTGTCCATTGGAATGTAAGTTTCTCGAGAGTGGCTCAAGGTTGAAAGTTGGATATGCTTGCTAATTTCCTTGACTTGTTATATGCAATGTCAATGGGCAATGAGATGGAGGATAGGATGATTTGGTATCTGAGTGGAAATAAAAAATTCTTGGTGCGCTCCATCTATACGACTCTCTTAGATTTTTCTGATGATCATAGTTTTCCTTGGAAGGCTTTAAGAGTGCTTTCTTTATATAGACTGCATCTCTTGGGCCGATTCTCTCATCTGATAATTTGAGAAAATGTGGTCTCATCATATTAGATTGATTTTTTATGTGTAAGAGAGAGACGAAGAATCAGTGGATCATCTATTGTTACACTGCAAGGTGGCCAGGTGTTTATGGAATGAGATCCTTAATCAGACACAGGTGGCTTGGGTCATGCCTAGA
Organism: Cyclocarya paliurus; assembly: GCA_029856935.1. Taxonomy (NCBI): domain Eukaryota; kingdom Viridiplantae; phylum Streptophyta; class Magnoliopsida; order Fagales; family Juglandaceae; genus Cyclocarya; species Cyclocarya paliurus. Next base: position 4,527,490 of record CM056956.1, read on the forward strand.
AGAGTTGGGGGGTATTCTGAGGTGCTGGATAGGAATTAGGGGGAATGCCCAAGTAGCTGCTATGTGGAGAATGATCCCTCACTGCATTATGCGGTGCTTGTGGCAAGAGAGAAACAAGAGGTGCTTTGAAGACATGGAGTGTTCTTTGGATGAGGTGAAGCGATTTTTCTACAATACTTTACTTTCTTGGGTCTCAGCCATTATTTGTAATACGGACAATCTTCATGACTTGCTTGTATCTCTCACTGGTACCTAGATGTAATTACACATGTTTGTTGTATACTACCAGTGTACTTAGGCAATGCCTTTTATATCAATAAAATTTTACTTTTACCTATTAAAAAAATGATTTTGTTTTCATCCTCTATTGATCTACGCAAAATCTAGTATTGATAGGCCCACTAGTTCTTTTTAACTATGTTTCTTTTTAAAAGGTAATATTGAACTTCACCAATTGATATTCTTTTAATTATTTCAGACTTTTCTTGTGTGGTAAATTCTTCTGTCAATTATTTTCCTTGGAAGGAGATATAGAGTAAACCAGCTACTTGGATGCTTTTTTGTGGCAGTTGGTGTAATCATAACTGTGGCAAGGCAAGTTGTACATGCATTCATTAACAATTGTTGAGGCTCATCAATGAACAATTGTTTCTGTTTCTCTAAGGATCACGAAGCTTGGGAGATGTTTAATTTTAGAAACAAAATCTTCGGACTGGCCAAGCTCTCAAGTTTATTGACTTTCCTCATTCTTTGGGATTTCAAGCTAAAGGTGCCCTACCTAGAATAGGTTCTATGGACCAAAATATGGGGAAGGTGTGCTGAGAGATTATGGTATGAGGAGCTTGAGATTTTAAAACTGCTTTGCAGTGTTAATGACACAGGTTTGGTATTCATCTGTGCCTTCTGGTGAAGATAGCAGAATCTTTTCTCAGTAATTGTTGTATTCCTGCCAAAATTTTGAAGCAAACTGAATCAAATGCCTTTGTTGTATCTTGTTCATAGCTGTATGACACTGATCATAGTCAGTATTTTATTGGTGATTAATAAGAAAACTTAAGAAGAATAGTTGGAAAAGATTCTAAGTTGAATTATGGAAGGATTAGAATGCAAGTTGTAGCTATAGACATAGAATCTTTGACTGCCACCTGTTTCAATGTCTATTTTCGGTGAAGGTTGTTCTTCCTTCTTGTTTGAGAAGCAAAAACTATTCTCATGGGGAAGCTAAGTAGAGATTGGGCTTTTTTTTTTCCTGGTTTTAGTAGCTGATGTGGAATCGGTGTTGTACAGTAACAATCAAAATATTAAACTTATCTGTTAGTAATATAACCAGTTTGTACTACTTTCAAGCACACCGCATATGGAAATCTGTTAAATCTTTACGTAATAGAGCCCTAAACAATCAAGGGCTCATAAGAATTGTTGTTACGAGTGTCTTATATATTTTATTACTTGCCTTTATTCACTTCTGCAGTGGATCTAGTGCTGGACATTCATTGAAGGAAGCTGGTATATTTTGGAGCCTTTTAATGATAGTTTCATTTTTGTTTCAAGCGGCCGATACCGTGCTGAAGGTTGTTGGATGTTCTGACTGATTATTGAACTTTCCCAGTTTTCTACCTTGTATTGCTCTGAAGTAACGTGCAGCATGTTTATCCTTTGTAGGAAGTAATCTTTTTGGATGCTGCCCGGAATTTAAAGGTATGGACGATGGTGGACTCCTTTCATCATATGTTCCTGGATTGGCCGTAAAATCTCATTTCCAATACGGATGTATTAGTGTATTTACCCATCGTAAGGAACCTAAATGACCTCAATGTTTCTTCCCTTATTGCATTTTAAACCAGATCTATACTATTGAAACTGAATTGGGGCTGGAAAGAAGGGGGCTATAACAATAAATAAGAACCACCACCAAATGATGACATCATATTGAAGAGGTAAATACTTGGGAAGACCAAAAGTAGTCTTACATGATAAAGGCAGTATGAAATGAGTTAGGTCTCAATGAACAGAAATAATTTTATCCTCATTCAAGATTTCAAACTTACCTAAATTCTGTGCACGTTAATCAAGTATGCTGTATAAACTTGCCAATGCATTTCAATTAATTGATTATTTCTTTTATAATTAGTAAAACTGATATGCTTCCATTGTATCCATCACAGGGAGGAGGTTCAGTAGACCTATTTGTTGTAAATTCCTATGGATCTGCCTTCCAAGTAGGTATCTTGCTATTAATTACAAAATCTAGACTCTTTTCATTACAGGATAACTAACTTCTCTTTTTCAAAATATTTTAATTATCAAATCTGAATCAAAGGCTGATGTACTGGAGCAATGTTTCATGCAGGCCTTCTTTATATGCCTTCTCCTTCCTTTTTTGTCAAAATTATGGGGCATCCCTTTTAGTCAGTTGCCAAACTACCTTAAAGATGGCGCAGCTTGCTTTCTAAACATTGGTACTTTGTCAACTGGTAAGCTTCTATTTCTTGGCAATTACTTTTTAAAATATCATTTGATAGGTTATCTCCTAGTTTGAATAACTGTCTGTTTGGGGGTGGGTTAAATGATAGGAAAAAAAATTTGAAGCATGGCTCTTATGGCTGACCCCAAATTTAAATTCCTTTTCAATTTAACCTCTCAACTACCCTACTGATCTTTTCGGGATCGGCGGATGTAATTGCACGTTGTTGGTAGATTTCAATTTAATCCCTAACACACAAAGACTAACAAAAAAACAAAACAAAAGTCTCATACTAACCACATGTATTTGCACCGGAAAATGCTATGTACTACACGCTCGTCCTACTCCTCATCCTATTGGATTGATATGGCATTATCAATTAGCTCTTCAATTTTTTATTCTAAAAATGAAAGAGTTGATCTTACGGTTGATGAGCAATGGGACATTACACAATTCGAGAGAAGTGGGATGATAGTTTGGTATATAACATAACTCGTTTGTACCAGTAACTGCAAATTCTAGGGTATGCAATCGAATCCTGTTTGCATAACACAATCATAGTTTGGTTCTTGGGTGAAGTAAATTTATGTGCTCTATTTTTATCTCAAGCTGCATGGGTTGGCTGCAATAATTTTTTCTCCTTTTTGTTAAAATCAGGAGCCATTGTCTGTTGCAATGGTAGAAGTCAGATTGTCAAGCACAAATGCCTGCTTTTGAGTCAATCCGATAAGTTGAGTGTTGAGAGTGCCTACTTGAAATGGAGAGTTCCATTTGGTGCAAAACATGAGCCATTTTGGTCATTTCGTGTTTTGCACTTAATGTAGAAGCTGGTTGAAGCATGTGTTGGAGCGCCCTTCATGTCAAGTCAAATAGAGAGAATCCTTATATATAAAAACCACCCCTGCAGAACCCCTCTTTCCGAGTTTTCTCCTCTGACCTCACTAGGAGAGTGCATAGGGTCCAGCAAGCTCACCTAGTGTGTAATGAATTGGTTACACAGTTGGAATCAGTTAAATGTCTCTCTCCTGTCCTGATTTTTAGTTGACCGAGTTAGGAATGAAAAACCCATCATAATCTTCATGAATGGTTTTGCTTTACGACCATATATTTGTCAATTATAATATGAAACCTGGTACTCCCACAGTTCTGAATTTTTTACGGAATTTGTTACAATATACGAACACGAGTTATTGTTGCCCTAGTAATCTTTCTGTTGTATTGAAGTTGCATTTTAATTGGAGTGATTCATTCAATTGCATTCAAATTTGGCTCTGCCAGGATGTGATGGTGCTCCAGTGCTACCACTGTTGTTTGTTGCTGTCAATATGGGTTTTAACATATCAATGCTGTATCTGCTCAAGGTCTCTTCTGCTGTGGTGTCTTCCCTTGCTTCTACATTTTCAGGTATGCCATTCAATCTTGTAGAAGGCTAGTAAGCCTGACAGTAGTTGGCCTCCTTAGAGGGTGCATAACCTGAATCTCTACCTTGGTTTTCATGGAGGGTATTCCACCGAGCTAAATAATTTGAACCAGTTTGATGAGCCACAAGAGTGTTAATGCATGTAAAGGTGCCATTTGGATCAGGTTGGGTTTTGCTCTAGAGCATTAATCTAATATTCACGTGACACCAAGTGTATTTTCATGCTCAATCACCCTTTAAAAACTCAACGTCCATTGTCTCATACAATTTTAAATACAACAATGCTTTTGACAATTTAAACCATATTCCAGGCCAATTTTATTTCAATCTTCGCCAACGAAATCTTTTTTCTACTCATTCTAAAAACCTGCCTGTGCTTGAATAAATACTGGTGTTGGGAGTTTCTTGATAGAAACAAACTAAATTTCTCTCTGCCTGGATAAATTAAATAGCAATACTGCATTCTACACAATGGATGGTTACTTCACTCTCAAACCCATCCTCTTGAGGATTGAGTGTGAGACCTCTTCCCTAGTGGTGACAGATTGAGTGAAGCATGGAAATGACTGTCGCCATTTCATGTTAGTCTAAATTAGTTCTACACATCATTGAACATACAACTTATCGGTTTGTGCTTTGTGGGGATCATCTATATGTTATATAATTTTCGAAGTATGGAACTTTGCTCTTATGAAACCTCATCATCAACCACCCCAACATATTATTTTCAAATGATAATTAGTGTTATAAAACCATATTATCCACTCCTCATTTGTGGTATTATTATATAATATATATCATTAAGTTAAACTTTTAAAATCCAAAATAATATATCTGATGTGTTAATAATTTAAATTAAACTAAAATATTTTAAATGAAAATAATATATTTGGTTAAATTATTAATTTGTATATTTCTTTGATAAGTAAGAGATTATATTAATAAGAATAGGCATAACCGAAATACACAAGGAGTATACAAGAAGTAACACCTAGTTAGGCGGAAGAAATAAAGTATTAATGGCTTTAGCCCATAGGAATAAAATATTAACAAAGTACAATCTAATCTCCTCCAGTGAGCGCTCCCTGTCTTCTAAATCTCGATCATTTCATTCCTTCTATATGCACAATAGAATACAAATAGGAATCATCTTCCACATAGATGTGATTTGTGGAATACCACCCAGATTTGTCCAGCTAGCCACAAGCTTGACCACAGTAGCAGGCAAAACCCAGGCTAGCTCTAATCTTCTAAAGACATCATACCAAAATGCCCTGGCAACCTCACAGTGTAGTAGCAAAGGATCCACAGTCTCGCAATTCTTTCTGTACATATAGCACGAGTCCACTACAATCACTCGACATTTCCGTAAGCTATCCATAGTCAAAATTTTGCCCAAAGTTGTCTGAGCGAAAAATACTGCCTTTAGAGGCGCCTTATTTCTCTAAATGCTTTTTCAAGGAAATTGATTGTTTTGCTGGTTTGTAAGGGTCTTATAGAAGGAATGAACAGAAAATGTACATTTTTCTAGCGGGTATCCACCACATCTTATCAGTTCCCTGAGTTCTCAACCTCATGGCATACAAGAGGCTGAAAAAATTTCAACTTCCCAATCATGGGCCGCCTTGATAAAAGTTCATATTGCAATGGATCGAGCCACCCAACATCTCCATGAGTCTACCACCGATGCCTCCTTTTCACATGCAATCCTGAAAACTGTAGGGAATGTATCCTTAAGGGCTTTATCTCCACATCATACATCATGCCAGAATTTTATTCTAGATCCATCTTCCATCACAATTCTAGTATGCCGAGCAAAAACCTCCCAACCTTTTATGATATGCTTCCAGACTCCCACACCATAAACCCCTTGCACCTCCCTAGTGCTCCACACCCCACATGCCCTATACTTGAAATCAATCACTAACTTCCACAAAGCCTCCCTCCCAATGTTATACCACCACAACCATTTCCCAAGAAGAGGCCGATTGAATACCCTCAAATTCCTAATCCCTAACACACCAGCAGAGAAGGGAGAGCCATACCTTATTCCACTTGGCCAGGTGAAACTTAAATCCATTACCTAATACGCTCTAATGGAAGTCCCATTGGAGTTTCTCAATCTGGTTCGCTACACTAACTTGAATCAGGAGCAAAGATAAGAAATACGTTGGCAAATTCGACAAAGTGCTCTTGGTTAGTTTGGTCCTACCCCCCTTTAAACAAATACAATCTCTTTCAACCTGCTAATTTGTGTTCATCTTCTCTATTACTTCATCCCAAATAGCTTTAGCCTGAAAAAGGTACCCAAAGGATGGCCAAGGTATTTCATGGGAAAGGAGGAGACCTTTCATCCCAGAGTGTTAACCAATATCTGGAGATTGCGAATGTTTCCAGCCCGAACCAACTCTAACTTGGATAAGTTCACTTTCAAACCGGACACCGCTTCAAAGCAAAGTAGGAGTGAACTGAATCAGTGCTCTGGCTCCAAAAATCAAGGTAGAAAATTTGCTCTGCTCTATATTTAAAGTTAGTAATCTTTTAGTTCTCCTAATGTGTGTTTTTATTTTCTCAACTTATGCCCGTGCACTTTTGCACCCTATATAAATAGCTTTTGATCCATTTCATCGCTCAAGCAAAGTTTTGTGGGGTTTCTCATGCCTAAAATAGAATGAACAGAGGATAAGAGGATGAAAGAGTAAGTTGCTCTAACCAAAATTTTAGAGATCAGAATGATAACATTCTTTTCAAGGCTCTATTTTTTATGTATTGTTTAATGCCTTGAGGTATACAAATGTAGTGATATAGAGTTTTCTTCATTTAATAAACTTGATTATTCCTGGACATCGTGCATGTTTACAACTAGTTTACTTAATATGTGGGACCTCGCGTTTTATGTGGCAGTGCCGATATCGATTTGTGTTTACGTTGCTGCTACCATACCTTGGAGTTGCATCATCCCTTCCTAAAGGCTTTGTTACAGGAGCCATCATTCTGGTTATGGGCTTGCTCATCTATACCTGGACACCGTCGATTCCTAATAGATGATTATCATTTTATCACTGCCATTGTTGCTATCAAGTGCAGCAGACGATGCAGCCCTGCCTTTTGGTTTTGGTGAAAGTAAGGAAGAGGAATGTTATTTGTAGTTCTAATTTTATGAGATAAGTGTCATGTGTTTATGGCAATTTATGTCCCAAGTATTATATAGGACTTTTGGAATCAAGGTCCCCTCAAATTCATGCGGGAGAGAAATAGGCACGTAATATAGGATCTACAATATTTATTACTAGCATGCTAAAAAGGGCCTTTTGCGTCTAAAGTATTTCCGTTGACGCTGAAAGTGATGCTTAAAAATATCATTTGCGGCAAAATTAAACTCGACGTTAAATTTCATCATAGATGGTGCCATATAATGATTACAATTGTTTTTATTTTATTTTATTTTATTGCAGGTTTTTTTGGTAGCCATAAAAACCACTACAAGAAAAAAATTTTTTGCGACCAATGCTTTTGCGACAATTTTAATTTGATCACAAAAAGTCAATCTTTTTTTTGCATTCTCATTGTTTTATTTCCGACGAGTAAAAAATCATTGCTAAAAATAACTTTTTGCGATTAAATTAAAATTATCATTGCAAATAATTTGGATGGAAAAAATCAATTCTGACACTTTGATTTATTTTATGGTGATGTTAATTTGTTGCTAAATGATTAAACGACATTATACCGCTGCAAAAGGACATTATACTGCTGCAAAAGGTCAATTTTAAAAATAAAAAGGTGGGAAATCCTTTATTCTTAACCTCCCATCCCAAGGTTCGTCTCTCTCTCTCATTTTGTCATTCAAATTCCATCCCGATGTTCTCTCTCTCCCTAGTATGCCACTGTCATGCTCCAACACCTTGGTAAATCGTCCTCTCCCTTTTTGAGATGGCTTCTTTCGTTGGTCTTTTTGTATTTTGAGCTTTGTTTTGTTTTCAAATTCAATTTGGGTATTTTCAGTCTGAGTCTCTGTCTCTCTCCCCGATATCTCTCACACCTCTCTATCTCCATTTCACTTTTAACCTAAAACTATGGACGAAGGTCATCTTCCTTAGTTTATCTCCACTTGCGACCTAGGCCCTAATCTCCATTGAAGGAGGTCTCGTTTTGTGTTCATTCGTGGTTTGGAAAAGGATTTTTGTGTTTTGTTCTTCTGACGGTGTGTTTTGTTGGTTTTCTCTTAATTTCTTTCGTTACATTTTTGTGTTTTTTTTTTAAGTTGTCTTTTTTTGCCATTTGGGAGCCTTTTTTTTTTTTTTTAATAGGAAACAACAATATCATTTATAATGAGGATTACAGACATTTTTCAAGCTAAATGGCCTGAGAAAGAAAGTTTGGAATACAATCCCACCACATTTCAATATTTGCAACATTCCAGGCATAACAGGCTAAACAATGAGCCGCCATATTACCTTCTCTATAGATATGAATGAAAGGGCAAGATCTAAAACAATTTGAAATCTTTGCAATTTCCCCAAATAACACTCCAAGAATAGAATATGTCATAGTGTTTTGCTGTAGAGCTTCAACAATCCTTAAATAGTCACTTTCAACTATTAACTGTGATATCCCCATACTAGCACATAATTGAAGCGCTCAAAAAATAACTAGTAGCTCTATAGCCTCGGGTTCTTCCACTGCCTACTCCGCCATACTAGCTGCCATAACCACTTGGCTCATCGCATCTCTTAGGATAACTCCTATACCCGTCCTGTGTAGTCTAACAAAGGAAGCCCCATCTACATTAAGTTTTAGAAACTCCATGAGAGGTGGTTTCCAATGTAAGAATTGTTTAAGAGCCACCCTTGAAATTGATTGTACTTCCTTATACCTACTCATAAGGGCCAAAGCAGTTTCCGCTGCCTGTCTAGGACTCACCTGCATTTTCTCAAAGTTCATCTTATTTCTTCTGTACCAGAATCCCCAAGTTAGCGAAAAGAAAAGTGCCAAATTTTCCTTGTACCTCCCCTCAACAATGTGTAGAGTCACTTCAACCAAAGAAATCCCAGTTTGAATTAGAGAAGGAAAATATTGTTGCCATACATTTGCCAAATGTTCACAAGAAATAAGGGCATGATTGAGATCCTCAACTGGATGGGAGTAGAAACTACACTTTCCTACTAAAATGGCTTGCTTTTTCATCAGATTCTCTTTAGTAGGGAGACCTTCTTTACAAGTTGGCCATGCAAACACTTTAACTTTATTAGGGACTTTTAATTTCCACAATAATTTCCACAAAGCTTGTTGTCTCTTAGCAATTGAGGGTTCTGCCATTGAGTTCGTCTTCTGGTCTGATATGGATCTATAACAGCTCCTCACTGTAAATTAATCTGCCATTTGGGAGCTTGTTTTGATTATTGTTTGTTTTGGGATTTCTTCAATAAGGGTTTTGGGCTAGCTTCATCGATGTGAGCATTGTGCAAATGGATTTGTCAATGATGCTTCAAAATCATATATGAATCTCTCTCCCCCTCTCTCTATCTCTCTCTCATTACCAAGTGGCCAAAGGCAATAATAGGATTGCATTGCTGAAAGGCTTTTTGTTTATGAAACAAATTTGATCTAAAAAAGTTGGTTAGGACTGAGCTGTCGGGTGGATATGGTGAGTAGAGTGTTCTCTTGTGCTATATGCTTATTTTGTTCTTCAATGAGGGTTTTGATTAGTCATTTTCTTCTAATTCAGGCATGTTACTTCTTTCCAGCATTTTAGTTTGTATATTCTTTTAGCTTCTTTTCATATTTTTTCTTTTTGGTTAGGTGAGACAACATTTATATTGGTTTCGGTAGCCTTGTGAGTTTCTATTCTTATTTCTCATATTAATTCATGGCAAAATCTTCTAACCGGTCACACTGTTAAGAGGCTAAAAACAGTGTTCAATGATTTTTTGCCACGTATCCCACCCATGGGACTAACGATGGGACCTTGCAGCACACAATCACAAAGACCCATGGAAGGAAAAAAACAATCTGGATGATCCCTTTTCGCCCAAATCCCTCACCTCTCTCTTCTCTCCCATTTAAACCACCAACAGACCGGTCTCAAGTGTTTATGAATGCAGAAAATGTGATGCTAGAGAGAGGAAGAAAGAAGAAAAAGGCCAGAGTCGAGAGAGACAAAGATTGTGATGGCAGTTTCGTGACGCAGCGCGATTTTATGGTGCCAAAACCTTTGGTTTTTTATCGTTCTTTTGTTTTTTAATGTTTTGGAGCTCATGCTTGTGAGAGAAATGAGCTTCAAAGTGATGTGTGAAATCTGTAATATATTTTTGGGACTTTTGTTTAGCTTTCTTTTTCTGGGTTAGTTTTATTTTTAATTTGTTAAATTAGAAGAAAGAGTGATAATATATAGAGAAGTCGGTAGTGAAGATTGGTTTGGGATTGTTGGGAGATTCATGCATTAATGGGGTTTTCTTTTATTCTCCAAGTGAATGAATGTGATTCATCCAAGTATTCTGGTTCAAGGAATTTTTTACGAGTATTTATGATCTTTATATTTGTTTGGGACTGGGTTGGAAGAAAAAGAGAGAAATTTCTTTATTTGAATAGGGCATTACTTTACCTAACGAGCTGGGAAAGTACGAATAAAAGGGTTTTTGTTCTTTATCGTCGTCTTTTTCTATTATTGCTACTGCTCATGTTGTTCAAAATATTTACAGACGTGGAGACAAGACTGCTTTTATTCGTGAATCGGGATTTTGAATTTTTATCTGATGTGATGAGTCTCGTGATATGGAGTGTTGGATTACTGACATGGTCGATTTTTATTGGAGGCTGTTAAAACCCCAGGAACAGACTGACCGTTTCGAAGAGGAACTCTTAATTCATATGTTCTTTCCCTATGGTGTTCCCGATCTATTGATGCTTAAAATTGTTTCCAATGTTTTAATGGTGAGTCTTGTGACTTATTGAAGACATTCACAATTTATTGAGATTTTTTTTTTTTTTAAAAGAAGATTATAACCTTGAGGACTTGGAATTGGGTGGAATGGAGTTTGATAACTAATTTTTTACACCTTTTTGGGTTGTGTTTGTGGGCATTTAAGTTTGATTGAAAAACTAGACACAATACAACATATGAAGTGGGTGATTCGAGATGGTTTTGTCATAATAGCAGCAATATTCATATTAAGATGATGCTTAAGTTGTGTGTCCAACATCCATAACCTTATCAGCCACATAGATAGATTGAGTAATGGAGATTACAACAAGACTTGTGCATTTTTCTTATCGAGCAAGCCAAATGGGTTAATGAAGTATGAGCATGATCAATTGAATGTCTTTTATAGTTTGAGTTTTAGTCTCCTACATTTATAAACTTTATCCTGATGTTACTTTTTTCATGGAGTTGTAAGAATGTTGACTAACTTTAACTGAGGATTTTACTACTGGGCACATTGTAGCGGCAAAACAGCGTTATGGATATTAAATCAAGGTACTTAGGAAAAAGTGATTATTTTCACTCATTATTTACCCTGCACTCTAAACACAAACATAAAATTATGGATTCTTTTCTTAAATAATTTCTTTGTATAGCTCTGAATCTTTGATAGAGATTGTAGTGATCCTATGCCTTTCTTTGTAATCTTCTTCACCTTAAAAGCTTTTACTCTCATTGTATGTTGGGTTGGCTTTCTCTGTCTCGCACCTTGCCCCTTATTTTGGCGTGCTAATGCTCTATTAATTTCATCATGACAATTGAAAGGCTCAAGCACATCGGTCAGCAACAACTAAACAAAGCCTTGGATAATCATGCCAGATTTTGTACTTTGATGTGCCTTGAGAAGTCTAAAGTTGCAATATTAGAATATAATATAATTACTTTATGGATTGTAATTGGTTATGGATTGCAATATTAGAATATAATGTAATTGGTTAGAATAAAAAATAAGTATTTTGTGTAATTGTTTTGTGGATTGTAATATAATGCAAGATTTGTAATTTTTTTTTTATGTATTTTGTGACAATAGTTTCAGAGTTGGCAATAAATCTTTCTTGAAAAATTATGTATATTTGCAGCACTACTAGTTAGTCACAAATGTATTTCTTGACTGCATTGTCGGTCTTTTCACGTCATATGAATAGCACATTTGTGAAGATTTTTCTCACCACAAATATTAAATACTTACAGTGATATCCATTCTCGATACTAAAAATAGTTCGAAAATAATACTTTTTTACGGTGATATTTTTCAATTGTGGTACAAACATATTATCGCAATTGTGTTTTTTTACCATCAACTCACTCTTTTGAGTCTAAATTGAAACACATTTGTGGCGACAAAATTCGCTACAAATATTAGAGCTATATGTTACCCACACTAGTTTCATGACCATAAACCTTTTGAGATGCTGTAGTTGCATCCACTTTGCTGCGATTGGATTTGGACGAAATTAATTATTTGTGATATTTCTTGATATTTTCGTGCAATTTTAATCGACACAAAAGGCAATTTCTGTTATAGTACTGCTTGTATTAATATTTTGGATAGAATTAAATTAACAATAATTGTTGTACGATCTACTTTTTGTGTTTATTTCTTTTGTTTGAGACCCTTCAATTCGAACAAAACTTTGAGAAAATTTTTTTCAAAGGTGTTTACTATTTGATCTTGATCTTAATCTAATATTAGGTGAAAAAAAGGTGAGTAATGGTATTCAAGAAATTAAAAAAACCTTAATAAATGAAAATGCGGCTTCTACATTGAAAATGAAAGTAAATTAGTGACAACTATAATAAGGCCACAATCATTAAATCACTGCATACCATTATCACATTGCAACAATGACAAATGCCATTTGCACACTCACGAAGAGAGAGGATTTGTCTTTGTGATAAGTTTGTTTTGTTTTTTAGTTTTTTTTTCTAATTAAACATGCTTAATATTATTAAAAGTTAAAGTCTTAATACAAATAAGTTTTAAGGTGGATCATTTCTACTATCGATATACAGAATGTATCTAGAAAGATTATCTAAGGGTATACAATCAAAAATTGAGTTGGTTGCAGTCCATTGCGCAACGAAGTGCACACATCGATTTTGAGGTTGATAGATTTTGGCTATTCTCCACTCCTTTTGTTACTGGAGGATTTGGTTAATATCATCAATGATCGGAGTGATTTGCCAGTTTGGAGAACAAAATAGAAAGAAGAGAGAGAGAGAGAGAGAGAGAGACGGTGGGGGAGAGATGACCTACCAATGAGGACGAAGAGCATGATAGTTGTGGTGGTGGAGCAGGATCGAGGAGGCATAGAGGTTGCGGAGCAAAAAACTCCAGCTCGTTAGCGTTGTGTACTCACACGGAGACTTTAGAGAGAGAAACAAAGAAAGGGAAAGATGCAGACATCGTGAGTGTGTGTGTGTGTGTGTGAGAGAGAGAGAGAGAGACTGGAGAGGAAGAGAGTCTTCCGGGGGGGGGGGTTGCAAAACAGAAGGGAAATGAAATGAGAGAGGGAGATATCGGGTAGGAGGGAAAAATGAAAGAGAAAGACCGCGAGCCCTATTTCCTTTTAATTTGGAATATTACCTTTTACGGCGATTTTAACTCGCCGTAAAAAATCTTAAACTTTTCTCCAGCGATTTTTTAACTGCAAAAGGTAACTTTCGCAATTCCATTGAACAATAAACCGTCGCAAATTTTTTTTTACTTTTTGCAATGAATACTTCCGTCGCAAAAAGTAAAAATCGCTAGAAAAGATTAGTTTAGTATTTGCGACAATTTTTTCCGTCGCAAAAAATAAAAAAAATTGCTGCAAAAAACCATTTTAGAAACTCGATGAAAAAAAATCGTGACGATGTAAAAATCACCGCAATTAAAGATTTTTGCAGCGATTTTATTTCCAATAGACATAAAATTGCCGCAAAAATCCTTATTTCTTGTAGTAGAAGAATCCATGCTTTCGATAGCTATTATAATGGTTTGTGCATTGCCCTCCAGTACTGCTTGGCTTTGTTGGAGCTATGTTGCCATCTGAGACGCCAAAAGATCAGTTGTTAAAGCTTCGGCTATCATAGGATTTGTGATTTGGATTTTTGAGGTCCTTATCTCCAATATTCTCTATTGCGGTCCCTGTATACAATAGAGATTGCTGAGAAAGATTCTCTTACTGCAGCATCAAAGGAGAAGCTCCATTGGTTATGAAGGGGAGACTTCCATGCTTTCATTTGATTTTTTTTTTTTTTATATAAGAAATAGGCATCATTAATTCTCATTCCATAAGGAGTTACATCTGTGACTCAACAATTACAAGTCAAACTAAATTCTGTTCAAAACTTCCCATATGCAAATTTATGCGACGGCATTGTCTAAATCAGAAAACTCTCAGAGAGTATCCACTCCATCTTCCAACCAAACTCCATCCTCCCACGGACGAGAAGTAACCCACCAAACTCCATCCTCCAAAGGAGGAGAAGTAGCCAACACAAGCTATGGACATAAATCCAATAGCCAACAAAACTAAAAAATTCCAACAAAAACATACCAACAAAGAGTCGAAATTACAACTTCCTACAACACAACCCAACCAAACAAACAAACACTACAAACGGCAACCAAACAAAGCCACAAAAACAACCAAACTCCAATCGGAAAAAGCCACGAAATCAGGATCAGTAGTAGCGTGTGAAAGTCATGCGCCACGCTGGGAAGGAGACAAACAGCCGATCGAGACAATGCCGGTGAACTGGGCCTTGAGCTGCCGCACACGGCTCCGACGCGGTGTGATACGTGGTGGCTCACGTATGCCACTCGTTCTTTGTAATCCGAGCGTGGGAGCGACGCGCCGCTCCAAATGGCACCCAAAGCGGACGGCTGCTAGATCGGCAGGCAAGGGATCCTCCGATAGTACGCGTGTAGGAAAACTCCACCAGCAGAGCTCGAATCGACTCCTCCCGCTTATTCGGCCGAACCTGCAAAACACCAAAAAAAAACACAGAATCCATCGTAAACGACGGTAGAGAGTGAGGAGAGGAAAGGGGAAGAGGAAGCCGAAGCTTCCCCTCCCCCCAACTAAGATCGGGCGAGAGAGTTTCTTGAGAGAGGGTCTGGGCAAGAGAGAGGGGGAGTTTCTTAACACATGATAGGACTTTTCCTAGTTGCTTGCACCCCTTTCATTTGATTGTTTTAGTTTGTCGAGAAACCTTCCAAATGGATACATCTATGTGAATTGTACTTGTTAGTTGAACATGCTCTTACAACTTACAAGGCAAATATAAAGCAAGGTGAACAACAACTCTAAATAGGGGCCCAGTTTGCCTCCTGTTGTAAAAGTAACAGGACATCTCCTGTTACAATTTTAATGGCCAGTGATCACAAAAGTTTCATATATGTATTCTTTAGAAATGAATTCTCGAAAGCCAAACATGATAAATATAACTAAACTTTGAAAGTAACACGACATTTAGCAACATTATATTACAAACCAGAACAAGACATCCCGCTTCACATTCTAAGTTTACTTTTTACGAACATCTATCCTATAGTTCCAACTAAATCGACAACAACAATAGGCTATATTGTAAAGGACACCAGATTACAAACATCACAAAAATTGTAATATTTTATTAAATTCTTCTTTGATCTTATTGGGAATCCATAGCTGCACTGCTTCTTTTTGTTCTGGTTGTTATTGCGGCATGTTGTCCATAAATTCTTCTCTCTTATTGGGACCCATATATAGCACCCATGGTTGTAATGCCTCTAATGGATTTTCATAAGAGTATTCCAGCTTGGTTGCTTTTGATTCTACAACCAGTGTTGCATGTTGGTGTGCTTCACTAGTGGAAGTACCAAGTAGCGTCAGCTGGTCTCTACCAACAATTACACTCTCTCCCTAACATAAATAATATAGCAAGACATGTACGTAATCCGCTCCATTTCCAAATAGACTGGTCCCTCTGGCCAACAGGCAACACTGGCCATTGAATTTTATAACAAGATATGTTTTGCAACAGGAGGCAAGCCGAACTACTTAAATATATATTCGTTCGGTGGATATATACTTCTCAATTTATACAATATGATGACATTACCTCGTTCCATTTGCTCTAATATGTCAAGGTTTAACATCCAATGGTTAACCAGACATCGTCTTTTTTCTTTAATAGAGTATAACGTTGCAACCTAATAAAAAACATTAAGATATAAATTAAGAAATAAAATCTATCTTTTCCCATCAGTTTAAAGTTTTGGAATAAGTGGTAATTTAACATGATATCAGAGTCAAGTTCTGAGTTCAAACCCTGACTCTATAGTCTACAATCTACCTCATTTAATTGAATATTCCACGTGTTGGGTCATCCATTGAGAGATAGTCTGGCCCACACGTGAGAAGGAGTGTTAAGATATAAAATAAATATTAAAATCTATCTCTTCCCATCAGTTTAACATTTTGGAACAAGTTGTGATTTTACATAGTATTAAAGCAGATGTCTTGAGTTTAAATCCTAACTCTATACTCTATCTCATTTAATTAAATATTCCACAATTTGAGCCACCCATTGAGAGAGAGTTTGGCCCACACGTGAAGGGAAATGTTAAGATATAAAATATATAATAAAATCTACTTCTTCTCATCAGTTTAAACTTTTGAAATAAGTAGTGATTTCACAAAAAGGATCAATGATAAATGATCTTCATGCAAGTGAATTTTTTTCTTTATTCTCATCCATCAAGTGAAGCTTGCTAGTTCATTCTTCAAGATGCTGAACTTCATAGGTCTTTGCAAGTACACAGCATAGAGGATGAGGTTAACTGTCTCTAAGCAAACATTTTACAAAAGATAAGACGTTATACGCTGATTTTACAAGTCTTAGCTCAACAAAAAGTCTTGAGTTTTAGGGATAAAATTTTGTTTGCCCCAAAAACAGAAATCTTTTGCAGTGTATCATGACAATTACCATCATATATGGGTTGTCACTAACCAATCTATGTCATACCATTGAAGATTCTCCAATGTACATTGACTCCTATTGTTCTCAAATCGTGTAGTAACTTCTCTATAACCTCCATACCAAGATACAACCTAAAGCTAAACTAAACTACACTAAAAATATGAGGGTAGTTGGGAACTTACTTACCTTGACACCTGTCATAGGGAAACTCCAACAGACAATAAACCGTTTTCCCCTCCGATAAATCCTCTGAATCTTCGTTACCAAACAGAGAAAAATAAAATAAAATAAAGAATCCTAGCTACCTACTATCCCACACGTCTCAGACAGGCCAAAGACTCTTTCAACACACTTCAAAATCCACCCAACCCTACAATTCCTCGCTATCAATCCCTCTGTAATCTACCTCAACAATCCAAGCTGTACCTTCTCTCTCTCTCTCTCCTTTTCTCTCTCTCTAAACAAACATTCCTCAACACTCCAAAACCCAATATTCCCTAGCTTGGTCGTCATCTCTCTCTCTCTCTCTGCCACCATGGGCAACTGTTGCTCTCAAGGCAAAAGCCATGCTTCCTCAATTACCGAAAAGGGAGACTCCATACCTAAAAGCAGCCATGACAATGCACGCAATGGCACTCCGGGAAACAATTCCATTGACAATGCTAAACCTGCTCCTTCGGTCGCCCCGGGAACCCCCACCAGGCCTTCCAAGCCTGCGGCTCCCATCGGCCCAGTCTTGGGCCGCCCCATGGAAGATGTCAAGTCAACGTACTCCATCGGAAAGGAGCTCGGACGGGGACAGTTCGGCGTCACCCATCTTTGTACTCACAAGGTGACGGGGGAGCAGTTTGCGTGTAAAACCATAGCCAAGCGAAAGCTTGTGAACAAGGAGGATATCGAGGACGTTAGGAGAGAGGTTCAGATCATGCACCATTTGACGGGGCAGCCTAATATCGTGGAACTCAAGGGCGCGTACGAGGACAAGCACTCGGTTCATTTGGTCATGGAGTTGTGCGCCGGAGGAGAGCTTTTCGATCGAATTATTGCAAAGGGACATTACACGGAGCGCGCAGCAGCATCCTTGCTGCGGACAATCGTCCAGATTGTGCACAATTGCCATTCTATGGGAGTCATTCACAGAGATCTCAAGCCTGAGAATTTCCTTCTGCTTAACAAGGATGAGAATTCACCACTCAAGGCTACGGATTTCGGTCTATCCGTTTTCTACAAACAAGGTTAAAAACGAAATCTTAATTTTCATATTTATTGGTTTTGATTTCCTATTTCAAATGAGAAGTTCGATTTTATAGGGATGTAAAATATATATAAATATATATATATATATATATATATATATATATATATATATATATATATATTAAGAACGTATGTATTTACAAAAGTGGGCTTCTATTTTTTTCGAGGTTACCAGCTTGTTATGGATTCTGGCAATTCAGAATAAACAGATAATTGATTCCTATATATAAAGACTTATATGTGTGTGTGTGTGTGTGTGTGTGTGTATAAAAGTTTAATAAGGGAGCTTTTTATCCAATATTTCACAGGAGAAGTATTTAAAGATATTGTTGGAAGTGCATATTACATTGCGCCTGAAGTGTTGAGGAGGAGATATGGACCAGAAGTCGATATCTGGAGTGTTGGGGTCATGCTCTATATTCTTCTGTCTGGTGTTCCCCCATTTTGGGCTGGTAATTAATTAATTAAACTCATTTTTCCCATTAATTTGCTTGATCTAGATCGCTTTCTAAATCTGTTGGGTCTTATTTCTTATATGCATTGAAACCATGTATTAACTTGCAACTAATTAAGAGATATTTTGGTGATCGAACAGAATCAGAACAGGGGATATTCAATGCAATTTTACGTGGCCACATTGACTTTGCAAGCGATCCATGGCCGTCGATTTCACCTGCAGCAAAAGATCTTGTTAGGAAGATGTTGGATTCGGACCCCAAACAGAGGCTGTCTGCCTTCCAAGTTCTCAGTAAGTGATCTAATTTTTTGTTCCTTAATATTCAGATCTTCTAGCATTCATTTCTCTAGTTTTAATCGGCAGCTTCATGCATATGAAACCGTGAACATATGTGAAAGAGTAAGGGGAAAATTCCACAACAAGTACTGTTTGATTATCTTCAGCATGCACAGGAATATTTGGGAATAAAAGAAATAAAGAACATTGAAAGAGTACGTACAATGACACCAAATATTTGGAGAGAAACAGCTAGCTAGCCAGAGCAAGCTGGATATTATCAATAATGCTGATTATTCCATTTGCTTTGATTCTCAGTGCATGTGCTTGCTGAATCCCAGATCAGATATGGAATGCATAAAAAATATATATATCGATAGAGAGAGAAATTACTATTTTTTCTTTGTTTATGATCATAGATCATCCGTGGATTAAGGAGGACGGAGAAGCGCCTGATACTCCTCTTGACAATGCAGTGCTGGATAGGCTCAAACAGTTTAGAGCTATGAACAAGTTCAAGAAAGTTGCTCTTCGGGTACATCTATAAATATATATATATATATATATTGTTTCCTATTAATTTAGTTGATAATATTCACATTAATTAGCATAAATTTAGTTAGTTATGTACGTACGTACGTGCATGCATGCATGAGCTTGGACCCGAAGTTGTGTATATATAATTTTGTGGAAATTAATTTTTTTTGTAGGTGATTGCTGGATGTTTATCAGAGGAAGAAATCAGGGGATTGAAAGAGATGTTCAAAAGCATGGATACCGACAACAGTGGTACTATTACGCTCGAAGAGCTGAAGCAAGGACTCGCTAAGCAAGGAACTAAGCTCTCTGAATATGAGGTTAAACAATTAATGGAAGCTGTAAGTACTAATTAATGCTTCTTTTTTCTTTTTCATTTATTCTTAAGTACTCGATTTCTTCTGCAATTTTCTATTTAATTTATTCATTTATTCTCTCATACATTACTAGCATTACTTCTACAATTAAACAGTAGATGTAATTTATATATATATATATATATATATATATATATGGGACAAATTTTTTTACACTCAGATCTCAAACTATCAAAGACTGACACTTTGCACTTCAGATTACCAACAAAAAAAATGTTTTACGCCCTTTGTATTATATCTGAGGCCCATACTGTACTAACTTTCCCACGATCCAGAAATGATATTTGTAGTCATGAAATGAGTAAACGTAGTATAATCATTTTGAAAAAGTGGATAAATATGAGATCTATATGATAAAAAAAAAATTTAATTTTTAATAGTGAATCTTACTCTTTTTCAAAATGATTGCGCGACACTCGTATTCTCTATGACTATATGTAGCATTATTCTTTTGATAATATTATAGCCGTAATTAGTATGTGCTTAACTAATGAATTAATTAGTACTACCAACTATCTGACGAAAAACAGGCTGATGCTGATGGAAATGGGACCATAGACTATGACGAGTTCATCACAGCAACAATGCACATGAACCGGATGGATAGAGAAGAGCATCTTTACACTGCCTTCCAATACTTTGACAAGGACAATAGCGGGTACTTCAAATGTTTTTTCCGACTCAAATTTGATTCATTCAGGATCACGCACGTCTTGCCCCTAAAGAACATTATTAATTTCATTTTTCATATTTAATTCTAGTTAAATATTTAGAGTTAATAACAGTTTTGGTTTTAGAACTTTCAGACTAAAATATTCATTGAAAATGTAAGAAGGGCACTCATGTAGATACAATTAATATTAATGTTGATCAGGCACATTACGACCGAAGAGCTTGAGCAAGCTCTCCGCGAATATGGAATGCATGATGGAAGGGACATCAAGGAAATTATCTCTGAAGTTGATGCTGATAACGTAAGTACCCAAAACGCAAAATAATTTCTGTAGTACGCGCGTGTGGCATGCATGCAGAAATGTTTCCTTAAATTTGTTCTCTTGAATGTTCCAAACAAAATGTACGTGTAATTTGCTTGAATCATGATATATATATATATGCAGGATGGTCGGATAAACTACGAGGAATTCGTGGCAATGATGAGAAAAGGAAACCCAGAAGCAAACCCCAAGAAACGACGCGATGTAAATCTTTAAATGTACAGTACTGGTGCATGCATTCATGCATGGTGGGGAAAAAGAATCCAAAATTAAAATCATCATTTTGTCAGCCCAGTACTCATGTTTGTATTCATCTTTAGTACTGAAGCAAGCGGGTGGAGTTTCCTATCTAAAAATATATAGATTTCGTACGAGGAAGGTGCATGGTCATCATGATGTGAAGGTGAAGATCAAGATCAGTATCGGATCAGGCGGATATATAATATGACTGTGAGTGAGGAGTAGTACGTACTGGCCCAAGATCGAACAATTATATTGGTGGGGGTGTTGAATGTTATCAATTAAGTTTGGAGAGGTTTAAGAATATTGTATATGTAACAACTTCAGCAATGTTGTCATGTCAGCTTACTAATTATTCTTAGGAATCGATGGTGTTATTTAATTATTTTCTGTGTGTTTCTTGTCCAACATTTCAAGCTGTCGACATAAGTACTAACCGTTACGTACATCTGTTGACTTGCTGATCAAATTATCAATTGACTAGGTATTCTAATTTGTACGGTTTCTTGAAGTTTCGTGTTAGTGAAAGGTACTGTTGTGTAGACATGCAAGCTAGAATGTCATGTAAACAAACTTAAAACAGTTTTGGAAAAAATTTTGGGATGACATTCTTCAAGCCTAAACAGTGTAGAAAGAAAAATTATATTTCCAGTTTTAGAGTGTACAAGTCCCTTTGAAAAAAGTGAATAAATTTAAGGTCCACATAAAAAGATTATTTTCTTAATATTGGACTATTCCACTTTTTTTCAATGAGAATATGCGGAGCTTGCACACACTGAGACTATCTCTAGCGTCATTACTAGTAGAAAAATGAAATTACTTTGGAGGCCGAAAATTTGGTAAGTCCATGATCTTCTGTATATCCCTATTATCATATATTGTATATAAATTTTATTTAATTCCTCTACACTCACATGCACTGTAAACTATCATGTACTTTGGTTAGTTTTACTGTAGCGTATAAATACTGTGTAATACACATTCAGATGAATAAGATCAATTTCTAGAATTTTTCCAAATTACTTCCTCACTCTCTCTCTCTCTCTCGACTTTTCATCTATCTCGGTTTCCCTCTTATCATGGTATCAGAGAAAAAACCCTAACGCTAGAGTGTCGTCATGACCATTCCCACCAACGAATTGTTTTTCTACCAACCCTAACACTTCCAATGTTCATTCCTTTGTGGATTACTCGAATCCATATTACCCTCAGACTGGAGATCATCTTGGTGCGATGCTCGTCTCCCAACCCCTCACTGGTGATAATTTTCTTACATGGAATAGATCCATGTCTATGGCTCTTATTGCCAAAAATAAACTTTGTTTTGTTGATGGTGCTTTGCCGAAACCTTCTGATAGTGATCCTATGTATCAAGCTTGAATTCGTTGCAATATTGTTGTTCTTTCTTGGTTGCTTAATGCTTTGTCTAAAGAAATCGCATCCTTAATCCTCTACATTGATTATGCAGAAGAAATGTGGAATTTTTTGAAGGAATGATTTGCACAAAGTAATCGGCCCCGTATCTTCCAGATTCGGAAGGTTATTGCTTCTTTACTTCAAGAAAATACCTCTATAAGTTCTTTTTTTACACATTTGAAGAGTTTTTGAGAAGAAATTGTTCATTTTTGTCCTTTTCCTCCTTGTTCCTGTGGAGCTATCAAACGGATTGTTGATTACCAACAAGAGGATTATGTATTGCAATTTTTGATGGGGCTTAATGAGTCTTATGCTCATTTACGTAGTCAAATATTGCTTTTTGATCCTTTTCCTCCGATTAATAAGGTATTTTCTCTTATTCTTCAAGAGGAAAAGCAGCGAGAAATTGTTTCTGACTCTTTATCTTGTAATGAGGTTGTTGTTATGTTGACTAATCGTGATTCTGGTCATATGAAAGGATCTGTTGTTGTTGGATCAAAAAGTGGTAAACCATCGGTTCCTCATAAGGATTGACCTTACTATATCCATTGTGGCTTGTCAGGCCACACCATTGACAAATGCTATAAGATTCATGGTTATCCACCAAGGAATAAGCAAAACCACAAAACCCTAATGTCTCTGCCAATCAGGCTACTCCTAGCCAATCTGTTTCAGATTCAGTTATGGTTCCAACTTTTCCTTTTTCTCAAGAGCAATGTGAGCAGCTCCTTACATTTCTCCAAAATCAAACTAATGTCTCTTTTGTGAATCAAGCAGGTACAGGTCCTTCTAGCTCCATTGCACCATCAACCTCCCATGTACAATCCTTTTTAGGAATATCCATTATAGGTATTCCTTCGGTTTTTTATGTTGTTGATACACTTGCATCTCATCAACAGTTTTGGATCCTTGATTCTAGAGCAACTGATCATATGATTAAATTTTTACCTCACCACCAATCCCTGTAAATATTCTGTGAAATTACCTAATGGTTCTTACATTCAAGTTATACATAAAGGCACGGTTAGACTTTCTAATTCCTTAGTCTTAACTGATGTTCTTTATGTCCCTACATTTACTTTTAATCTTGTCTTCGTTAGCAAGTTAACTTCTTAGTTATCTTGTTTTCTAATTTTCTTACATAGTTTATGCTATATCCAGGACCTCTTAAATTGGAGGACGATTGGAGTAGCTAAAAGTTTTCAAGGTTTATATCATTTATTGCAAGTTTCAGGTAGTTCTGTCTCTTGTAATTCACTTACAATTTGACATTGTAATGCCGTTACAAACAATTCTTATCTTTGGCGCTGTAGAGGTGGACATATTTCTAATTCTAGACTGCATGCTTCAGCTCCTGATATTTCTTGTTCTACCACTTCAAATAATACTCACTATGATGTTTGTCCACTTGCTAAGCAGAAAAGATTTCCTTTTCCTTTAAGTTCTTCTACTACTAGTTCTATTTTTGAACTAATTCATTGTGATATCTGGGGGTCTTTTTCCATTACTTCATATGATGGTTTTAGATTTTTGCTTACCATTGTAGATGATTACAGTCGATGTACTTGGGTATATTTGCTTAGATCCAAGTCTGAAACACAATCAATTTACAATCATTTTTTACTCTTGCAGAGACTCAATTTAATTGTAAAATCAAATCCATCCGTGCTAATAATGGTTTGGAATTTGATATGAAATTTTTTTTTGCTAACAAAGGGGTTATACATAATATAGTTGTGTATATACTCCTTAATAAAATGTCATTGTTGAAAGAAAACATCAGCATATTTCTTAATGTTGCTAGATCTCTTCGATTTCAATCAAATATTTTTTCTTTAAATTTTTGGAGTGACTGTATCATCACTGTTGTTTACCTCATCAATAGATTACCTACCCCTGTTTTAAATAATAGATCACCATATGAAGTATTCTTTTCTGTTAAACTCCCATATAATCACCTTCGAATGTTGCGTTGTCTTTTTTATGCTTCTTCACTTGGTAATTCTTTGCCTACCAAGTTTTTAGCAAGGGCTCAAGCTTATGTCTTTCTTGGATACCCTACTGGTATCAAAGGATACAAACTATATAATCTTCATTCTCATAAAATTCTGATTTCTAGAGATGTCATATTTCATGAACATCTTTTTCCTTTCAAACCAGATTCTCCATATCATCATTTGTCTTTGGAAAAACATATTCGTCCTTCTTCCTGAAATCCTATTTTACCCATTCCTCTTTCAGATGCTCCCTTTTCATCTACATTACCTTTTGAACCTCTCAATCCTCCTACATTACCCACTCAAAAAACTTCACCACCAGTTCCTGTTAGAAAATCTACAAGAAATAGAAAGGCACCTGATTATTTGCAGCATTATCATTGGTCCTTGATCTCAAATACAAAAGTTACTGCATCTCATCTAGTTGATTGTTCTTCCTCATCAGGTACTCCTTACCCTATCTCTTCATATTTTTCATATTCCAAATTTTCACCTACTATAAACACTTTTGTGCTTTTGTTGATTCCCTTTATGAGCCTAAATTCTTTCATCAAGTCATTTCATATCCTCATTGGAGGGATGCAATGGCAGCTGAGATCACTACTCTTGAAGCTAATAATATTTGGATCCTAACTGAGTTACCTCTTGGCAAGCAACTTATTATGGTTGTAAATGGGTTTATAAGTGCAAGTTGAAATCTGATGGCACTTTGAAGAGGTATAAGGCTCAGTTGGTTGCCAATGGATATACTCAATGGGAAGGAATTGATAATTTTGATACTTTCTCTCCTGTTGCAAAACTGACCACTGCTCGTTGTTTTCTTGCCTTAGTTACTATTCATAATTGGGAATTGCATCAATTGGATGTTAATAATGCATTCCTTCATGGCAATTTGGATGAAGAGGTGTATATGAAGCCCCCTCTTGATTTCTCTAAAACTAGAGGCACTCGGGTCTGTAAGTTGCTTAAGTCTTTATATGGCTTGAAACAAGCATCTAGACAATGGTTCTCTAAATTCTCATCCACTTTGATTGCTTATGGCTTTACTCAATCAAAGTTTGATTATTCATTGTTTACCAAGTGTTCTGGTGAATCTTATATGGCCTTGTTGATTTATGTGGATGACATTGTCATTGCCTCTAATTATTCTCAATTTGTTATTGATCTTAAGCACTTTCTCAATTTGCATTTCAAGCTGAAAGATCTTGGTAGTTTGAAATATTTTTTAGGCCTGGAAGTTGCACGATCTACTAAGGGCATATCTCTTTCTCAAAGAAAGTATGCACTTTAGATAGTTTCTGATTTTGGTTTATTAGCTGCAAAACTTGCTAGCAGTCCAATGGATCAGAATTTGAGACTTTGTAAAACTAATTCTGGAGGTTATTTACTTGATGATCCAGCTTCTTATAGAAGATTAATTGGTCGTTTTCTTTATTTGACTTTTATTAGACCTGACTTGTCTTTTTCTGTTGCAACATTGAGTTAATTCATGGATTAGCCTCGCCAGTCTCATTATGATGCAGCAGTCCGAGTTGTGAGATACATCAAAACTACTATAGGACAAAGCTTATTCTTTCCCAGCATCTCCTCTTTACAACTTAGAGGATTTTGTGATTTTGATTGAGCCACCTGTCCAGATTCCAGATGCTCAGTTATTGGTTTTTGCCTCTTTCTTGGAGATTCTTTAAACTCCTGGAAATTCAAGAAGCAAGTCATTGTTTCTATATTCTCTGCAAAAATTGAGTATCGTTCTATGGCCTCTACAAGTTATGAAATCAAATGGTTACTGTCTCTGTTCAAAATTTTAGAATTTCTTTCTCTTCAGCACCTGTTCTTTATTGTGATAGTCAAGCCGCACTCCACATTGTTGCTAATCCAGTATTTCATGAAAGGACAAAACACATTGAATTATATTTTCATTTAGTTAGAGATATGGTTCAAAATAATGATCTTGTAAATCTTCATGTTTCTTTTAAACATCAGTTAGCAGAGTTTTTTACTAAACCCTTAGTTTCAGATAGATTTTTTGGTCTTCTTAGCAAGCTGGGTGTTATTAATCTTCACATTCCAGCTTGAGGGGTGCTATTATCATATATTGTATATAAATTTTATTTAATTCCTCTACACTCACGTGCATTATAAGCTAACATGTACTTTAGTTAGTTTTATTGTAGCGTACAAATACTGTGTAATACACATTCAAATGAATAAGATCAATTTCTAGAATTTTACCAAACTACTTCCTCTCTCTCTCTCTCTCTTGACTTTTCATTTATCTCGGTTTCCCTTTTATCAATCCCTAATCATTTAGGAAGACAATTAACTGTGGGATCAATTATGAATTAAGGAAATTAGATCAAGTATTTCCAGATATATGCACCAACAGCTAATTGATTTGCTTCCCTATAAACATAGTGCAACTATAGAATCTTAACAGCTCATGATCATATATCGAAAGAAAAATGCTAATTGCAAGCGCATGGTGTAAACGACGTGCAATCGGCATAGCCACGTCAATGTGTTGTCATTTTCCTTCTCTCTCTTAATTTTGTTCTCTCTCTCCTCCAAAATTTTCAGTTGTAATTCCTCCCTCTCCTCACCTCCAACCGACCTCTCCCTCTGTCTCTCTCTCCATTTCGTTTCTCTCTCCCTCTCTATATAAGCAGACAGCCCCATTCTAAACAAACTTCAATTACTATTTTTCTTTCTTCTTTTTTAGTGTCACTACAACACATCAGGGCTTTCTCGGTGATTTTTCAAGCGCTGCAATTAAAATCGCTGCAAAAGAATCTTTTTTCCTTCGATTTTCAAATTACTACGGCTTCTAACATCACATTCGATGCTCGTACATTGGGGGGTCCATTATTTACTTTATTGTGGTGCTTTATTTTGATTTTACAACGATTTGAATCGCTGGAAAAGAGAAATATAAGTTGCGACGCTGTGATTTCCGTTGGTACATTGTGTGCGACGTGAAATCACCAAGTTCTTTTATTTTTCCCCCAACATATTTCAATATTGCACCCTTCTGCAATTCGATGAACCCATCAGACTCGAGCTTCCCTCCACCTGCAAATCCACCCTTCCCAGCTATTGTGTACGGCGTGCGTCACCTCCTCCATCAGACTCGGGCTTCCCTCCACCTGCAAATCCACACTCCACTTGCGAATCCACCCTCCCAGTGTTTTCACTGTCCCATTTTCCCAACGATTCTCCCTTCTGTAACCATTTCTTTTCCATTTTCGATCTCTCTACCTGCACATGAAGCAAAACCCACTCAAGAAAGGTTGCTACACGGCTGTCTCTTCCACCAAAAACCACCACTAACAGCGGAGACTCCACTAATTTGTCGACTGCGGAAGCTATTGTGCCACATTTTCTGACGCATGCAGAACACCAATTGCAGCATCCATTTGATAGTCCATATATCTCTAGTTTCAGTTCCAAAATTTGATTTTTGACATTTCCTAAGCTGTCGTTTAACATCAAGCAAGACCCTTTTCCTGGTGGCAAAGGGTTATCCAACTCACCTCCTCCCCATCCTCTCCTGCACTCGGTTGGCATCGATTAATGTTGGTAAGATACTCTTTTTTTGGCATTTATGTTCTTAATGATTCCGTTTACTCTAACACAAAATTAGTATCTATTTTTAACACTTTACTCACGTTGGGAATGGCAAGTAGTTTGTTGACTGTGTCGTGGAAACATGGGTGGTTTTCTCTTCCAATTTATGCATAAATTGAAAATGTATTTGTGTATGTATAATGTAACTATTGCCATATAATGTATTAAAAAAAAACACAAACAATCCTATGTAATACTGATAAACAAATGGTTATGATTTTAGAACCGAAAGCATGGGGGAATTCAAAACTGGATCAGTGGTGGCTTTTAACTCATTGGACTACAGATTGGAACCCAATTCTTTTGTTTAAAACAGGGTAATTTGTCCATCCACAAACTTGAATGGAATGCCTTCACAACACAACTTGGGATTCCAATTGATCTGAAATTCAAAGCAACTTCTTTTTCTTAGGGGACTAATTTGTAGGCTTGGAATCAAAGTTTTTCTCAAGGTGGAATTGATTTTATGCTCTTAAAAGTGTCAACTTTGTGAAGTTCTTTATCTATTCTCTTTAAGCTTTGAGAAACACTACTATATAAAACAATTATCTGTTGTGACTTGATGGTTCTTATGTCAAATCAGATATTTATGATTATAATCTTGATATAGAGTCGTTGGAAGATGAAATGATCCTTTGAAAAATTAAAGTTTTTAAACTTCCCCAAAGTTTTAAACCATAGTTTAAGCTATCTCTTTCTTTCTTATACGTAAAAGTCTAATTTCCAACCGAAATATACATGAGAGCATCATTTCACATTATTAGATAATAAGTTAAAGGATCCATAACTGCTGCCTGAAGAAAAGAATCTGATCATCTCCAACAGCATTTCCAATGAACCTATTAAAACAATACCAACATTACTGATTTTTTCTTTAAATACAAGTGTGGGCCCTAATAGTGTCTCATTTCTGTCACAACTGGGGGACATTTATTCTTTTGACATGGATGCCAACTTACTATAATTTTCTACTCATTATGATTTAGACCCTTAGAATCGTAAAGCTGTTGGAATACAACAAGTTTAATTCGTGAATCACTCTCCTTAATCTCTTGCAATTAAAAATCCATCAATATTGTGGCCTCATATTGGAGTAAGTAGTTAAGAGGTGAGGTGAGGACTCATAGGTAAACATGATTTATCCTTAACAGGGAAGGGATGGGGAAGGGTGTAATACCCTGCTCCTTCCTTCCTTCTAACGTAAACAATTACGTCTGATGCGATAGCCTGTCCGCTCCTCTCTAGTGGCTAGGAGCCCCGTTATCCGTGTCAGACCTCGATGGTGTGTTTTAAAAGATACTATGTAATTTATAAAGCTAGTTTTGTGTTTTAAAGTTATGTGTATTTTAAATGGAAGATCTTCATTATTATTTAACTAAGTAATATTTTAAAAAACTCAATTATAATATCTTTATAGAGCTCCAAAAATATTATAATTATAGGGAATCATTTTATATAAATGATTCCAATTATTTAAAATATTACGTGATTTAAATAATGATGGAATCTTTAATTAATTTAATAGTTTTATTCTCTTAAATATTTTAAGTAAGATTTCATCATTTTATAAATGATGAAAAAATATTATTTTAAATAATATTCTATCTTAACTCATCTCAGTGCTTTTAATTAAGTTAGCTTTTACGCATTTTTAAATCAGTATTTAAGGGTCATCGTTAGATCATTTTATTGATCTCCAGACGTCGGGTTTTAGGATAAAACCCCAGCCCCTCTCTCACTTTTCCCCAGCTCTCTCTCTCTCCTCCATTTCTCCCTCTCAGCTTGCACTGCACGACACCCACACCGAATGGCTCCAGTCCCCAGCCCGGCGCCGCCATGCGTCAGCAAGCCTCACCGCCCCTCCCACCGGCCTCCTCTCCCTCTGGCAAGCTCACCCGTACCAGCCTCTTCCCCTCACGCTCCGTCCTCCTCTTCCTCGGCCATGCACAGCCCCAATGGGCTTCACATTGCTGCGCCGCCGTGCGCCGTCCTCTGGCACCACCACTCCCACGGCAGCTTCCTCTGCCACCGGCCACCCTTCTTCAGCAAGCCCAACCTCCATCTCCCCGTCGGCCGCTACCCATGCACGCACGTAGCTCCTCCATGCATGGGTTCACTATGCATGCTCCTAGTGCCGCCGTGCGCAGCCACCAGACACCACCACGAGCATCCCCAGGTCTCCCCTTTCTCCTCTTTTAAACCCACGGCCAGATGCCCCCTCCTCCACCTCCCGGTGTCTCCCTCTCTCACACACGGGTTAAGCCACCTCCACCGCCGTACGCTGCCACCCACGACAGGTGACCACCCTCTCCAAAACCCTCAGGCCACCATGAATCTAACCCAACCACCCACGGGCCCGATCTGCCACCCATGGCTCCTCACTCTCTCTCACTCTCCCATGGCTTCTCCCTCCCTCACAGTGCATGACCAGCCCTTCTCCACCACCGTGGACCACCGTGCCGCCACCACCTAGCCCCCATGTCTCCTCCAGTAGTTTCCCTTAGCCTAGCCCTAAGCCTAAACCACCACTTTATGTGGTGGGTAGTCACTGCACGTGATGGACAGTCACTGCGCGTGACTAACCGCCATTGTACACGGCTAGATCCACCGTGCTACGCTCCTTGCCATCATCATCAAGGCCACCTTAGGCCCCTTCCAAGACCACACGTAGCTATCCAAATGCCCAAACAGTCATTGTACGCGATGTAGCCACCCCGTACTTTCCTTCTGGCATTATCAACTGTGACGGTCAATGAGGAACATACGGGTTATCCTATCGATGGTATAACTCTTTATCCCTTGTTATTTATATTAGATGCTAGATAGTTGACTAGGTCGTGGACTGTGCTGTTAGTGTTGTCAAGTAACTATGTAGTATGGTGGTGTGGACTGTGACGTGAAGTGTTGGTCATAGATGGGAAGTGTGTTGTGTAGTGGTGTAGGCTGTGCTATGAAGTGTGGTTGTGGTTTATGTGGTGCAGTAGTAATGTGGCATAGTGCTGTGAAGGGAGTACACGTGGGGTGTACTCCATGTGGTAGAACGATGCACCATATGGCGTGTGTGTCGTAGTGGTGATGTGGCGTAGTGTTGTGAATGGAGTATGCGTGGAGTGCACTCCATGAGGTGTAGTGATGCACCGTATGGCGTGTCCCAAAGATAAGAGTAGTTGCGTAGTTGATAGGGGAAGAACTTGATGTATGGTGTCTGGAACTGTGGAACAGTGTCTCGAAGTGGCTGTGAAGTATGGCTGTAGTCCAAGGCGACGAGTGTCGCCGTATAGTCGACCTAGGGCCAGGAATAAGTGCAGAGTGGTTAAGAAGTATCAGAGTAGTGCAGTGGAAGCATGACTGGGCAACGTCATGAAATGACGTGGTCAATCATGGAGCTGCGATGTGATGACCTAGGATGTATGTGAGGTGACGTGGCAGGGTCACGGTGTAGCTTGGGAACAGTCTCGAGCTATATGGCGTGACGTAAAGTGTAGTTATGAATGGAATCCTATCATGTCAAGTGTTGGGATGAACTGTCTAAAGGGACGGGTAGCACAGAGAGTCGTGCTAACCAAGTTAGAGAAGGTTGGTATCAGAGTATGGCGATTGTCCATACGAGCCCGTGACCAATGTACTATATGTTGGTCTTAGATGATAAAGGAGTAAGGTACGTGTGTAATCCGGTTAGACACATGTGCCAGACGGATTTACCGTATATAATGGGTAATCTGTCCTATGTATGGTTACACGATGCTTAACCCTCAGGGTTGGCTTAGAGCCATGTGATGTATATAGATGGTTATGAGGATTAGAGTGAGCTAAGATACATGAGGGTAATGATGAAGGTACTATCTAAGAATGGGATGCGTGACTTAGTCGGTCTGAGTCATGCATCGGAATGTGGCTAATAAGAAGAACAAGGCGAAGGTCGTAGTGTCTTAATCCTAAGGTGAATCATGGGTTCACCCTGGTGAGTAAGCACTCGAAGTAGAATGTCAAGGTTGAAGGAAGTAGAGATCGTAATGGGTCTCCAAGAGTTTTATCATAGTAAAGGACATGAAAGAGCACAGGATAGAAGGAGAGTATCCTAAGTAAAGCATAACTTTATTTCTAGTCAGTTACTTATGCACTAAATAGAGAATAACGTCAAGGTTATGTATGCATGTAGGTTGCCATCTAACACGCGCATGAATGGACTGTATGGTATGAAAGTAGCATGGAGTCTAGGTAAGTATTATGTTCATACTCTTCTAGAGTTTTCTAAAGATAAGAAAACGAAAATGAAAAGTTTTCTCTTTTTGAAAGCGAAGAAAAGAAATGCTCTCCCTCTCGAAGGGCAGACGTTTTACGAAGAAGAATGAAAAGTAGCATTTTTAAAGTATAAGTATGTACGGCCCTATTTGGCAGCCCTTGTTCACGCACCTAAAAGTATTAATTGTACGCATGTGAATGGATGACTATACGCAGTATCTATTGTATGTATTTTCAAAGAAAAGACACAGCACGAAAAGATGTTTTTGGGCTCTTGTCCCAAACGACGTTTTCTCACGAAAGCATGAAATGAATAAAAGAAATGAAAAGAATGAAAACCCATGCCCATGCAAATGAAATGAATGAAAGTCGCAGCTCTCTAGAGCTGCCATGAATGAATGAATGTAAAGAAAGAAATGCATGAGCATGTACGAATGTATGAATCTACGTAACGGCCACATGAATGAATGAAAGGGGTACCCTAATGAATAAATGGGCAGATTACAATGCTAGGTAGTAATATCTAGTAGTGCACCCAGTGTTGCATCCCTAACAGAATGGGATTACAACCCGTGGCCACGGGTGAATCCATTGGCCATAGGGCCGCTAACCTTAGCACACGGGCGTAATAGTGTGCACTGGCCTATAAAAGTAAAAAGAAAAGAATGTATGAATGCATGACATTCTTTAAGAAATGAAGGCAGTGAAGGGAGAACGTTTTAAATAAAAGAAAAGCATGTTTAAAGATGAAAATTCCCGTCTACTGATGTTTATGAATGAAAGCATGTATGCATGTACGTATAGTATGTATGGAATGATGAATGCAGGACTGAAAACCTATGTTGTTATATCTTAACGGTATGAAATAATGCTTACTGAGTATTCAACTCATTTTAGTTTTTATGTGTGTCCCTCTCCCCACAGGAACTGAATGAGTAGTACGCTTCAAGACGGACACAGCCAAAAGGGGAAAAGCACGAAGGTCTAGGCATGAGGGTTTTAAATGTATGAAATGCCTTTTTATTTTTAAGATTTATATTTTCTACTCTTTTAACCCGTAAACCTCTTTTATTATAAAAGCACATTTTATTTTATAATGTAGAGTCTTGCATCCTGGGTAGGACAGTAAAATATTTTAAATCAGACAGTAATTCCCGTCGTATTTTTCTAAAATATTTTGTAAAAAGACTCATCTCAAGGATGGGCTTTACAAAGGGGAAGAGGGGGGTGTGGTTGGTTTTGGTCTGGTGGCCTTAACCTCCGGTGGATGATGGAGGTCTCTTGAAAAAGGGCAAGTCTTGTGTGGTGTCTGGTACTCCTATGAATGATGGAAGAAAATCATTATCAGTGTTGCTTAAACAAAAACCTTATTTACTTGGGTTATTGCTTCTCTAAGTTTAATGGGCAGTCCCAAGTTGGCAACCCTGCATGTTACTGATCCTTATAATAGATATCTTTATTACTTTGATTGCCTTAAGCATGCTTTTTATCATATGGATGATGATCTTCTTGTGCATGTGTTATGTGATATAGAAAACTCTAACACCGTGAACCCATACATGCTTGTGTGGACTGTTGTAATGTCCAGCTTTACTAACTTGAATACTTGAAGCTATTGGGAAAAAAATGTATGTCTTTTCTGTTGATGTCAGTTAGTTGGGAGATATTTTTAATGTTTTTAATTAAACCTCGTGCTACATGCATGATCTAGCTAGCTAGCATTCGATCCTATAGATAGATAATGAATAAAATATTTATATACGTATAATATATGTTCCTTGGAGTACTTGGATTATAAAATTAGTGTTAAAACCAATAATTATTTTTACGCATGAAAATGTATGAACCCAAAATAATCTATAGGACCCCTAACCCACTGATATATCAGAGCCAAAATAGTAAAGCGGCTATTGCTAGCCAGGTAGCCTGCTATTAGAATCTGACGAAGAAAAAGTATATCTAGATATGATTCACATCACACAATTGATATTGTGAGCGGATAATTATAATGCATTTTATAAATGATATTTAACATCATTGTCTGATATCAAACCTTTATGTACCATGTGAGTGCCATTTGAAATATTAAATGTACTTATAAACAAAAATTGAAATGTTAAACTTTCTGATCTATAGTTATTGCTAACTAGGCTAATTAATATTACTAGTTGGGTAAATTTAGTTTTCATGGTTAGGTTGTTCATAGAAAATGAAAACATAATGCTGGTTTAACATAGATTATCAATGACAGAAGGGGAAGAAGATCAGCCTATGAAAACAAGTTTCAATGTGTTTTGTTCTAAAGCAGTAGCCGAATCTGGGGCAATGTTTGTACACTAGCTGGTTGAGAGAGAGATATGTTGCCTAGAATTGAATGGAAATGGACGATAAGCAACAGAGCATAGAGAAGGCAATAGATATACATTGCTGAAAGGGTGACGAGGATGAGAAAAATAAGCAATAGAGCATTGGCTGTTCAAGAATAGCCATAAGGCTCTCTTGGACAACAACATTAGTAGAGACAGATAATGGAGAACACTAGACCAAAAAGCACAAACCAAATGCTAGCAATTATAAAGAATGGCGCCGCGGTTAAACCAACAGACTACATTATAAAATGACGATCAGAGCTAAAAAAAAAAAACTAATAGAGCAAGACAATCTGCTAGAAGAACTAATGACCAGAAGATCAATACATGATTTGTGTCTGAGGGGTAAAATAAATTAAGAAAAGTATAAGCAAATTCCAATTACTGACCAATTCATGGACAATACTTCAGCAGTAGACAATAGGCAAAGGTCATAAACAGAGTTCACCTAGAATTATAAAAATTCAAAGCCAATAATTGATCCAAATGAGACGATGGACCATTATTCATTCAAACCAAAATGCACTATAAATAGAAGAGGATATCAACATACGGGTTCACAACCTATATATTTAAAACCAAAACCCTGATGGAAAGATATGACCGATTATGTGATATGAATTATCACAATTTTTTATTTGTAAAAAAATAAAGTGGAACTAAATAATAAAAATTTGGAGAAAGTTGTTAACTTCCCACACACAATTGCGAGAAAGTAAATTTGTAATCATCGTTTCCCGAAATGACTTTTAATCGGCAACCAAAAGCCAGGGCGCTTAATCCTGTGAGTCACTCTTGGCATTGCACTATAACACTAGAAATTTTGTTTATTTATTTTGATACTCCTAGCCCTTTTACAAGCTGGAAATTTAACAAGAACAACAAAAGTGGTAGAGAACTAGCAACACACAGTGGGTTTAATCCAGAATTTAAAAGAAAGAATTTCCTGACTTTTTACTCCATCGTAGGTCACTAACAAAGCTTGATTGATCGAGTGAATAGGAGAAAGATGGAGGATATCAAAAATGCCTGAATCCTTGTTTGGGCCCATCTCCAAAACAATAAATATATGGACATGTAAAATGAAAAACAATAAATAACAAAAAAAACTGCATTGTGTTCAAAGAAAGCCAATTGTTCTCCAACAGTTTCATGTGATCATACCTACTACTTGGCAAACCTCAGTTTGCTCTGGGGTTGAAGTATGTCCAAATTTATCAAAGCTGCTCCTATTGAACCACTCATAGACTTCCTTATGTGGAGCATGGTACCTGCAGAAGAAGAACACATAAGATGGTTTCAGTGTAGCTAGAGGGATACATTATTTGCTAAACACTCACAAATGCATTGATCGAAGAAGAGAAAATAAAAATCTAGGAGAAGGAATCAATTGAAAAAAAAAAAAAAAAACTTCTTTAGAACCTTCATCTCTTTCACTGACAATAATCCTTCACTGATGGCAAGTTCATTGTGCTGCAATTCTTCTAAGCTCACAATATTTCAGAAACCAACCCAACACCCTCTAGATAATTGCAATAATTCATCAGGATATAACCAAACTTCCACACAATAAAGCCCAAAAATTCCCTCAACTGCCCAATGACTCCCACAATGCAAAAGTAGACAACCTTCATCTTTACTATATATATATATATATATATGGATTTGTGAATACATATATATATATATATATATATATATATGTTTATATTTATATATTGGCCACCCACCACCAAAAAGTGCCCAAAATACACAAAAAAACCCTTCCCATGATTTTTGAAGGTAGCTCACTGAGTCTCTCCACGAGATTAGAGAGACTTAGTGTAAGACGGGATATGTTGGAAGAATTCCCTCAACATCTTATCAGTTTCATTTTGCCTCTCACGAAGTACGCGCTTTTCATCCCTCATTTCATTAAGCTACCTCTTGTAGTTGTCGGCATCTTTCTTGTACTGGTCAGCATCTTTCTTGTATTTTTCAATTAAGGTAAGGTACTCTTTTTATCGTTCATGGTCTCGTTGTCTTGTCGACTCCAGGATGACCATCTCCCCTAGCCCCGGGGCATATCCTGGTATCAGGACCGGCTCTTCTATTAGGCAACTTAGGCAATTGCCTAAGGCCCCTAGTAGAAGAAGGCCCCCCAAAAAATATTAAGTAGAATTCTTTAAATAGAAAAAAATATCTAATTAAAAAAAAATTAATTAACTCAATGAAAATATCAAAAGTATCAAATAGATATTATGTCATTATTAGTTTTAAAAATATCCCACATAATAATTATTTGAGGTAGTCTCCTTCTAAGAATATATTTCTTTTTGTCATTATTAGTTTAATATATAATGTAAAAAATATAAATAGTAAAATCTAATTTTCAAAGTGTTCATAAAAACTTTTTGTAAAATCCTTTGTATAGAGTCAATGACCCACTTTTTTCCAAATATGTAGATTATTTATATAACTTTATTGACAATGATGATAATAATTGCTTTAATGACTTATTTGGATACTAAGAATATATTAAAATATCTATAAATAGTAATAAAATAGTTTATGAATAGTAGTAAAATAGTTTAATTTAAGATGTTTGATTAGATTTTGAAAAATGAGAGAGAAAAAATAGAATTTAAGAATATCAAAGAATATCTGAGAACAGTTATGTCCCCAAGGACCCCAAGAGTCTAAAGCACATCTTGTAAAACTAGATTTGATCAAATCTTCTCTAAATCAAAAATTTTTTAATAAAGTTTAAGTCGCTTATTAGTTGAAAATGTAGTATATAATCTTAATCAATAATTTTACTTTGCAAAA
Organism: Cyclocarya paliurus; assembly: GCA_029856935.1. Taxonomy (NCBI): domain Eukaryota; kingdom Viridiplantae; phylum Streptophyta; class Magnoliopsida; order Fagales; family Juglandaceae; genus Cyclocarya; species Cyclocarya paliurus. The sequence goes on from CM056956.1 coordinate 4,564,903, forward strand.
CGATAGGAATTATTTTTAAATAAAAATGTAATGTAAAAATTAAAATATTTAATTTTACTTTTAAAAAAAAGGTCTCAATCAAAATTTTAACCTTAGGCCCCAGAGCTTATTGAGTAGGCCCTGCCTGGTATATGCCCAAGTACCTCCCTAAACACACTCGCTGCTGCCTTATTGGTGCGTCGTTCAGGCTCTAGATTACCCAGTTTGCCAACCATCTCCTTCTACATGTGGAAAATTTACACGGTTATTGTTAAGTCCTGTAATGCCTCATGAATTTATCACTAAGTAATATAAAGTAATTGAACCATCCATTTGTGCAGCAAATAGCCTAACATAAATATGGTACTCACATAAGTGTCTTCAGTGGCTGAGGTGACAAATTTACTGTTCTTCTTCAACCAATGAGTCTCCTTATAAAGCTCCATCAAAGTCGCATTCGTCGCTCGCTACAAGTGTGTGGAATTTGTATAGTTAGCTATGATCAATCAAAAACATGATTCAACGAAAAATGGGTTGTGACCAAATAAGTTACAACATAAATTAGTTGAAAGATTATACTTTCTCCTCCAGTATCTTAATAAAGGATTTGCGGCTTGTTGTGTGGTTATTGGTTAGCTTCTTTCTATTCTCTTTATTTTGTCTTGAGATTTTCTCCCATTAAAACCCAATGTTAGCATACACAAAGTGCATAATAAGATAGGAAAATCCTGACTTATTAAATTTCGCCTATTTTTTATTTTGAATAACCAATATATATACCTTAAAGTCTTCGCTTCCCCACCTTACACACAGCTTATCCCAGACGATGGGGTCGACCATGCTACTCCCAGAAGCCAATGATCAACTTAGTCGAAAAGGATCAAGTTCATCTAACTAAGGAGGGAGCAAGCTAGCTTACACATTTCTTAAACCAAGTTGGAAACTCAGTTTGATGTGTTCGATCGATACAATTTGGACTATGCACATTACATTTCTCGTAGTGGTCCCTGCATTTGGAGAACACAAAATAACAAAAATAATATACTTAAGTTACGTGTTGGGCATACAATATAAATGGGATAGAAAATAAGTTTGAACTTTAGAGATAATGGATGCTTACTTTAAGTAGGGTCCAATCTCATCACAATTGTTGAGGACATACCAGGTGGCTTCCATAAGGATTTTATTTGATAATTGCAAGTTCGAAGCCGGCCGAACTTTCTGGTTGAAAATCTTAAATCCATCTATATTCTCTGCTTCTCCACCATCAATGTTGTTGTCCATTCGAGTAAACTTTGCCTCAATATCTTTGAGATATATTGAGCAAAAAGTCAGGCATTCGACGTGAATGTAGGCTTTGGCTATTGAGTCTTCTGGGCGGACTTTATTTTTAACATACCGCTTGAACTTGTCAAGATACCTCTCAAATAGATACATCCACATGTATTGTACTGGACCCCATGTATGGCCTCACGGGATAAGTGGACAACTAGGTGGACCATGACATCGAAAAAAGAAGGGAGAAATATCATCTCCAATTTGCATTGAATTGCAACGATCTCAGTTTGGAGCTGGGTAGGCGGTTAACATCCAGGGTTCGAGCACACAACTCCTTGAAGAAAATGCTCAGTTTAGTCAAGGCCAAGGCAATTTCAATTCGTAAGTACCCCCCCAACAGCAATAGGAAGTAGTCTTTGCAGGAAAACATGACAGTCATGGCTTTTCAATCCTTAGATTTTGCAATCACGTATAGAAACACAATGAGAGATATTGGAAGCGAACCCATATGGAAATTTCACATCAGCCAACCATTCATAAAATTTATTTTTCATCACCGTGTAATGTGTACAATGCATGTGGCGTTGTAACACGTTCACCTTCATGCTTCAAGTGTAATTCTTTTCTAAAGCCTAAAATCTCCAAGTCGCGTCGAGAATTGATATTATCTTTAGTTTTACCAGGAATGTTCATTAAAGTGCACAAGATGTTATAAGAAATATTCTTCTCAATATGCATGACATCTAGATTATGTTGAAGACGCGAGGTTACCCAATCGGTAATTTGAAAAAAATGCTATACTTTGTCCAGTTCAACTCTTCAGTAGTGCATTTTCTCTTTCGATGAGATTTACCAAATTGTACATCCCAAGCATCTGTAGTTGAGCTAAAATATTAACTCCTTCTAAAACCCTTGGTGGTATGTGATGATCTTTTTTACCATTGAACAAATGTTTTCTCGTTCTCCACCTGTGATCTGGCAGCAAGAAACGACGATGCCCCATATAACAATGTTTTCGACCATACTTTAACTGATTGGAGTCTATGCCCTCATTACAAGATGGGCATGCCAATTTTTCTTTTGTTGACTAGCCAAAAAGATTCTCATACGTGGGAAAGTCACTGATTGTCCACATTAAAGTAGCATGCAACATGAACATTTCCTTTGTGAAGGCATCATATGTAGTTACCCCATGTTCCCAAAATTCAAGCAGTTCATCGATTAACGATTGCAAGTAAATATCGATGTCATTACCTGCAGATTTTGGCCCAGGAATAATGAGGGATGCCATGAAGAATTGATCTTTTATGCATAACCACGATAGCAAGTTATACAAGACTATGGCCAAATGTTATACGGTTTAGCCCTATTGTTGAAATGATTAAAACCGTCATTTGCCATCCCAAGCCTTACATTGCGAGCATCCTGAGCGAACCAACTATATTCTTCATCAAATCTCTTCCAGGACTCTGAGTCTGCAGGATGTCTCATACTAGCCTCATTGGTCGGTTTTGAGGGATAAGACGTGCACTGTGAGTATTAGGCACCCACCTTGAAACCTTATAGATGGGATATTCATTAAGATTAGCATTTTCCTTCCAGAACAAGATGCAGTCATTAGAACATGCATGAATTTTGTGGTAGTTGAAACCCAAACTCTGCTCTAATGACCTTGACTCCTCATATGACTGTGGCAATTTAGCATTAGGAAATGCAGACTGCAACAGGTTAAGTAGCATATTAAACGACTTTATTGACCACCCACCGAGTGTCTTAAGGTGTAACAACTTCATAATGAATAACAGTTTTGAGAATTTTGTATAGCCAGCAAAAAGTGTACGTTGGGCATCCTCTAGTAGCTGGTTGAAAGATGAACTTGGGGAGGGATCTAGTATTGATCCACCAGTTGGCAGTGGATTGCCATGATCTTGGAGAACATCAACGAATGTGCCTGGCCGAATGTCATCAAACATATGGTCCATGTCATCAATGTACTCGTTGACATAATCAGCAATACTATCGTCGTCGTTGTCATTGAAATTCCGTATTTCCTCCTCCCCATGAAATATCCAATGGGTATAATTTGAATTGATTCATTTAATGAACGAGTGCCTCTCCACTTCAAATATAGGCAAGAAGAGCATATTACGACATTCACGACATGGACACAAGAAGAGCATATTACGACATTCACGGCATGGACACCGAATGCGATCAATTCTCCGGGAATGGTTTCATGCTAAGGTGAGGAAAGTGTTAACCCCCTCGGTGTATACAGGCGAACGAAGTCTATCAGTCAAGTTCATCCAGCTTTTGTCCAACTAAAAAGGTTGAAAACAACATATTGGCTAAAAGGATAACTTCAATTTAGCTATGTGGAGGAAGGGACAAGGAATTTGAGAAAGTGCATTGGTGAGCAAAAGTGTACAGCCGAGTGGAAGTTACTTGCCTATGGAGAACAAGAGAAGATGGAGAAACCGATACTAACCGAGGTTGTCATGAAGATCGTTGTGGAGTGATGAAGGTAGTGGTGAATAGTTGATTGTGTTTATGCCAGGAGTAGTAAAGTGCTATAGAAAATATATGTCATAATGTTAAAGATAGTCATATATGTGAAAATTGTTAGTATAGGGCAGAAAGAAGGTGCATATAAAGCCTTCTAACTAGATGGTCCACCAACAGCAAGAGTTGGAACTATTTTGCAGGTTATGGAAGCATGTAGATGGTATGTTTAAATATTATCGTTAACTATAAGGAAAATAATTATGGCATCTATGAATTACGTAATGCTCATATGAATTGCACTTTTGAACACAGTACTTGGGCGAAAATAGGGAGGTTGTGGAAAGGAATGAAAAAGTTATCGACCTGGATGCTTTATCAATGACGTGCTATTTAATGACTCTTGTACAAGTTAATTATTAAATGAACGTGTTTTCATGGATGCCTTTTCCCCGCCTTGATCAAAACTATAATGGGAGTAGGTAGCAGAAACATCAGACTAGGCAGTAATTTTGGAGTACCGCTTTGACCAACAAAAAAAAAGGATTATTATAGTGGTGAATTTTATTCTTGAGTGGACAAAAAGACAAAAAAAATCTGGAGTAAGATAGAAGCTAGACTACATATTGCATTGAGGGAACTAAAATTGACCACTACTTGAGTCAATAATGCTATAGTAAGGTTAGGAAGCCTTCATACACCTCTTTTGTTACGCATCATCCACTACTAAACTTCTATAAATAGAAATATGTCCATAATACTTGCAATTTTCAGAAAATTGCAATTGGACCTATAAATGTTTGTGACGTTTAATTTTGACCCGCCGAAATTACCTTGACTCACAAACTTACATGTAATTATACTTTAAATAGTGCTAGACTTAAAATATGAGTATCACAAAACCAATTTCAGAAAACCCAAAATGCATTTGATATTTCTAACTTGCACATTTCACTATATGAGAATTATGCCTAAACCCATGCTTGAAAACCTCCTGAACCGAAACTGCACTCATCTCAACCCAACTCAACTCATCTCAATTCATAATTACAATTTTTTCAAATCCCAATACAAAATATAATAAACAATTCAATTTTTTCAAATTTCAAAATAATAATAATATTAAAAAATAATATTTTAACAATATTTTATCATCTCAACTCAACTCAACTAAACTCAGTTTAATATCCAAACGTAGCATTAATGATGCAACTTCTGAAACAGATCGTCATGAACAAATCTACACACCATAAGCTCCACCAAAATGTATTAACTTGAATCAAACCACAATTAACAAAAACGCTATCAATATTCAATAAAAATTATGACTCATCGTTGCATTATGTGTTCCCCTTGTGTATTACAACTTAGCAATACAAAGTAAGACCAAATTAGTACTTGGTATGCTTCTTTTCCAGAAATTAAGAAAACCAAGTCTTTACATAAAAGTAAAATATACGTGTAAAAGAAGCCATTTGCTACAACAACTAGGCTTGGCCGAGATGAGCATAACGCAATTGAGCCAAACAAATGCCTATTGTTCCTCAGATATAAACAGTTTATGTAGGCAATATAAACAGGCATGACTTTATGTCTACAGTAATTACCTCAAAAGCGCTCCCTGCCTCTTTAATAAGATCTTCTAGAAGACACTTGCACTGAAAGCTCCAACCATCTATGGCACTTTATCCTTTAAATTTTCCTAATTATACACACATTAGCATTTGTTTAGGAAACAGCTAATTGTAAGAAATAAAAAAGACTACATAAAGAAACTGCCATGATATATTTCCCAAAATCTAATATTAATACCAAAAACATATATATAGGGACCAATATTAAAGATAGGAAAGAGAACAATAATTAGTTCAGATATGCTTGACCAACCAGCATATGGTAAGAGATTTCAAGAGATTGTTAAGAGATTTTTATAATTTAATTATGGACTGTAATTTGTATGAATTAGGAAGTAGGAACTTGTCATCAAACTTTGATTCTATAGTATCACTTTCTATAATTTTAACTCGTGATATTATCAACAAACACAATGCAGTCTATAACTGAAAGGGTCACATATTGATATGTATATGTATGTATGTACATATATTGTAGAAGCAAGCCTAAAAAATTAGAGAATTACTAAACCATGCAGTTCTTAAAAATAAAAGTATAAACCTTAAAAAAAAAAAAAAAACGAATTACAGGCTGCATGCACCAAAATGACTGGGTGTAAGTAGTTTGACCCAAAAGCTAAACAAGTCGATGTACGTACCCATTGTGAAAAGTTATAACTGTTCATATTAATTTATCTACTTTATAAGCAAATCAAATTCAGTAAACTCCGTGTTTGATCATAAGATGTTACATCAATATGGGAATTAAAAAATAGACAAAAAAAAACCCTCTTTTACCTCAAGAGACATGACATCAATCCATATATATGCTATTAATTTATTATACTAAATATATTAATGGACATCATTTATTCTATCTATCTTGTTCCATGCATGCATGTTTCCTCCCCTACCATTCTTTTATTTGATCAATGATCTCTCACTCTCACACGTTTGTGTATAAATATATTCACAAACTTCTAAAAACCTTCCTATTTTCATTAATTAAATTAATCACATATATAGATCTATTAATGTGATTAATTTCAAGTGCCCCTTATGTGCTCTGCTAGGGTTTTGTGTGTTTTACTGTTTACCTTCTCCGTTTGGCCTCTATGTCGTTTGAGGCTGCATGGCAGCCGTGGATGGCCATGCTTTTGGCTGTCAAACCTTTGCCAAAATGGCTGCTACGGTTCTATAGCCCCTTCCTGAAATTGTTGTAGCCCTTCGTGCTCCCAAAGTCATGGACGGTGAGATTTTTTTCCAGTTCTCCAAAGAAGAAATCAGCCGATCAGTGGAGCCACTCCGTTTCTCCACAGTGATCAAGTTCCTTCGAAAAAGGCCCTCTCTGGACGCTGTACGTGTTTTTATTTCTAGCCGTTGGGGCCTATCTTCTACTCCAGTGGTCTCCATAATGAAACTGTCACGCAACGTTTTCGTTTGGATGGCTACAGAAGCAGACTTTGTGAAAGCCCTGTCCCGTGAGTCCTGTGAAGTGAATGGAGTGGTTACCGTGCTTTTCACTGGTCTCCAGAATTCAATGAGGAGCATGAACCTTCTAAAGTACTAGTGTGGATTTTGCTCCCAGGATTACCTCCCAACTATTATCAAGAGTCTTTTCTTCGGATATTCACTGCTCCTATTGGCCGATTTATTCACAGGGACAACCCCACGCATTATGCGAGCTGGACTAATGGAGCTAGACTCTATTTGAAGATTGACGCAACCCAGGACCCGATTTCTTATTTTTGGATTGGTGCTCCAGGTCTGCCTACGAGTCAGAAACAAGAGGTCCTATATGAGACGTTGCCCGTGTACTATGGAAAATGCAGAGTTCAGGGTCATAATTTAAAGACATGTCATGTTGGAAAGGAGCTAAACCGTGGTGGTAAGAAAGTAGAACCAGAACATGGTGGCATTAGTTCTGGTAATACTTAGGGTGGTGAGATGAACAACCCCGTGGTTATCCTTCCTGAAACAGAGTCTGTTGAACGTTTGTTCTTCTAGAACAACCTTCCAACACCTCCCCATCCCCTGCCCAAGGGTTTATTCTCACAGAGGTCAATATTCATGATGATGGAGGAGTGCTAGCGCCAAGCGAGGAGGCAGTATTCTTTTTCATGAGGATCTTCCTGAAATAGAGACTGTCAAGCCAATTCCGGAACAAAATTTCAACGCCTCCCCATCCCTTGCCCAGGGGGTTAATCCCACGGAGATCATTGCTCATGATGGTGGACGGATGCTAGCGCCAAGTGAGGAGGCAGGTACTCTTTTGAACCATAACAACTTTGTTTCTTTTAATGTAGAAGAGCCATTTCCTCCGATTCTGGAGGAAGCTCCTAATATTGCTCTGGGCGAAGATGAAATCAGTCTAGCAGTTGGGACTCTACATGAAAATCTGGAAAATAATCTTGAAGATGTTGTTTCTAAGCCTGACACTGATATCCCTCCAGAAATGCTCCCTCAATTCAAGGATTATCATTCAGATTCTGAAGGTAAATCGATTAAGAAAAAATATCAAAAGAAAAAATTTAAGAAAGTTTGAAGCTCGAGTCGGGTCATTACCCATTCCTCTACCTTGTCTTTATGAGTAACATTATTGTTTCGAATGCCCATGGCATCGGTACCTCTCGTCGTAGATTGAAGAATTTAGTTTGTAAGTTTAAGCCTAAGATGGTTGCGGTTTTGGAACCGTTTCAAGCTCTGGACAAAGCCATCCGATTGTAACATTATTTACACTTTGATTCATTTACTTTGAATGTAGCTGATGGTGGTAAAATCTGGATTTTTTGGGACAATACTCTTGATATTCAAGTGGTGGGGACTAATTTGGAGTTTGTTTCTCTTCGTGTTAACATGGGGTCCTATCAATTTTTATGTAATATTATCTATGCTAAGTGCAGTATGTATGAGAGGAAAAGTTTATGGGAGGATCTTAGTTCCCAGGCTATGGGATCAGAGCCTTGTCTTTTTACTGGAGATTTTAATATAATCAGGAAAAATTCAGAACAAAAGGGTGGTGCACCTAGTTCAAATGTGGCAATGGAGGACTTCAATACATGGGTCCATCAAGGTGGTTTGGTTGAAATGAAGTCTACGGGCAGAAATTTTTCTTGGTGTAATGGACAATCGGGTCTTGCTCGGTTTTGGGCAAAGTTAGATCGGGATTTTATGGATTTCTCTCTGCTCGCTTATTTTCCTCATGCAGTTTGTTCTTATCTTCTGCATACCACGTCTAATCACTCTCCTATGGTTATAGAATTCAAGATGGATCCATTCTCTTATGGCCCTTCGCCTTATCGTTTTCAACAAATGTGGGTGGATCATTCGCAATTTTTATTGTGTGTTCGCCAGGCGTGGTCTGCTCCTGTTGGTAGTCATGGTCTTACTAAATTGGTGTTTAAATTGAAGAACACTAAGGTCGCCTTGCGTGAATGGAATGAAAAGGTCTTCGGTCTTACTAATATGCATATTAATTCTCTTGAGCAGCAAATTGAGGAGCTTGAAAAGAAGCTTCAGTAAAATTGGGAGCTTATGAATCTTCTACGGAATTGGAGGATTGGCTCCGTTGTGAAGATACTAGATTGGCTCAAATGTCTAAGTTAAAATGGCACATGGATGGTGATCGTAACACGAAATTTTTTCATGCATGCCTTGCTAATAAACGTCGTAAAAGAGTGGTGGAAATGAGATCTTCGAATGGTATGGTGTTCAATTCGCCAGAGAGTATTCATCAGGGGGTTGTGGATTTCTTTTATAATTTTCTGCAGGGCACGCCAACTAGATTGTTACTTGATTTATCGACTCTTATCTCTCCTATTATTTCTGATTCTGATAACTCGATGCTTTGTGCGGTGCCTTCTATGAATGAAGCTTTCTCTACTCTATCTTCTATTCCTTCTAATAGTTCTCCGGGGCCTGATGGTTTTGGTTCTGATTTTTTCAAAAGCTGTTGGGAGATTGTGAAAGAGGATGTCTTAGAAGCCATATCTGAATTTTTTAATTCTAAGCAGCTTCCAAGATTTTTTACTGCATATTTTCTTGTCTTAATTCCAAAAGTTGATACACATTCTGGGTTTGATAAATTTAGGCCTATCAGTCTCTGCTCGGTTTTCTATAAAATATGCTCCAAAATCATTGTTAATCGTTTGACAGGTCTTCTCTCACGAATGATATCATAGGAACAAGGTGCTTTCATTTCGAGGTGAAGCATCTTTGAAAATATTAGTATCACACAGAAAATGGTCCACTCCATTAACAAGAAGGCCCATGGTGGTAATATCATGATTAAAGTGGATATGGCTAAACCTTATGATAGAGTGGATTGGCTTTTTCTTCTGGAGGTTCTTCGTTGTTTTGGATTTTCCTCTAATTTTTGTGCACTTATCAGAACATGCATCTCGACTCCTTGGTATTCGATTATGATGAATGGCACTATTAAATGTTTTTTTCAAAGTGGCAGGGGATTGCGTCAAGGTGATCCCCTTTCTCCCTATCTTTTTATTATCCTTCAAGAAATTCTTTCTAAATTGATCAAGCAAAGTGTGCAGGCTCGAAAATTTGGTCAATTCTCTCAGGCCCGAGGTATGCCCATAATTTCTCATCTTATGTATGTTGATGATGTTGTGCTTTTTTCTAATGGTAGCTCTAAAGCCCTAAGGGAGATTTTATCTGTGCTTCATAAGTATGAGCGTTGATGTGGTCAGTGTATCAATCACTCTAAATCTACCATTTATTGCTCAAAAAATATTTCTTTAACTTATAAAAGCTTATTATTACGGAAGACTGGATTTTCAGAAGAATCTTTGCCTTTCAAATATATTGGAGTGCCTATTATTTTAGGTCGTCTTAAACAGATACATCTGGAAGATATGGTGTCTAATATTCAAAAGAAAATATCGGGATGGAAGATGAGATTTCTTTCGGCGGGTGGCCGTCTTATTATACTTCATCATGTTCTGTCTAGTATGGCTCTCCATCTCTTTGCTGTTCTTTAGGTCCCGCAATCCACTATTAATGCCCTTCATCGTATGATGAGTACTTTCTTCTAGGGGGAGGATAATGGTAAAGGTAAGAAAAAATGGGTGGTCTAGAATTCTATCTGCCGTCCCGTGGAGGAAGGTGTTTTGGCTCTTAGGAACCTTGATGATATGCAACAAGCCCTTCATGCTAGATTTGCTTGGAATCTTATTGAGGGTAATTCTTAATGGGAAATTTTTTTAAGAGTAAGTATGTGGGTTCTAAACCTTGGGCCCTGGTTGATCCAACTAAGGGTACGAGGTTCTGGAAAATGATTGCTAATTCCCTTTCTTTGGTCTTGGATAATTCTAAGTGGCACCTTAAAGATGGTTTGGTTTCTTTCTGGTATGATAATTGGCGGGACAGTATCCCTTTAGTTAATGATATGCATATTGTGGGTCATCTTCATCTTCAAGTGAAGGATTACAAATTAAATAATGACTGGGATATGAATTTTACTCTTCAATTAGTGGGGACGGATCACTTTGATGGTATTTTAGAGGATATTTGTAAGGCTAAACTGGGTATAGATGTGTTGATTTGGACCAATAATGATAATGGTTTGTTTTCCACTAAGTCGGCTTGGTATTGTGTCCGTATTAGGGGTGATACTATTGAGGGGCACTCTTGGATGTGGCATAAGAGTCTTCCTTTTAAAATGTCTACCCACATGTGGAAAGCTTGGTTTATGGCCCTTAGTGTCGATCATCACCTTCGACGTATTGGTATTCCTATTACCTTTCGTTGTGATTGTTGTGCTAACAGTCATTATGAGGATCAAAATCATGTTCTTATTGCAGGTTGATATTGCGAACACCGTTTGGCGTTATTTCGGGGCTAGCCTTGGGATCCCGATTGGCTAGAGTTGGAAAGACACGGTGAAGATTTAGTTTCTCCGTGCGAAACTATCATCTCAAGTTGGCATTTTTATGGGAATTCACCCTGGTGATTATCACTTGGAGAATCTGGCGGCGGCGCTCTTTGGCGCGTATGGAGGGTCGCTTTGAATCTGCCTCTAACATTATGCACTCTATATTCGTCGGTGGATTAGTCTTATTTTTCGCGATATGCATACTAGTTCTCACATATCTAGTCTTGATTTGCAGGTACTTGAGAGCTTGAATGTCCAGCCTATTTTCCCCCCAATCCGGCGTTGCAAAGTTATTGCTTGGCAACGGCCTTCGGCGGGATGGGTTAAGCTGAACACAGACGACAGTAGTTTGGGTAATCCGGGTGCCTCAGGTATAGGTGGGATTATTAGAAATAATCATGGTCAGCTAATTCATACTTTTTCTTCGTTCATTGGTATAGGTTCTAATAATCGGGCTGAGCTTTTAGCTCTTCTTCATGAGCTCCAGGTTTGTAAATCTTTATCTTTAAATTATGTGGATATTGAACTTGATTCTATGACTGTTATTTCCTGGTGGAGAAGTAAAAGATGTGGGGGTGTGGTACCTGGAGACTTCTGGGAGGAAATTATGGACACTATGAACTCCATGACTTGCTCAATTCATCATGTTTTTCAGGAGGAAAATAAAGTTACTGATTGGTTAGCCAAACATGGAGCTTTTAGTAGTGATTTAATTTTTTTCCACTTGACAGAGACTCCCCGAGCGCTGCGTGGTCTTATCTGCGTGGATTACTCCGAGTTGCCTTCACTTCGATTTAGTTAATTTCGTGCATTTGTTGTTTGTGGTTTAATGTTGTTTTTCTTTGGTTTTTTATTTTTCTAGCTTGTTTTGTTTTCTGCATGCTGGGTTTTCTTTTGTACCCCAAATGCTTGATTTGTAATCACGGTTTTCCTCCGCCATAAGTGAGGGTTATTAATAAAATTGGAGAAATGTTACTTTTGGACAGGTAACCCTAACTCTTTTATATATATATCAAAAAAAAAGTGGAGTGAATTTATGAATTTCCCTCAAACATATTGTATTTTCTTATAAGAGATCTATTAAATCAAAGAGTTCAATCTGTATATTAATATTTAGGGGGTTTTTTTGTTTTTTTATTTTTGCACTGTTTGTGGTTGCTAGGGCCACTGCAGAGTCAATTTATATTGAGCTCCATTGCTCAACTCATGTTTTGTTTTTTCATCCTTGCAAACACCACTAGTTTTAAGGGTTTTAAAATTTTAGGGAACATTTATATATATTTTGTAAGTTATTTGGAATCCATGATTATTTCTACTAATTACATTCATCTTCTCTTTATATTTATTATCTCCATCTGGTTCCAATATCTGGTCCTGCTTTTCTTATTTTAATTAATTCCAGCAATTATTTGGTCTTGCTTTCATTTCTTTTGTTAATTCATCTACACTATCACTCTAGTTATCTAGTCCCCACTTCAAACTCAAGTCATCTGGTCATATATATATATAATATATATATAATAATATAATATAATATATAAAATAAAATCTACTATTCCAATTAGTTTAGAGCATCGATTCTAAATTCGTTTTGAGTCTACACTCTAATTTATTTAATTAAATATCTTATATGTTGTGTTCACATATTAAGGAGAAGTCTAACCCACACCACATTTAGAATCAAATATAATTATTATCATTGGCCATTTAAATCGTCGTTACAAATTTCATATATCAAAAGTAATTGCTTGCTTTACCTATAATGTGCCAAGTCCCAAAGCAGCAGCAAAAGATTTATTTCACTTAATGGCTACACTCAACAATATCTAATTCTCATCATCTTGATCCCTTTCATTTCCTTTCTTTTCTTTTCTTTGCTTTGCTTTTGTTTTTGTTTGAAATGGTAGCTTAATTCACGGGCAGGTTGTTGAACCAATTCTGCAGAAACCAACCTCCAGTTGGTCTTAAAATCACCTAACCAAAAGCTCCAAAAGGACATGAGCTTCATGTAGGCTGCCGATTGCCTATCTAGCTTTCAAGTAGTACTGCTTATGATATATAGGATTCACCCGCCAATACTTTATTTCCCCTACATTTATTTCCTTCAGTTTCTGCCATTAATGCATGCTGCACCATTAATGCCAACATGCAGCCACCCCACAAGCCTACCCTACATCAAGCAATTTTTATCTTAAATTTCAGCAAACAACATTATTATTCGTGAACTTCAAACAAAACCCATTATTCAGACCATCATTCACATTTTAGCATTAAAACCAAACTCTTATGGGGTCACATTGTTTGCATCCTGCGGCAAACATAAAATGACAACACAACATATGAAAATAATACACTTTTTTTAAATGAATTAAATAAGCTCTAGCTAGCCATTATGAAGGACTCCTATAATTTTCTCGCAGCCCCTACAATTATAGAAGAGGGAAGAGTCATCTCAAAACCTATGTGATCATGTCCTTTTTCTGCGCGGATATGTCCAAACTTGGTGTTGGGTGAACTCTTGGTCCCAGAATTTGTCAGTTTGAAGCTGTAATATTGTTTGAGTAAATGACCTGAAATAAGATAAATATTGTGTTAATAAGATAAATATTTATACATTAGATGAAGTGTGAAAATGAAGCCCAGCCAACGTCTCTCTGGGCGAAGGATAAAAAACAAAAAATAAAAAACTAAAAAACCTTGCGGCGAAATTAAACTCTCTAGAAATGACCATTGATCACATTTACAGGATATTATCGGCGATTATTGATCGCCGAAAATTGTGTTACATAATCAGCGAAGATTTAAATAATCGATACAAAATTTCTATTCCAGCAATTTTTATGCATCAAAAAAGACTGATCATACATGCAAATACCTCTATATTGACGATAAGCTAAATCGTCGGGAAAAGCCTTTTTGTGGCGGCAAGGTTACATTTGCGGCAATTTTTCTCCTTTGAAAATAAGCTCTTTGCGACGAATATGAGGATCGTTGAAAATAAGCAAAGATCATTTACAGCAAGAAAGGGTCTATTAGCAGCAATTATTATTCACGGGAATTAAATAATAGCGACAAAAGTATGATATCATGCTAAAAATATGGATTATTTGCGGTGAATAATTGCACATTTGTAATGATATTATTTTCGTTGGTTTTAATGTTTCTTAGCGATTTAGTGGAATCTGGTACCAACCATTTTCGGCGCTTTTTAGTGCCTTTTGCAGCGACATTTAGTCTCTGCAAAAGTATATTTTTCGCAACGATTTTTGAGAATCGCCGAAATTGATCAAAAGCGGTTGTTAATTTCATCGACCATGCAGCAATTTATAAATTGCCGAAAAAAATCAAATGCAGCAGTTTTTGTAGGGTATTTGCGACCATTTTAAGCGTGATTTCTTGTAGTGTGTTTCTTTGTTTGCATTGTGCAAAGAGTAACTAAAAGACAAGACTTTGTTTTGCTTTCTAACATTTGGTACTTAGCTGCCTATCATGCACTACTGAGATTAAGAGTTTGATTGGATATTAATTCATGAAATAGTACTAATTAAATAGTTTGTTGAATAGTAATGAAATGATTTGGATTAGATGTTTTATAAGTTTTGAAAATAAGAGAGAAAAAATTGAATAAAAATATTATAAATTTAAAAAATAATTTGAATAAAATTTTGTTATGAAATTTTAAAAAATTTATTGTCTTTTGTGTTATATTTAAAAGTTTGAAAACTGTATAGACCGGGTTTTAATTAGTATTTGGATAATGATTAGATGGAAAAGTTTAAAATTTAAAAATAAAAAAATATTTTATATTTTAATAATATTTGAGAATAAAATATCTCAAAATATGAATTACATAAACAAGGCCTTAAAATTCCGTACACCTGGCGTTAATAAAAAAAAATGTATCGAATTAAGCGGTGGTTACTTTTTCATATTAAGCGATATGATACAGTATCAAGAGTATCAATTAATTATGCTTATAATATAATTAGTATTGAAAAACCATATTAATGAATCCAGTCATCAGTGAGAAATTATATATAAAGCATTAATCAGCGGAGAGAGCATGCATCCTGTGATGGCAAGAAAAATTATATCATTCAAAGGCATTTCGTGCATGCATCTTATACGTATAACGTACCAAGTATTGCAACCTAATGTATTGAGTTTTCCTAATGATCTTGAAACTCTGCAAACAAAAAACGAACGAGTACGACAGGTACCTAATATTTCAATTTTAAGCGCAACCTTAACAATATATAATATGATCATCATGATCATGTGGTCATTGTCGTATGACGTTCGCAGGCTGTTCCGAAGTCAAAAAATGTCTGGAGACTTCTATATTTTCTTTTTCGTATAGCCTAACCTAGTACCCTAGCTCTGCCATTCAAATCATATACTACTATGAAGTAATAATGTTTTCTCATTCTCTATCACGTTTCAATTGACTCCTTTCAAGCGGTTTGCTCCAAAAAACAACAAACTCTCCCGAGTAAACCTTCTCCCCTCTCTCAGAAACTCTCCAACCTCAAGCTC
The DNA here is from genome assembly GCA_029856935.1 of Cyclocarya paliurus. Lineage (NCBI taxonomy): Eukaryota > Viridiplantae > Streptophyta > Magnoliopsida > Fagales > Juglandaceae > Cyclocarya > Cyclocarya paliurus. Next base: position 4,580,701 of record CM056956.1, read on the forward strand.
TAAACGTGAGGGGGAGGGAGCTTCGGGCTCCTTTCCCCTTCCTCTCTGTCTATTTTATTTTTGTATTGTATTTTTAGTATTTATTTCGTTGTCAAGTTAAATAAGGGAGGATCACCGTTCGAGCCTTTCCAGACGTCGTCCGTCTACACGCACCTCACCGGCACGACGCCGAGTCGCCGATCTTCAAGCCTTTCAAATCTGACGTCTATCGGAGTGGTGGCGTTCACCGCACGTGCGGGACGAAGCTTTGATCCTAGCTGGCGAGTTGCCCTTCACGCTCCTCTGGGGAGGACTTTGCCGATGCACGATTGGTTCGGTGGACCCTCAGACTCCGGGCCTTCATAGTTGATCGACGGCTTTTCCTCCCAGTGAACATTTCCGCTCGCTTCTCAGCCGATCTTTTGCACTGTATCATTCTTTTTCTCTGTTGTTTGGCTCTTTTCGTTTCTGTGTTTCTGATTCAATTTTGGTTTCTGTTTTTAGTTTCTTTTGGTTTTTGCTGTTGTTTGTCGATCCGAGCGAGGTGTTGTGCTCCTGGATCGGATGTGAACCCGGGACAAGTGTTGCTCGAGAGTGATGAGCGATGTCAGCGGTGGGTGCTCTCGCTCAGTCTGGACTCGAGATGCCGATGTCAGCGGTGGGTGTGTCGTCCGAGCTCCACCAGTGCTTGTGGTCTGTTTGGTGTTGTTGTGTT